>CM067224.1:68496425-68866424 GCA_034190945.1 Octodonta nipae
CTATATACAGCACAAGTTTGGAAACCTATTTTAGAAACACCCTGCATAATGTCACTCAGAAGTTATAATTGCTACTGAGGATAGTCTAATTGGCAGTGTCCTCTCGACAGAAAATTGAGAGTTCGAGGAAATTCGAGTCATTTAGGGGTCTCTGACATGGAACATATACCAGAAAAATGAGAACAACAAACTATATATTAGGAGTATTCTGAGAAAGATATAGTTAAAATTTAGTTCCGTTTTAGTTTGACAGTTAAAGTCAGTTGGAGAAATTGAATTGGAGTTAAAAGTTGTGTTGTAATATGAATTTCAGATTTGTTAATGTCGTTGATTAAAATTTTCATTAGTTTAAAGGATTCAGAATCCTTTTGAAGTAAACCGGTTATTCACTGGTAGAGTATGTCACCATTATTAAAGCGATTCCTGCCAATATTAACAACATAAATTTCTCCAATAGTTAGACTATATGCAATGAACTTCTTTGGAATATAATATTCAATGCTATTGAGTCTAAAGAAGTGATGAACTAATTGAAAATTTACCTGAATTTGTTGATTATGATATGTGTTGTTTTCAAAAGTCATGAAAATCAGCGGTGCTAACTTTTCCAAAACGATCTTCCTAAGTACTTTCGGCACTGCAGTACCTCTAACTCCTCTGTGGTATATGTTCAATGTTACTACAGATAGCGCTGATGCAAAAGTCACCAAACAAATGCTCACTCCATAATACATACCTGTAAACAGCATAAACAAAAACGTTTCAGTTCAACGATATAACTATGTAGGTGTCATATTTGATTCAGTTAACTATTACTGATATTCTTAACATTATGTTTATGTGACAATCAGTTTCAAAATACTAGACATAAGTCATGTACAATGTCCTACACCTATTTTCAACTGTTTCGGAAATATTAAGTGTTTGTAGATTTATTACAAAAAAATAACATAAATAAATAAATTTTTTATAAAAGAAAAACTGACTTCAAAAGAAAATTAACTAAAAAACATGAAATAATTTATGCTACAACAATTAAATACTTTTTATGAAGTCCATGCCAATCTAAAGCGAAAATATTTTGGGAAGTACATTGATGAGTTGTACTTCGCTGTTCAAATTGGCACCGACTACATACATATAAATAAAACGTAATATAAATGATAAACAACAATTATATGTATTATATTATTAGATAAAAAATTAAAATTATATTTGCAGCATATCATATCTCGTTAAAAGAACAGTAAACAATTTTTAACTAACTGCTAATTTTTAGATGAGATGTTAAATATAATTTAAAACATCACCTTATATCAAATAAAATTTGTTCACTTCAATAGTTGCTGTTGCCATCGTTTTGAAAAAAAGGAACGTCATAAATGAATAGAAAAAGTAGGCTTTTAGAGCATACATCTTTGTAAGTAAAAGTCGATTATTTTAGTAATATTTATGCCTTGCTACTGTTTTTACTGTCGACTGCTGTCAAATTTCGAACATTAAGCTACTTGTTCATAGTGGGCGCCACGCACTCGTTTTATATTAATAATTTATCTCAAAATTACTTATATTAAAAGACATAAATAAAGATTCTTTATATATTCTGCATTGAAGGTCGTCAATAGCTACTAAACAAAACAAAAATAAAGGAAATTGGTTGAGGAATAGAGGAAAAAATGGTAGATATTTGTATATAGATTTTTGAGCCATTTAGTAAACTGTAATTTTAACTGGCCTTTATATGCAACTTTTTCTAAGATATATATATTAATATAATTTTGCTTCGCTTCATATTTAAGGTATTAAATATAGCAGGATACAACTGTTCCTGTCTATCGTATATAACAAATTTTTGTTAACATTTTTTATCCACCCTGCAAAACTATAATTCTATCACCATATATATACAACTACTCATAGGCCACACAATATAATATTTTTTGTACCACTCTGTATCACTAAATTCACCAATCCCCAACCCATTTTACTCAAACCGCAACTATTGATTGCCACCACTACATAACAATTTTATTCATTATTTTTAAAAACTGCCTTCTATAGCTATAACTTCGATCTACATTTAAACTATCTTGTATATATTGCTGCCTGTTAGTCACCCATTAAAACTTACTGGTCTATCAGTTTTATAACCATACTGTATAACTACGCTAAATAACCATTTTTGAGATATTTTGTAACTATCTTGGAAAATGTAATTTGTTTCCACCTTATATGTCAGCTACCCCGTATATGCAACTTTTTCTAACATGTTTTAATCATACTGTATAACTGTAATGTTACTTCGCCCCATGTTTCAGATATTGCATATATGCAACAGTTCATGTTCTATCTTAAAAAAATAGAACAATTTTTACAATCAACACTAATTATATTTCAACTCTACCCTCTATATCAACCACCTTGTAGGTGCAACTACTTTTCGGCCAACCAGTTTGACATTTTTGTACCACCCTGTATAAATATAAATCCATTAATTTCCAAGAAATTTCATCAAAACTGCAACTGCTTATGGAGCACCCTATGTAACAATTTTTAAACACTAAACTACTTACGTCTACTCCTCCCTATATTTCAAATATCTTTTCTGTGCAACTGATTATGAGTTACGCTATTTCACATTTTTTCCACATATTTTTTAAAGCATAGTATAAAATATAATTTCTCTTCATTTAAACCATCCTTTATTTGCAAATTTTTTTAACCTTGTTTGAATCACTCTGTGTAACTATAACATGACTTCGCCCCATATTTCAGGTACCACATATATGCAACAGCTCATGCTCTACCCTATATAACAAAATTCTTCTAACTTTTTTTTACCCACACTGTATGATTAATATTCTACTCCACGCATCTTGTATATGCAACTACTTATGGGCCACCTAATATAACATTTTTTCACCACTCTGTATACTTAGAATTTTAGTCCACCCTATATTTCATCTATCCGGTATATGAAACTGCTTGTAGGTCATAACATTCCTTTTTAATATTTTTTAAACCTTCCTGTATAGATGTAATCATACTCTGCTACATATTTCAACCATCCTAAAATATGTTACTTGAAAACTTGTTAACTACTTTATAAAACAATTTCTTTTTCAACCCATTTCAGTACTTTAATAATAGCTCAAGAAAATTCAAATATCCTAACTGCTTACATAACAGTAATTTTTATCCACTCTGTGTAAATATAATTCTTTTTTATCCTTATTTCACCCACATTGTATATGCAACTTTTTATGACCATAACAAATATAATTTTATAATCCACCGTGCATAAATATAATTCAACTCCACCCGTTTTCAACTACCTGGTATGTACAACTGTTTATGGTCCACTCAATATATTTTTTTCGAATCACCACCTATGACTTCCCCCTTATTTCAACCACATTGTATATATGCAGCTACTTACGGGCCACCTAATATACCTTTTTTTCAAGATTTCTTAAATACATGTAATTCTACTCCGTTTTAAGTTTTACCTATCCTTTATATGGAACGCTCTGTAAAATTACACTTGATATATCCCCTATATCTACCGTTTCTGTCAATGTATGGAGATAAAATGTATTCCACAGTTAATAAGGCAAACTATAAGCTTTGCAACAAAAAAAGATTATGAAGAATATTTTTATCTCTAAATAATATTCATAAGAACATTTTCCGTTTGAATTCAACTTATGAAGACACAGTGTTATAGAAACCAACTGAGAACCTTCACCTTGAAGTTGATTAACTGACATTTATTGGGATTTATTTCCTATCAACTTTCAATTTACATGTTAACAGAAATGAAGATACTTGAATTTGTAATAATCAAGTTAAAAAGTGACATGGAATGATTACTGTTTACGTTTTAGACCATATAAATCTGTTTGTGGAGAATAATTTTTTTTTCTTAAAATTATTAATTAAAAAAAATCGTTTGATTTGTCAATACACACTGTATATACATATTAACTGAAATATATTTTGATTAATTCATCTTATTCACAATTTACCCCAAGTTCCGAACAGTTAATACCAGTAATTCCTCCAAAGCTTATAATACCGGCGAATCCACCAAGGCATAGAGTATAAGAAAACAGGTAAAAAGTTTTTCCCCATTCTCTCAGAAACGATACAAGCTATGTTATTGAAAAAAAATACTTGACCACTTTTGGATATCCCGGAACTAATCCAATTTCTTTTCAGTTTGCCCCACGTTCCGAATAAAAATTTCTAAATTTTAATAATGCGGCGACTCCACCAAGACATAGAGTATATGATATGACTGATATGAGAAAATAGTTTTCCCCCATTTTCTAAGAAACTGTACAAGCTATGTTAATGAAAAAAAAGGGACCACTTCGCTATCCCCCCAAATAGGATACAGTAAAACGGTCGAAATTCCTTGAGCCGTTTCCGAGTAATCAGTTAACAAACATAAAAAAAGCAAAAAACAGATACAGACGAATTGAGAACCTCGTTCTTTTAGATGTCCGTTAAAAAAAGAAAAATATTTTATTTCACAAATTCACTACATTACACTAAAAACCGTTAATGTCAATTTGGGAAATGTTCAAAATGATCGCCGCGAACGTCTTGGAAACATGCCAATCTGGTATATAAATGTCTTCTAACCGTACTCAAAATCTCAGGCGTGATTGATCTAATCGCTAGCGTGATTCCTTTTTTTAGGTCATCTAAGTTGAGGGGTTTAGTTTTGTATAGAGTACTTTTGACATATCCCCACAAAAAGTGGTCCAATGACGTCAAATCAAGAGATCGTGCTGGCCATTCGATCGATCCGCGCCTCCCAATCCACCGATTTGGAAAAATTTGGTTGAGGTACATTGATTTCATAATGGGGCGGTGCTCCATCTTGCTGAAACCATATTGTATTTACTCGATCAGGGAATAAGTTTGTCAAAGTTGATACGACATTATTTTGGAGCAGTTCTAAATATTTCCAGTTCAAGTTGCAATCAATGAAAAAAAGGACCTAGGATATGATTTCCAACAATTCCTGTCCAAACATTAACTTTTTTAGGATATTGCGTATTCGCTGTCATCCAGTGAGGACTCTCATTAGACCAATAGCGGCAATTTTGACGATTAACATGACCGTGACGTGTGTAAATGTGCTCTCATCAGAAAACAAAACATATAATTGGATCACATTGTTATCTAACCTTTTACCATCATTTTTTCACAAAAATGCGTTCTTCTATCGAAATCGTCTTCCAGGAGCTCCTGAGTCGGCATCATTTTATGGGGATGCATTTTACTTTCCTTTAATACTCGAAAAATTGATTTGTGGCTAACCTTGAACAGTGGGACTGCTTGTGGACCTTAACTATGTGGGTTTTCTTGAAACTCAAGCGTAATATCCAATTTCGTATTATCACTTAGAGCATTGGCAGCTACTTATTTTATCTGTCTTACAAATTTGGAAAATTGTCGTGAAATAAGCGAGACACTTTCATTTGTTATCTCCATAACCAATCATTTATAGAATGGCTATTTTGGACATTTCTCTTAAATGAACCATTTTTTCTGATATTATTACGTACAGTTAACGAAATTCAAACTACAGTAGCACTGATATTGATCACCACTGTCATGAAGGCAGGCAGGCAGACAACAAGATGCTAAGGCTATGAGTTTTGACGAAAATAAACAATTTTTTTCAAATCAGTAAAAAGGATCGCAGGAATGGTTTTTGCTTACTATCTCAATTTATGAAATAAAATAATTTTCTTTTTTTAATGTTAATTTTTGTAATAAATCTGAAAACACTTAATATTTCCTAAACAGTTGAAGATAGGTGTAAGACATTGTACATGAATTATGTCTAGAATTTTATGGAAAATCCAAACAATAAATAATATACAGGGGCTTGCATTTAAAATAAGAAAGTTGGTGTCGACCACTGTTACATGACACACCCTATATAATTATTTTTGTTGAAAAAATGCGCATTTTAAAACACAAATCTAAATAATTTATTTATATGCATTTGCTGTTAAACTCATATGAATTAATTAACCTATAATATATGAACTATTACTGAAATAATGACATGTGCACATTGTTGTTTTATCTTTAGAAATGCCTGTAGTTAGTGTCGAATTTGTTTTGCAATTTATTCACATTAAAAGAAGTTCAAACATTTTTACATTTTAAGCAGGCCAACATGCTTTGGTTCATTTTATGTATGTGTCCGGCTAAAATTGATTCAGTTTTTTGCTTGTGAGTAAACAAATGGAGTTTCCACTAAAAGTGATTAAAAGCGACGTTCTGAAAGAGCACTGAAGCTCTATTTCGATAACATTTACAAGGCACGTCATTAACATGGAACTAAATGTATCTCTGTTTATTTTTATATCGGTCATATGAGTTTCCAACTGGATATGAAAAAATATGCTGGTTCCAAAGTATATTTATTAGACGAAAGGATTCTTAATTGCGGCCACAATATATACAAGCAAGATGGGAGAGATGTTTTTTAAATATGGATAATGATTATTTTGTCTATTCATGGGTTTTCTCTCCTCCAAATTTTTTCCTGTAACAGATAAGTATTTAAAAAATTGTATATGTAGAACAAAGTGTAGTAAGGCAATTTCGTAAAATTGCCCGGATTACTGGTTGTCTGTACAGAGATTCTTCCTCACAGTTTTTCTGAGAGAAAGAGATGTCTATAAAATGATCAACCAGTATTCCTGTATATAAGTAATGTATTGTATATTGTGTAATACTTATCTGTGTATGGAGACGTTTCAACTCCGAGTCTGGAGTCGTTGTCAATCGTTTAGTGTTGTTTTCGAGGCTTTTTTCTAAAAAATTTTCGCTTTGATTTTGAATTTATTGTTTGTCAAAAAATTTGACACTGACAATTTGTCGTTTGGCGATCACTTGACGCTGAGGTTACCGTTTTTTTGTTCTGTTAGCAGTAAATTCTTCCAGTCCAAATGAAGGTCGGCTGAAGGTGCTCCGATTTCAGTGTTGTTTATCATCATACAGCTGGCTTCTTTAAGTTTTCTCTTTTTTAAGTTTTCTTCTTTCAACAAGATCTTTGTTTTATCCCAGTCTATCCTATGGCTGCCGGTGCTCGTTAATACATGATTGGCCAAATTTGATTTGTCCACATGTCTTCTGGAAATGTTATATTGATGTTCTTTTTTCCTTACTTCTAAAGGTCTTGAAGTTTCACCGGTATAAGAATGGCCACAGTCACACAAAACACTGTACACACAATTTTTAGAACTCTGGGTTGCGTTAAACGGTTTGGTATGTGTGAGGATAGAGCGCAAGGTATTATTTGTTTTAAAAACAGTTTTAACGCTGTATTTATTTCCTAACCGCTTAATTTTTTCCGATACACCTGGGATATATGGAATTATGTTCATAATTTGGTTGTCTGTTTGTGTTTGGTTGGTATTAGTGTGATGGTTAACCAGCACAAATAACCATCACACTAATACCAACCAAACACAAACAGACAACCAAATTATGAACATAATTCCATATATCCCAGGTGTATCGGAAAAAATTAAGCGGTTAGGAAATAAATACAGCGTTAAAACTGTTTTTAAAACAAATAATACCTTGCGCTCTATCCTCACACATACCAAACCGTTTAACGCAACCCAGAGTTCTAAAAATTGTGTGTACAGTGTTTTGTGTGACTGTGGCCATTCTTATACCGGTGAAACTTCAAGACCTTTAGAAGTAAGGAAAAAAGAACATCAATATAACATTTCCAGAAGACATGTGGACAAATCAAATTTGGCCAATCATGTATTAACGAGCACCGGCAGCCATAGGATAGACTGGGATAAAACAAAGATCTTGTTGAAAGAAGAAAACTTAAAAAAGAGAAAACTTAAAGAAGCCAGCTGTATGATGATAAACAACACTGAAATCGGAGCACCTTCAGCCGACCTTCATTTGGACTGGAAGAATTTACTGCTAACAGAACAAAAAAACGGTAACCTCAGCGTCAAGTGATCGCCAAACGACAAATTGTCAGTGTCAAATTTTTTGACAAACAATAAATTCAAAATCAAAGCGAAAATTTTTTAGAAAAAAGCCTCGAAAACAACACTAAACGATTGACAACGACTCCAGACTCGGAGTTGAAACGTCTCCATACACAGATAAGTATTACACAATATACAATACATTACTTATATACAGGAATACTGGTTGATCATTTTATAGACATCTCTTTCTCTCAGAAAAACTGTGAGGAAGAATCTCTGTACAGACAACCAGTAATCCGGGCAATTTTACGAAATTGCCTTACTACACTTTGTTCTACATATACAATTTTTTAAATACTTATCTGTTACAGGAAAAAATTTGGAGGAGAGAAAACCCATGAATAGACAAAATAATTCAAGACCTCCTCAACAATCTTTTCGAAATTACTTATGGATAATGATGTCAACAAAGGCACCTATTTCATCGGCTACATCTTGCGGAGAGATCTTCCCCTCTCACTGTTATTACAAATGCTTCTAAGTCATCGGAATAATAATGTTCGATGATACAGTTGACATTGCGAGTGAAAATCAATACTGGAATTTAAATGCGGGCTAAAAATTATCTGATATGGTATTACTCTCCAGGTCATTCACGAAGTGTTAGTGACAGAATTACTAACAGAACAACACCAAAACTCACTGTTTCGGGCATAAAATATGAATAATTGGCACAAAGTTAGTCTGAAGCTGGTAGATAATGAAACTCGTTTCTCGATGTTTCCTTGGACTTTCATCGTCTTGATCTCACAATGTTTCAATAGCTTTGAATCTTCTATCGGAATCAGGTGAGTGATGCGAAATTCAGAAAATGCTTTGAGTACTTGAATCCATGGAACTTGCGCCAGAAAATCGCTTAGTAAGTTTTGATGTTTGAAAACCTCTTCACGAATGTACCATTAGACGAATCTCTGGACATAGTAAGAACGAAACTTAGAGGACGAAACTCTGATGGAGAGGACATATCTGCTAATAGTTTCAATCCTGGACTTGCTAAAATATTGCTTCAAGAACTGTTACTTTTAGGAGGTGAGTGGCTCCTCGTTATAGTCAATCATCGCCAATATCTACATGGAATGGTTCGAAGGGACATACACTGAAGGGGTAGGAGAAGCAACCAAAGCTCTAGTTAAGGTATAGCAACAATATTTATTATTTGGGAACACGAAGAGATATAACTTCAGACATTTCTGGAGCATCTAAACCGATCACAACTACCCATTAGATTCACCATGGAGAGGGAAGAGAGTGGGTGCCTACTATTCCTTAATCTGAAGTGCCAAAGGACTAGGACCGGAATCGAAACCAAAACATCAGTCTACAGGAAGGCTACACACAGGGTTATACCTAAACTACAACCACCCATCAGTCACGAAAACTGGCATCATCAAAACACTAATCCATAGAGTCAAAAATATCTGCAGCATACCAACGGCCCTCACAGAAGAACAAGTGAGACTTAGATAAGACCTTTTGAATCGATATCCGAAAACCATCATTATAAAGACGTTTGAAGAACTGGATAAACCATTTAGACATGAAGAGGAATCCACGATAGCAACTCTGTTACTACTATACACTAAAGACTTGTCGGAACAACTTAGACGTATTGGGCACGGATATGGAATCAACATGATTTTCAAGAACAGCAACACCTTGACGAGCATGATCATAGAAACAAATCCGGATACTCCTTCCATACCAAAAAGAATGTATATACAGCATACACTCTGAATGTGGCAATTTCTATATTGGGGAGACAAAGCAACCCACTGAACACCCAGGGTTAAGGAGCACCGCATAGGTACTCAAAGGGTAGAGCTACCAGGTGTGATTTAGCTAATCACGCATGAACCGAACACTATAACATCACATGGGACAAGGGTAATTCACAAGGAAAGTACTGGTATAAAAGAAAATTAATAGAGAGGGCATACATAATCTCAAACGAGAATATAATGAGCGAGTCCAGCGTCCAAATTAAAACCGTTTGGGGACCCCTTCTTGAGCCACTGCCGCTACGCATTGCCGACAACCAATCGCAAGGTACGACGACGCTGAGTGGACAAGGTAAGAGATTGAACGACCCAAGTATGACCAGCGACGCATGACCGCTTAAGGGTATAAATACAAGGAATTGTGTTGTGAGATCAACCAGGGGGTTGACTTTCACGAGGCATGCCCAAGAGACTCGTAACAAAGTCAGGGTTGCCCGTGCCAGACTTTACCCCCTAATAGGAAGGAAGCTGGGACTCTTAAACAGGCTGACTGTCATCAAGACAGTCATCTTGCCAATGCTGACATATGCTTCAGTAGTATGGGGACACACCAGTAAGAGTAACAGGCAGGCCATCCAAAGGCAGGAGAACCTATGCCTACGCCTCGCAGTCGACGCACCTTGGTTCGTTCATAACGATTTTCAACGATTTGTGACACCAACCAGTGCTTGCAGAAGAGGAAGGCCACAGAACCTTACTCCAAACTGGAACAACACCCAAACCTTCACCTACGACAATTAATCGACTATTTATTGACAGTTACAAACGGCCTAAGAACCAACTCTGCCTAAGCAAAGAAGAAGATGACGAAGAAGCCCAGAGTTAGAAGACAGGTGAGTATAAAACGAAGTACATAATATTCCATTTTTCAGGACACAACAAGGAGAGCCGGAGGGAAACCAACTGCACCAAGCAAAGAAAAGACGAGAAGAACACACACCCACCAAAAATCTAAGACAACGTTGAACATTACCCCAATATTTCCAAATCTTACGCTATTTTAGAATTAAGTTAGTTAGGGACTCTTAAGCCCTGTTATACACGTTCCATCTTGTTAACCCCTGCCCCTACGGCCGGGGTACCAACATGGCCGAAATATCTTTCTAATCCAATGATCCAATGACCGTTCTCAGGGGGTGGATGGCAAAGGAGCTGAAAGTGTCCTCAGTAATTTTCTGAAGGACAAATCCAGATCCTGGGCTCGAGCAAAGGGTGTGAAAATTTGGTGAGATCTGGAGAATTATAGGGTTCCAAATTCTTTATAATACTGCTTAAAGCAGCTAACACGGTTTCACAGGTCGATTTCGTGCAACAGACAAAAAACAATTTTTATCGCGATATTTTGAGGTTATGTTGTTAAAAAATAAAATCGCATCGATATGTGAATTTTGAACCTTTTAGGAATATTTTATGCCTTGAACAGTAAATGACCTGGACTGTAAACCAGTAATACCACTTTATTGCTTGCATATGCTATAATAATTAAAAAAAGATAGCAAGAGTTTAGAAATTGCTTAATCTAATACAAAGTTGTAAAATAACATAGTGGGCGTTACATATTTGAAAAACAAGCTTTTTCCTTCTCACGTGTAATCACATTTACCTACGTATTCCGAACTTTTATATTAAAATGATTTCTAGTTAACGAGTCAGATCTCTTTATGCGAAAGGAATAACGTCAAAATGAAGGGATTTCGATTCAGATTTCCTTATATAACTGCATTACCTTTAATCCGCCGATAATTGCGTAACTTTCGTTGCCAAGAATAAAAAAAGAACATGATGTTTATCTAATCTGCTTTATATATAAAAGAGTCTCAAAGTGATCGGGAACTTAGAATGTTTCACTTGTACCAATTTGGGTAGCATCCGTGATTATTGCATTACACCAATTAAGTTAAGTGCCAGAATAGCGGCAGGCAGTCGCTCTGGAAAAATTGAGTACCTTAGGTATCTTTTTATTGCAATAAATCATTGAAATTTGTCAAAAAAGTTCTAATAAGGCAACAGAATGTTCTTTCTTTATCACTTTCAAAATTTTGAAATAAATTTAAATAAAAACATAGGGCGTAATTGCTGGTATTAGGACTCCTACGACGTAACGACTGAAGCATTGAACATTTATATCAGTGTGTTGTTTTGTGGCTGTGTTTAAATAATAAATCTGTCACTAATTATTTAAGAAATAATCATATATAAATAGTGTTCAGTGCTACAAAGGATAGTTCTTTATAGCCGATTGTAAACAATAAGTTTACCCTTTACCTTATAATTAATAACACAAATATTTTACCCATGGAAGTAAGACAACAAAACAGAAACCTGACCACAGAACAACGCACAAAATAAATATTAGGTTACGTCAATAGGGGTTTTCGCGGAAGCAGTTCTGAATCGATTCAGAATCGGTTCATTATTTTTGTTCTGTCCCTAAATCGGATCAATTGTTTTGTTTCATGTCATCTGTAAAAATCATTTTGTCGTTAATTTCTATGGGTTAAATGGTGCGCATGAACAATCTGTAAATTTTTCGGAATTGAAAATATCTCCCGAATTTAAATTTTCAAATATTGAATGAATATCAATCACTATATAGAAATTCCTTTTCAGTCAGCATTATTGTAAAATATTCCGAATATTTAATTTATATTTATTAATCTAGAAATTTAATATTAATGACTCCACAAAAGGGCATATAGAACATAATTAGAAAATAATAGCTAAAAATGCTTTTCAAAATTATTCACCCTATAAATATTACTACCCTGAAAGTAGCCGACTTCCGACAAAAAATCTGAAAATATTTTGGTATTTGTTATACAATATTTAGCAAGCTACATGGGCTGTAAAATGATCTTTATTTTTATAAAATCTAAATATTCATTTCTTTAAAATTTTGATTTTTGCATTTATTTAAAAAATATTAGGTGTTAAATTTATAGGTTCAATTTTTTTTCGGTATTTGTTATACAATATTCAGCAAGTTATATGGGCTTGTAAAATGAAACTGTTTGCAAGTGTAATGAAATGCACATCTTTATTTTGATAAAATGTAAATGAGCATTTCTTTAAAATTGCAATTATTTCATTTCTTTCAAAAAATATTCTATTTCAAATTTTCAGCTATCCAACATTCAATATTTAGCAAAATGCATGGGCTTTCAAACTTTACATTTTGAAAATATAGCGGAATGCACCTGTTTAATTTCATAAAGTCTAAATATGCATTTATAAGTTTTTTATATCACAATTATATATAAAATAATCTTTGCCAAATTCTAACATATCGGTTTTTGAATATTTGGCAAGCTACTATATCGGCTGTAAAATTCGACTTTGAAAACGAAAGTAAATGGACCTCATTTTTTCATAAAGTAAAAATTGCGTCTTTTTCAAATTTCACATTCACTTAAAAATATGCTGTATCAAATTCTGATATATTTGCCTTCTGGAAAATACTTATCTGGACTTAAGATTTCATTTACTTCAACTGAAAATTATTCCAACCACTTTATTCTAATATTTTTGTGCATTGGTATATATGTGCATTTTTAAATTAGTTTGTAAACAGTTTTTTCCAGTTAAAAAAAGTTCTGAAAATGTAGTGGTATACAAAGCTAGGACCTGGTTATATCAATGTGACTTTATTAAAAATTATAATCCTCACTATTTAGAAAGTTTTAAATTGTATTATTAAAAAATGTAAATTTATACCAAAGGATATTTTCACCCAAAAGAACATGCTAAAGTATTTTAGAATAAAACATTTAAAAAAAATTGTAACCGACAACCAAGTATTATTAAAAAGTTGAAAATAATTATAACAAAATATAACCCTAGACAGTAAATAACACATTCAATGTTGTTAGGTACCTACACATAAAGTAGAAAATTTAAACATTAAAATGTGCTTATTCTGCACAAATTAATTAGGTACCTACCTATCTAGTATATTTTTTATTTACGTTAAACCAGTCAACAACATATTTGAAGTTACTTAACTTGTAGCAAATCATAAAAGATTATAACACATTTCAATGATGGGTATCAATTCTGCTAATTAATTTGAAAATTGATTATTTTTGTATTTATTGTGACACTTCAAGTACCTATATTATATATTCCTTATCACTAAACAAACTGTGTCCAATATCTTTGTTAATTAAAAATATTATTTATGAAAAAAAATACTATTTTAAATTCTAACAGAAATTAGTAACAAAATAGTTTCAATTTTATTTCTTCTACATTAAATTAAAAATAATTTACAGAAAGAATTTTGGCTATTTCCACTTATCTCCAACTGCTAAATTCAAATTCAAACGAAAGCTTAATGAACTAAACACGCTTCGATAGACTTCGGACAGCCTAGTGGGTTAGAAATCAGGTCGCAGGGCATAATTCTTAGAGCTTTTACTTATATATGCTCTAAGGTACAATCGAACTAAAAATCCTTGCTTCAGAGCATGAACCATTTGAATCGATTCAGAATCGATTCAGAACCAATAACTGCTTACCGCGAACACCGAACTCAAAACTACTGTAACCCAGATCACCAAATTTTATAACAATAGATTTGGTTCACAATACAATTCTAGGTTGCTATTGTTACCGGCTGTTATCGTCTATAGGACGTTGTTTCATTTGGGATTCGTTTACTTAGTTCTATATCGGTTCATTTTCAGTAATTTTGTGCGGCGAACGGAGTTTTCAGAAAATTACGGTAATATTATCGTTGAACCGATTCAGAACTGCTTCCGCGAAAACCCCTAATATTATGGCTTTTCCGTCACGAGTATTATGGTAGGGACAATGATGGCAAACTTACATGGGGATTAAACGCTAAAAGTGTCCAACTGATGGCATTAAATGCTAAGTTGAAGAAGTGACCAGATTGGCGCTGGTGTAGAAAGAGGGTACGATGTGAAATGCTAAATATAAATTAATTTTAATGGTAATTCACAGGTTTTGTTTTTTTTTAACCAAGGATATGTAAAAATTATTTTCTTAAAGGTCTGTGATATTCTAAAAACTTTGGCGCGCTGTTTAAACTCTTCACTCTTGCTACATCAACACCACGCCAATTTAATGCAGTGTGACTGATACTTTTCATACACAAAGTGCACTTAGCTCTACCCTTCATAGTCACGAGGAATTTCAGAGCGTTTTCAGTTACGTGACTCCTATATAAAATGTTAATTCTCTTTTCTGTTTATTACCAAATTAATTGGTATTTAAAAAAAAATAATTCTTTTATGATTATACCAGTCCAACTTTTAGTGTACTTAAATACTCCATTACTTATGGACAAATATAACTTTTTAATAACGTTTGGATAAGAAGAAATGTCATATAATATACTTACTTATAAGGGGAGTTTTTTCAGTGGGTGGTAAAGTTTCTCTTATTGTCATCAGAAATACTGTCATGGACAGAAGCGCACTTATGCCCAATGTAACTTTTTCTCCAGATTCTGATGGTACACAAAATACCAATAGAGCTGAAACAAATTCAGTATTGATTTATGTTTTTGAAAAGTGTATTATGAAATGTATAACAATTAAAAGTTCAGTAAGGAAAATTTTTAATAATTAAATTGAACTACACTGCAAACTGAATGAAAAGATATTGCAACATCGCGATAAATCAGATGTTCCTTCCAACGAATATACGGTATAAATTCGTAGTTTTGTATGTTGTTTATTTTGTTTACATTGTAAAGGCTAGTTTGTGAGTATGCAAAATAGTTATTTTATGGCGAAAAATAATAGATTTGTTCAAGAAGTCGATTATATCGTACAATTTCGTGCAGAGTGTAGTTTTGGAGTTTATTCAATAGGTAAGTAATTACATTTGTCTAACTGAACGATTTGAAGTTAACTAACGAGTAACTTAAACATTAAGCGGTTAAAATAGATTCTTTTACAACGCATTTTATAGAGGTATTTCTAAATAATATGTTAATAGTTTTTTATACTTTTATCTTTTAACATCATTTCAGAATTTTGCATGAATTAATAGTTAAGACGAAATCTATTTCAGACATTTAACACCTTTGTCTTCTAAATGTTATTTGTGGCATATTCTTGATTATTTTTTATGTTTTCTTGGGAAATAACACCACAATCGAAATCAAAAGCTGTATATTGAAAGAAAAACCAAACGTTTTAAAGTCGGTTCTGACTTCGTTGTCAATGGCTTTAAAATAACAATCAAGTTTGATGAAGTGGTAGATAAGTACGCAATGAAGGATTTTAGATTTGCTTGGCACCGACTTCAAAAATATATTAGATTGGTAGGTAATTAATTTGTACAGAATGAACACCTTATAGTGTTTACATTTTTTACTTCCTGGGTAGGTACCTAACAACATTGAATATGTTATTTATTTGCTACAGTTGTATTTTGTTATAATTATTTTTAGCTTATTTTAGTTATAGGTGGAAGTCGGTTATATATATTTTTTTAAATGTTTTATATTATAAATTTTCAACAGATTTGGAGACAGACTTCGTGACGTCACAGATGTTAGGCATTTGTCAGAGGAATCTTACAAGACCCAAGTCACACACACACACACACCTACACGCACCGAAACTTGTTTAAATTCGAAAAATAAATTACGAATGCATCCGAAAATACAAACTGATACATCAAATTGACACGGGGGGTTTTCTTACAAATGTCCACATGTCTGTTTGGTGAAATCGAATCAAGAAGATTGAGTATCCGTTCAGGAGGCGATGTGGAATCAGCCCTGAACAAAAAGTAGCGACAATGCGAAATAGAATTGGCAGTTTGGAATTTGCATGAATGAAATATGATGGGAATAAGGTGATGAAAATTGGGAAAAATCCTTTATTGGAATTTACGAGGTTAGGAAAGTGAAATTGGAAAGCTTGTTAGGTACGCCAGTTTCGTTACTAATGAAGGAGACCAGTTCTTGAATTAAAAAACTTAAGAATTTTATGAGGGTGAAAGTTTAAGTTGATGGAAATAAAATGACAAAAATTGGAGGAAATACTTTATTGAAATTTACGAGCTTTGAAAAGTAAAATTAGAAAGTTTGGTGGGTACGCCAGTTTCGTTACTAATGAAGGAGACCAGTTCTTGAATTAAAAACCTTAAGAATTTTATGAGGGTGAAAGTTTAAGTTGATGGAAATAAAATGACAAAAATTGGAGGAAATACTTTATTGAAATTTACGAGCTTAGAAAAGTAAAATTAGAAAGTTTGGTGGGTACGCCAATTTCGTTACTAATGAACTAGGGCAAAATAAAATTTGATTGAATTTTTAAACTTTTTCAGATTAAAAAGCTTAAAATTTTATAAGGATTAGCATTTAAGTTTATGGAAATAATGACGAAAATTACAGACCGATCAATAGAGATTTTTTCGTGCAAAAAATACTATCAGGATACTGCCTGTGCCATCACATTAAGAACGATTTGTATTGATAATTTGCTACCTTTTCCACTCGCAACTATGTTTTTTTACTTTCTTATAAACAATTGAAAAAAGAAAATTGCGTTTTTTTTTCGTTGCATGTTTATAAAATGAAAAATAATAAACTAATCTCAATGGTGTCAACGGGTGAATTGTAAAGCATGGAAATACCAATGAAATGAGCCCAGGATCGATCCGATAAGATCTTTAGTAACAGAGAAAAACAAAAAATACTGGAAAATTTTGCGGTTTTCTTTATATTATCATAACTCCGTCACTATCGAAGTTGTAGAACTGGGCTTGTGGGAACTGATAGTAATTGATATCTACCTTATGCGTGACTAAACCACTCGCTATCGGTTTATTAGTTTTTGAATAATTGAGATCTGAAGTTTTTACTCCACTATTCTTCCAGTGTGTCTCCATGCGACGTGGATCGTCAAATATCAATTCAGAATAGAGATGTTGAAAGTAGAGGTACCATTCTACAACTCCTCTATTTTCATTTTTCATTAAATGTCCGTGAAATATACTAAAAATGTTAGCAAAAATGACCAAAATTTGGTGAGCGTATGAATGGTTCGAGTAGTGGGGGGAAGACGATTGTTGAGGGGAACTGCTAACAATAATTATTATCGATAGAAACTGTCACTCAGACAGATGGTGAAAGAATCTAATCTAAAAACTTCTATACAGAGTGATTTGTTCGATTTTATTATATCAAATGAGAACTGTTTGTTTATTAATATATTTATATGTAAATGGTTTCTCGTTTTTGCTTTAATTTGTGAATTTTGGGTGTACGGAACATCGAAAGAGAGCGGTCATTAGAAAAATTCTTACTTGTGAGAATTTTAAATATTAAAACGATCTATGTATGTGCCTCTACTATATATTACTATACGCTTTCCCTCAACAACCGTGTTTCCCCCACTCCTTGGATACATTCATACGCTCGCCCATTTTTTGTCATGTTTGCTAACATTTTTCAAATATTTCACAGACATTTAGTGAAAAATGAGAATAGAGGCTTTGTAGAATAACACCTCTACTTTCAATAACTTTTTTCAAAATTAAAATTTGATTGTCTATGACGCATGGGGACACAACGCAAAAATAGTGAACAGAAAATTTTATATCACAATTGTTCAAAAACTAATGAACCGGTAGCGTCTGGTTTTGGCATACATAAAATAGATGTAAATTACTGTCAGTTCCTACAAGCTCAGTTCTACAGCTTCTTAAGTGACAAAGATGCGATTTAAAAAAAAAATACTACATTTTTCAGTATTTTTTGTTTTTCCCTGTTACTGAAAAATGTAGCATTTTTAAAAAAATCGTATCTTCGTCACTTTAGAAGCTGTAGAACTGGGCTTGTAGGAACTGATAGTAATTTACATCTATTTTATGTTTGCCAAAACCAGACGCTACCGGTTCATTAGTTTTTGAACAATTGTGATATAAAATTTTCTGTTCACTATTTTTGCATTGTGTCCCCATGCGTCATAGACAATCAAATTTCAATTTTGAAAAAATTGTTGAAAGTAGAGGTGTTATTTCCAAAGCCTCTATTCTCATTTTTCACTAAATGTCTGTGAAATATCTGAAGAATGTTAGCAAACATGACAAAAAATGAGATCGAGCCTGGGCTCATTTCATTGGTATTTTAATGCTTTGCAATTGGCCTGTTGACACCATTGAGATTAGTTTATTATTTTTGATTTTATAAACATGCTAAGAAAAAAAAACGTAATTTTCTTGCTTCAATTGCTTATAACAAAGTAAAAAACTATAGTTGCGAGTGGAAAACATAGGAAAATATCGCTAGGAATCTTTGTTAATGTCATGGCACAGTCGGTATCCTGATAGTATTTTTTACACATTATCAGGTAATTTTTGCTCTATTGATTGGTCTATTAGGGAAACTATTTACTGGAATTTGGTAGCTACGTCAATTTTGTTACTAATGAACATAATTGAATTTTTCAAGTTTTTCAAATTAAAAAGTTTAAAAAGTCTATAAGGGTGTCAATTTAAGTTTATGGAAATAAGGATGGAAATTAGTGAAAAACGTTATTGGAATTTTCGAGCTTAGAAAACTGAAATTCGGAAGTTTGGTAGGTACTAGATCAAATCAACGTTATTGAATTTTGAAAGTTTTTCAAATTAAAAAGCTTAAACATTTTCCAAATATGTCAATTTAAGTTTCTGGAAATAAGGATGAAAATTGGGAAAAATATTTTACTGGAATTTACGAGCTTAGAAAAGTGACATTCGAAAGTTTGGTAGGTAGGTACGCAATTTCATTACTAAGAAAGTAGGTCAAATCTACTTCGAAAGTACTGGTTCTGTTACTGATGTGAAAGATACAACATGAACTCACAACAAAATACATTGCCATTGACGAGATTGTAACCGAAAGTCCAGAGACGTCAATTTGCCATCGTGCACAAGCATTGAAGGATTACATCTACACACCTACAAAGCCCAATGTATTCAACAACGTCTGCCAACAGAACATGCAACCGAATGGATCCCTCAGCAAACATAAGTTAATGCTGATTTTGAGAAGAAAATATTTTTCAGGCATGAGACCCATTTACACTGCGATGACTTTTTTAATGGGCAAAATTGTGACAATTGAGGTATAGAAAATCTACGTCAGATTCTTAAAAACGCAATGCATCCACAACGTTTCACTGTTTGCTGTGAATTGAGGTTTGGAGGAATCATTGGACCGTATTTTTTTGAAGAAAAAGTAAGATGAAGAAGAATGCTGTAACCTGAATGGCGAACTATATCGTGCTATGCTAACACAATTTTTCGTGCATCATTTGGAACATATAGCTCTTGACGATATGTGGTTTCAGCAGGATGGGGCCATTTGTTCTACTGCTCGTGAAACATTAACTGCCTTGCAAGAGTTGGCTCCTTGTCGTGAAAATTCCCCGTTTGTTGTCCAGAATTGGCCGCAAAGGTCTTGTGAGTTAACCACTTTGAACTTCTGGCTGTGGAGCACGGGGTAAGATTTGAAGGTAGAGCGGCTTCCTATTCCTACAATACGAGAACACACACACACACACCCATGCTTGTTAACTTGGTCCCCCCCCCGGACCCCCTGTTGTCTCCTGAAAAATGGAATACTATATACTTCATTTTTTAATTACCTATCTTCTATCTCTGGGCTTCTTTGTCCTCTCAGTACGAGAAACGTGTTGCCTTATTGAGGATTTAAATCTTTCATCAATAGGAGGAGCTGCGTAGCATGTGTACCATTCAAGGTCATTACCAGTCTGCTGCTACTTTTTTCGTCATTAAAATACATTGTCACACATGACACACATACTTGTAGCAAATTGAGAGCAATTACGGCATACAATCCCTTATTTTATTTTTCTTTATAGCAGTTTGAGTTTTTCAAAAACAAGAAAAATATGTATGGCCTGCTTTTATGATTTTTCATATATTGTTTCTTTCAAATATTACTCTCAAATCACGTTTCCATTTTCAATAACCAAAAGTAAATAATCTGTTCTATTGAACAATCAACTTAATATTTTATACAGTTATAAGTGTAAATGTTTCCTAAACAATATGTGGAAATAACTTCATTTTAATGTCTTGGGTATAATTACCTTTTTATAAAATCCGTTTCATAATCTTAAATGATCAGGTTTTATAGAAGCCAAGGTATTTTACAAATATTTATTTGCATGTGAAGTCTAGTTACCTTTCTTGTTCTCTTTATCTCTTAACAACCCCTCTTCGCCAGATGGCTTGAGGTGTTTGAGTTATATTTCGAAAATTTTGAAAATTTAAAGCACTATTTACCATTTTAATAATATTTGTCTATCTACGAAACTAACCCAGATTTAATTCTTACGATATTTTCCATTTTATTAAAACTTTTTGAACAAATAATTGGCACAAACGTTATGGTGGCGCCATCGGTGTTGTTAAATGAAATCTATGTATAATTATGCAGGTAAAACTGTTCTGTACCATTTTCTCCTGTGTCGCTCAACTGATTTTTTTTATTCTAGTTTTGTTTAATAGCTACTGACGACATTCGGTGCAGAATGCCAAAATTTATTTATAATATTGGTTCAGTCACTAAAAATATTAAATTAAAAATTCATTATTTGCATCCATACTGTCAATGCTATAGAAGTAACAGTAACATTGCCGCCAGATTGCTTGGACAGAAAATCATAAAGATCGATTGACTTGAATGTGAAAGACAAACTAAATTAAATGTAAAACAAACACATTTTGATTGAAATAGAATCCAAAAGAATTTATATTACATAGTATTCGTCATTTATTGGGCTCTCGCAAGTTTGCAACTTATAACGCGTTGTAAATATGATTTGTCAACTAAAATCGGAATTATGTTGCAACTTATCTATTTATTTCTAATAACATTTTATTCTTTTTGTTTTTACTGGATACATTTCGTATAATTTGATTACAGATCCTAAGATTCAAGATAAATAGTTAGATCTGGCAATATGTTCATGGCCATCTGCTTTCTAGCGAATTTGATTTGAAATTTGACATTTCTTTACTTTCATTAGTGTTTTTCATTAAAAGTTTTCAATTCAAACAGAAAGTTTGTCAATGTATTATTTATAATAATAATAAATTGTAACTGTATAATGTCTGAATTACTCATATTACCCACTTACATAAAAAAATTGCAATTAACTTATCTTAATTGGAATTTTTCAGTCTCGAATCAAAAATATTTAAATATAGTGTTCATTTTTAAATGAATTGGATATATGCTGTTTTCTGACAATGTGGATATCTTATAGTCCATTTATTTTTCATTGCATGGCCTCAATCCTTGATAATCGTAGTTTTATTACAAATTAACTGATTTTTACTTAAACACACAAGTCATTGACATTTTAACGATGTTAAAATATAAAAAAATTCACTGCATTAAATGTAAATTTTACTAATTTGTTATAGTTAGTTAGGTACCTATATCTATTCTAGAATAAAATAATTTTTATTCAAGATATTTTTTCTTCGAAATCTTCCATGGCTGGCCTTGACCGTCAAGCCATTGAGTAATTAAACAAGGATGGAGCGTTAGCTGTTGTTAGATTGGTGGACAGTGAGAGGCTAACGCTCTTTCGGATCATCATGTGAAGACCATCCTTGATAGTTCACCATCATTCGTTGTTTATTGTTCAGTAGTGAAATAGTCAATATAGAAGATCAATATTGATTTTTGGGACATATATCAATATATAATTTTCACAATCTTCCGAAGGTTTATGTAAAAATTGTCAATCAGGGGACAATAGAGAATATAGTAAAGATTGCATTTTTCGTAGATCATCTCTTTTTTTACTTATTTATGAGCGAGATTGAAACTGCAAACGACCGCAACTGTTAGGTAACAACCAGGGGCGGCTGTCCCTTAAGTGCACTCGTGCGCTGAGCCACCAAATTTAATAAGCTTTTTAAGGTTAAAAATCAACACAAAATGTTTAATAAACATCATTTCTAATCCAAACTTGTATTAAGACTTATATTCGCTTGAAAGAACATTTCACCCTTCACTTCGGCTAGCGCACGGTGAAACTTATATAGCTTCTATGAGATACGATATAACACTGTTTTGGCTGGAACCGCTACTGGTAAAATGTTTGATATAATAATTGAAGGATTGTTAGTTGTTACCAGTGGCGGCTGGTGGGTTATGAAACTAGTGGTGCACTTTAATGGTCAAATATTGGGATTCAAAGATGCAACAAAACAAACCATAGCTTTGCTAATACTGCATTTATTTTATATTAATTAAAATATTCGTCGCCTTTCTTCGAAAGTAAAATGTTCAATGACCTTTTTATTAAAGTCTAGCATTGATAGAATATATATTTTTCAATACTAAGCACAGAAAGAGCATTTAGTCAGTCCTGAGACATCGTATTTCTAAGAAACGTTTTAATCCCTCACTCCAGTTTCCCTCCAAATTGATTCCCCGCCATAAATAATGCAAGGAAAACAAAATAATGTATTGATGCAATCTCATCCACACAACCATTTCTTTTTATTATAAATTTCACTTTTAAAACTTCCTGTAAATACTTTATTTTTCAGTTTGCACTCTTATTTTCAGTTAAGATATGGACCAGCAAATTTTATATCTAATTTGTTTTGAAACGATTTATTATTGTTTTTAATATAGTCAATGTTAAAGTTGATACTCATTTTCACAGTTATGTAAACACACACAGACTCTGTACATTAAATATTCTTTCATAGACTACAAGGATAAAAACAAAGAAACTACTAATTAAATCACGTAAACAAAAATGTGAATTATTGAAACGTTGGGATACGTCCGGTCAATATCAGCACAGCTCGGTGTCTCTGTGCGGCGTTCGAGAATCAGCCCACTCCGTATAGTTTGCATTAGCTATCTTCTATCTCACGCTTTAAGGGTGTTATATCGTATCTCATAGAAGCTATATAAGTTTCGCCGTGTACTAGCCGAGGTGCACGGTGAAATATTCTTTCAAGCGAATATAAGTCTTAATACAAGTTTGGATTACAGCTTAAATTGTTTTTTGATAAATTCGTTGGTGTTGAAATGATATTTATTAAACATTTTGTGTTGATTTTTAATCTTATTAAATTTGGTGGTTCAGCGCACGAGTGCACTTAAGGGACAGCCGCCCCTGGTTCCAAGACCATGGGAAACCGCCACATTTTGCAGAGCTGATATTTGATCCTATTGGTTGCCCACATTGTTCATCTAATAGATCCTTTGGATTTCTATTAGATGAACAATGTGGGACATTTGAAAAAAATATATTGATAAATCACTTGCTCATACAAAAGAAGAACTAATGCATATCAAACAGTAATTTTCTAACTATTATCAAATTTCTCCAAAACTGCTTGATTTCTTAGAAATATTTAACACTTTGTATGTTCGCACCTACGCTTATACAGTGATAGGCAAATGTATGGAACCAAGCAAATATCTCTGGAATTATTAGAGATATCAAAATGAAATTTGGAAGGTGGATACTGCAGTAAATTGCCTATTTGTTTCCATTTTTTTTACAATTTTGAACTTCTTTTTTTACCGGAAGTAATGTCGATTTAAAAATTTGCAATGAAACAGCCTGTATATTATTTTAGTTTCTGATGAAACATTTTATTGCGAATACAAAAATATCGGGTTTGATATTGTTTACTTCAATACCTACCGAGATATTAACAGAAAAGTAATTAAGGAAAGGAAAAATCTAATATCCATTAAAGAAATACATAATCATAATTATTATCTAAATCTAAGTGATTTTCAAAACATTGAAACTTAACTAAACTTAATGTATTAGATGTTCAAACTGAGCACCGTTTACTTCTTGACAATAAGCAAGTCGGTTTTTAAATTCTCTAGTAACATTAGCTATTACTTCTGGTGTAATTCTCTGGATGTCTTGAGTTATTCTTGCAGCTAATTCTTGCAAATTATTTGGTCTATCAACATAAACCTTAGACTTTAAGTAACCCCACAGAAAATAGTCTAGTGTATAAAGGTCGGGACTTCGTGCAGGCCATTCATAAGTACCCCTTCTTCCAATCCATCTGTGATGAAATGTCCTATCTAAATGGTCTCGAACAATGCGAGCGTAATGGGTTGGTGCTCCATCCTGCTGAAACCAGATATTATTTGGTAATTGTCCATTTACCTCCAATGCTGGAATAAGTTGTGTCTCCAAGAGCTGTAAATACCTATCTCCGTTTAAAGTTTCTTGTAGGAAGAAGGATCCCACGTTTCTGTTGTTATAAATGCCGGCCCAAACGTTCAATTTTTGGGGATGTTGTGTATGAGCCTCTTGTACCCAATTAGGATTACTTTGCGACCAGTAGCGGCAGTTATGTCGAATAACCGTACCATTTAAACAAAATGTAGCCTCGTCTGAAAACACCACATTTCTTGTAACATTATTATCACGGTTACAAATATCCATCATCCTTTCACAAAATTGCAAACGTCTGTCGAAATCGTCTTCGGGAGAGTTCTGGAACGAGGCGAATTTTGTATGGATGATATTTTTCTCGCCTTAATATCCTTCTTCCAAAGATATAGCAACATTTTGAGCTACACCTTCATTATTTGCACTTTTTAACCGTCCACTTTTTGGTAAATTGCTAACTGTTCCACTTGTGTCGTACCTTTGCAAAGTTTTCGTCACTACTGAACGTGATATTTGTGTATTCGGATGGACAATGTTAAAAAGGTCACAAACTTCTTGATACGTCCTTTTCCTCTCCCCATACCCAATCATCATTATTATTTCTATTCTTTCTCTTTCACTTAATTCGGCCATTTTACGATTAAATTAAAACAATACAATCTTTTTACGTTCAAATAAAAAAAACTAATAACTTATTTTGACAACTACTGTCACTTCTGCAATGAATTTCATGGAATACTAAACTTGATTCAGATTTAATTTGCGCCTGATTTAAACAAACGCACGTGTGTTCGACTATGGAACAAGCAGTGCTGTTGGCTATGACGGTATAATGCCACCGATCGGCCAATAGAAATACAAATCCTTACCGAGCGGTATGTTTATATCGGGCGTAAATCAAATCTGAACCGAGTTTCGCTACCATCGAATTTTTCTTTTCCTTAGTAACTTTTCTGTTAATATCTCGGTAGGTATTGAAGTAAATAATATCAAACCCGATATTTTCGTATTCGCAATAAAATGTTTCATCAGAAACTAAAATACTATACAGGGTGTTTCATTGCAAATTTCGAAATCGACATTACTTCCGGTAAAACAGGAAGTTCAAAATCTTAAAAAAAATTGGAAACAAATAGGCAATCTACTGCAGTATCCACCTTCCAAATTTCATTGTCTATTAATTCCAGAGATATTTACTTGGTTCCACACATTTGCCGATCACTGTATAATCTTTTCCCTAATTTTTGAATGAAAAATCTCCAGCCGAGCGTTTATTTTGAAACCGCCTGTATACGTTCACAAAATTAGTTTCAATACGTAGTGCAAAATGTTCGTAAAGATCGTGAAGAGCTTCAAAAATGACCAAAAGTTAGTTATTTAACATCATTCAACTTAAGATACTCTGACAAAAATTCTCATTGATTCTATCACTTAACATACCATTGCATTTTTAATTTATGGGTGCAAGGGCTACTTAAAGTAGATAAATGTATAAAAAATTGAGTAGGTATAAGCTTCTAAGTTGGGAGAGCTTTTCCCTTTTAGACTGAATGGAATATGTGATGGATTGAGGAGATTGTAGCTCAAGTCAGTTGAATGAAAATCCACTTTATCATC
Organism: Octodonta nipae; assembly: GCA_034190945.1. Classification (NCBI taxonomy): domain Eukaryota; kingdom Metazoa; phylum Arthropoda; class Insecta; order Coleoptera; family Chrysomelidae; genus Octodonta; species Octodonta nipae. The sequence goes on from CM067224.1 coordinate 68,523,054, forward strand.
TAAATCGTTTTACTAGCTTCCATCACCTAACTGATTTTTTTACATTTTATAGTGATATATCAGTTTTATTTTTTTGATATAAGTACAGACATTATTCCTCGAAATTTCCTTGGACTTCCGTCGTCTTGAAATAGTTGATCTCACAACGTTTCAATAGCTTTGCATCTGCTATCCTCATCAGGGGATTACAGACTTAAGGTTTACAAATGGGGAATAAGAAAAACTGGATATCAGTACAGCTATTTTGTTGACTGCAATTTACATCAACCGATGATACAAAACTGAAGTCATTTTGGAACATATATACTATTACTTCAGAAACAGTTTGTGGGGAATAACTGAAATTTTAATAGCAAATTCTTAAAAGGTAATTATTTAAACTAGCGATCGCCCAGTCGTCGAAATTCGACCAATTGTGTCAATTTCTAACAAAATTCAAATTAAATAATTTAGTTGTTAACCGGTAGGATAATATAACAAATAAATGTAAATGACAATTCTATTCGAATCGAAATTTGAAAATAATCTCTTTCATTTTACTACTAATACTTATTCAATTTCTATTTGTATGGTTAATTAATCGTAGAAGCAAAGGATCATTAAAAATGTTGGTAGGTACATACGTATATACATATAATAGGATATTTGGTCTAATTTTTCTCAAGATGTAGTGATTCAGTTTAATTTCAACTCTCTAACACTTATTAAAATATTCATTACAATTATTCCACTTTATAATATATTTCCATCACCCTGTATATGTAACTGTCTACCCAATATATGTGTGTATGGAACTGTTAATGGGCCACCCAATAAAACATTTGGTTTCTAACATTTCTGGAATCACCCTGTATAATAATAACCTACAGCGCCTTATATCTCAGTCAGTTTATATACGCATATGTAACTGCTCATGGCGACTTCATTGAGGGCCACAAATTAACATAAGAACACTTTTTAACCATCTAAAAATTCTTATAAGATCCTACACATCAATTTGTATTGAAAGAATTTTACATTCTCAAGTAGGTCACAAAATCCTACCCTGTGTTGAACGAAACATAACTGTCCCAATTTCGTTCTTCCTGGGTAATAAGATTTATTCCGATTTGTAGACGGCAAAACCCCGAAATGGAATTTCGAGAAAATCGTAGTGCCGTTTGCGATAATTACATATAAATAAGATGCATGTAAATAAACAAACATTATAGGTATTATCTTATTAGATAAATAAGAAAAAATATATTTGCACCATATCACATATTGTTAAAAGAACATTAAACAATTTCTGACTGACTGCTAATTGTTAGATGAGATATTAAAATTAATGTATAAGATTACCTTATATCAAATGAAACTGCAAATTGATTCGTCTTATTTTATTGCTAATACTGTAATACTTATTGAAGTTTTATTTGCACATGGCATAATTATAAATAATTAAAAATATATTTGCATATCACATCTCCTGAGTGTTTTCGTAGCTTTTAATAATGGATGCATATGCAATTTGTTATTAGATTTGTGAGACATTCATGACTAAAGAATGTAGATACTCTACTCTTCAGGTTCGGAAATCAAATGTATCAATTAGCTTTAGAATCTCTAAATTGTGTACTTACATAAAACTTTTCATTTGGATTCTTCTATAAATGCGCAAACTTCGTATTTGTAAACACATTCGCTTTGGTCACTTCGGTAATAGCTGTCATCGTTTTTGTAAAAAATTAACGTCATAAATGAATAGAAAAGAAGGCTTTCACAGCACACATCTTTGTAAGTAAAAGTCGATTAATTTACTAATATTTTTTATACCTCCCTATGATTGTCCACGATTGGATTTTTACTATTGACGACTGTCAAAATTCGAATATTAGATTAAGCTACTTCTTCATAGTGGGCGCAACTCACTTGAATTTTATTAATAATTTATCTCTGAATTAGTTATATTAAAAGATATAAATAAAGATTCTTTATATATTCTGCACTGAAGGTCGTCAATAGCTACTAAATAAATCAAAAATAAAGGGTGTTTTTTTTTCAAAAACTCATAAATTTCTGGTAACTAAAACTGGAACACTAATCTTCACCAAAATGATACTTTATATAGGCTCAAGATGGATAGTGTATGTGTATAACAAGAGGTTTTTGAAAAATTGTAATGTAAACAATGCAGAGATATTTTACAAAACGTACCGTATTAACCATGGTAGTCTGATCGGTATATACTAAAGATAATTAGAAAATTCATAAAATCGCCTTCAATTTGTCTTAATTAGTTGGAGACATTGCATTAAAAGTGCAAATATGCTCTTGAGGAGGGGCACATGATGAGAATTATGATGAATTATATTATTAAATGTTTTCTTCTCCACAGTTAATTATTTACTTATCTATGTATATTGGTTTATTAGGTTAATGGTTACCTGTCTACTACTTGCTGTTGTTTTTTCCACAGCTTGATCCGCCACTGTCAAGCCATCTATACAAAACTTAAGGTCGCTTGTTTAAGCCCTTATTTAAAATCATTATTAATACATTTTAGGGCACTTAACGAAAATCTGAAATATACAAAGTGAGGTGCATTTATTGTACGAGTTTAATACGTTACGTTCTTCAAAATATTCCAATAAACCATATAAATCGCAATTCTACAAGATCTACTTAATGGACAATATCGATCTTGAACTCAATTAATCTTAGCCTCACTAGCTATTTTTAGGGTGAAGAGTAATATTTCAGCTTTTATTACAACAAAGTTATGGATTTTTTTACAAAAAAAACACTTTTTTCCGTTTTTTCCAGATTTCCTGTGTGAAAAATTATTCGAACAAGATTTGTCAACACCCACGTTAGAAATTTTGTAGTTTTCTATAAACCTTTTCAAAATGTTAAAAATGAAATAATTTATAGCGTAGCCCACAAGGACTTATATACGATGGTTGAGATATAGGACGGATCTGACTCCGTAAATAATAATTTACAGAAGGCAACTAACAAATTTATGGTTGTCCGTAGGCAGTCGTATGTACAGGATGGTTGGTACTTAGGGTGGAGTGGAATTATCTATAGTTATACAGGGGTGTCAAAAAAATTTTAAAAAAGGTGACATGGCGTGGTCCATAAAGCATAAATATATTTTGGGCTTATTTAGTCAACGCGTAGTAGTACATTTTGTTCGTAAACTTTTACCTGTCAATTTAAATGAGAATGTATCATTGTGTAATGTTGAGGCTTTCGATGTTACCTGGTCCTGCCTATGAAGGTTATACATACAAAATAAAAAATATAGAATCAAAACTACCCGATTTCAAGTTGAAAATAAAACATTTAAAAAAATATATAACCGACTTCCACCTATAACTAAAAAGCTGACAATAATTATAACAAAATACAACTCTAGCAAATAAATAACACATTCAATGTTGTTAGGTACCTACACAGGAAGTAAAAAATGTAAACATTAAAAGGTGCTCATTCTGTACAATTTAATTACCTACCAATTTAGCCAGTGCCTAGCAAATCTAAAATCCTTCATTGCATACTTATCTACTAATTCATCAAACTTGATTGTTACTTGGCACCGACTTCAAAAATATACTAGATTGGTAGGTAATTAATTTGTACAGAATGAGCACCTTTTAATATTTACATTTTTAACTTCCTGGGTAGGTACCTAACAACATTGAATGTGTTATTTATTTGTTAGAGTTGTATTTTGTTATAATTATTTTCAGCTTTTTAGCTATAGGTTGAAGTCGGTTATATATATATTTTTTAAATGGTTTATAATCGGAAAATTTTAATTAACAAAATGGCACTAAATTACATAATTTTGCCCCTATCTTTGCATCCCTTGTATTGTCCGAAATCCCAATGGTGAGCGTCGAATTTGAATTACCCACTATATAATAAAATTGCATGGCTAGTTTTCAAAATGAATTTCATTCAGTGTCGTCTCATTTAGTTCAGCATTCTAATAAACAAAAAGTAACGGCTTTTACAATCGACATTCCAAAAACCCGCGAGCTTTCAATATGAATGAAATATGTGACAGCACAGACCACAACTTCACCACATTTCTTCAATTAAATTTGCTCGGTAGAGTCCGCCGTTTCGTCATTTTTTTTTCAATGACAATAATCCATTTTACTCATCATGAAGTGCACTGATACGAAATAGTTTTCTCCTGTCAATGTACGCCATTTCATCGATGAGATGGGAGCTTATCTCTAAGCTACCGAAATATAATATGCTTTTTTAAAGATTTCTAATATCCCTTTATTTCATACTTGATAGGTTTTAAATTTATTTTTGGGATCGTAAAACATAATATTAGTTTCTTTCATATGCTTTGTGAGACCTAAATATTGTCTGACCATATTGCAATAAAGCTAAAGACATTTGCGAATTGCACGGATTTTTATAGAACTATTTGTTTGTCACTCTATATTATTCACAACTATAACTAGACTTAGAATTATATAAGCTTACTTTTGCAAAACAAATCCACATCTTGAAAAATGTATATACCTAGCATAACTGACAAAAATGTTGTAAACAAATTTGTGTTCCTTAATTAATTATACGGAGTCTTTAAAGTTTTAAAAATTGCATTTTTGGCAGTTTTTGCCACTTTTCAACAATATAATAAAAAGTTATTGTGGCAAATGTGAGTACGTTCTATATGTATTTTCAAAAGCAACTAAATGATAGGTTCATCCAGTAGATTGGATAATTAGTCAATTATTTGCGAATGTGATTTTCTAATGCCTCACATTTAATTTTCATTTTTGTACTTTTCCTGTATTAAGTTTTTATATCATTAATGAATTTATGACTGGGCAATGACTACTAATATAAACGAACCTGTCTGTTTACTTTAAAAATGGGTTGAAAGATGTTTGCCGCTTACAGATGGCAAACTTCTTTACATTGTAACCACTAAGACGTAAATCTAGGCATGTATGCTTTGACTGAACGCCTGAACGGGGATACTTTACGTCGTTTATGTCCAGCAGGCAACAGCTCAAGATTGCTTATTTACATTTTGAATTGAGGTTAACTTGGGAATTTATATTTTTTAAAGTGTTTTGGAGTTTTAACTTGTTTGAAATCAGGATTATTTTGTGTAAGTGTAAAAAAGAATAATAGAGTGTTATTTTAGTGTTTTACATAGAGGAAAACGGCATATTCGTTTACCGGATTAAGTTCTGGAGTACGAGGCGGGAATTCACTACCACCTCCAATCCAAAGATGCGGAAAGTAGTCATTTCAATATTGCTGGACTATAAGTGGATAATGTGGCGGCGCGCCATCGTGCATAAACCACATATGCTGCCTTGAAATAAGAGGAACTTCTTCGAGTAAATTACCCAAATTATTTTCGAAAAATCTAAATACTGTATTGCATTTAATCTCGTCGGAAATTCAAACGGACCAATGAAGTGATCGTCAATAATTTCACATTAGATATTAATGAAACTTCCTTCTGAAAATGAGCTTCACGAAACTTATGAGGATTATCAAAATCATAATAGTGGTTATTCCTTCAATTGAAGACTCCACAGCGTGTGAATGCAGCTTTTCAAGAAACGTTGGATCTTGAATGATTTTATGTTGCATCCACTGACAGAACTGTAGTCTACGTGGTAAGTCATTGGGCAATACTTTTTGTACAGGCGTAAAGTTATACGGATATAATTTTTCTGAACGTAAAATTCGTGATATACTCGATTTATTTACATCAGTAGCTGCTTGCAAGCGCCGAGTACTTAATGCAGGATTTTCCAGAATTTTTTTGGTGTGAAACGAATCTATTTCACCTAAATATATGTATAATTGTTGGAATATTTAACTATTAGGCACATTTCGATTTGGATATAACTGTGCATATCGTCTAACTGCAACACTTGATCTATAATTTACCCTTAGTTCATTATTTGCAAATTCTTTAATTCTAGGCATATTTAATGTAGACTTTATTCCAATTACTCACTTTAAAAACACAGTAAATAAATCGACAGTATGCAAAGAAGAAATCAATAGTTCATAATTGTTTTCTGAATGATATTTGTGGCATATTTTTCAATGTCTAAGTACTTCTTGGGAAATAACACCACAGTTAATGATTATATGATCTTTAGAAGTTTCTGTGCTACCCTGTATATTGCAAATAAAATTCTCTTAGTTACGTTAGAAATCAAATAATACACATTGTCAAATATTTTAATTTACATCTTAGAATTGTGCCTTTTTTATTCATAGTTTCTTAACCATTGACAACGGGGTCTGACCTAGACCCCGAAACGTTTGGAATATACAGCAATTTTCTTAACTGTGGTATTATTTCCCAAGATACACTTAGACATTCAATAGTTCATGTCAAATTCACAACCTACTTAAAAAAAAAAATGTTTTTTTGGGGCTATTTGCGGTGATATGCTGTACCGTATTTGAATTGCAATACTTCGAAAACGAAATATGGAGATTCAACAAATATACGTTTTTTATATTAAAAGTATGGCAGTTTCATTATTTATCGTTGAAACGCAAATTATACGGGGTGTTAAAAAAATAAACAGGGATTTCCCTAATTCGACCTTCGTAACAAACACCCTGTAAGAGTACCATGAAAAATGATAACAAATTCTTGTTTATCGCCCTTGAAAACTACGCTGTACGAAATTTGAGTTAAATATACGGAGCCGTTTTTCAAATATCACAAATTTTCAAAAACCAAATACCCACTTTAGGACCCTGTATATCGTTTAGTACAAACATTTTACTAAGGCATGTTTGTGTTAATCGGTATATTTTTACCGCCTCTAACTACAGTATCGTATTGTCTATTAGTTATGGGACACCCTGGATATGTCTACAGTTACATGTGCATTGATACGAAATAGTTTCCTATTTTCGCCGGTAAGATTGAGCTCATAGCAAAGCTCGCAAAATATAATTTACCATTATAAAGATTTCTAATATCCCTTTAGTTCATGCTCCGCAGACTTTAAATTTGTTTTTGGAAGATAAACTATAATATTATTTCTTTTTGCGTTTTATGGACCCGAATTGTTGTTTAACCATATCGCAATAAAGAAGCTAACGGCATTTTAATATAGCCAAACACAAAACAAAAACAAAATTTATTCATACGAACTAACATAATAACGATGAACAGAAGGAAATTGAAATCGCTTGGGGGCTTTAAAAAATTGGCAATGGAATACGTGTGAGCGTTTATTATGAATTGCCCATTTTCAAAACCTATACGAGTTTTAAAAGCTCATTTTAATTGCAGGTATCTACTTTTATTGGACTATTTGGTTGTCACATTGGGTTTATAGCAATAACGATAATGTAATAAATTCCCAGTAATTCTTTTAGCATGGTTTGGACGAGGAAAAATCATAACCAATGTTTCGTATATTGTTATCAAAAATTATTATTTATAGAAAAGTACATTTCTTTTTTTATTTACGTAATTGACATAGTGGAGCAACTGCAAATTGTAGATTTTCTCTAGTGACAATTTTAGTACCGTGTTATTAACATCCTAGTATATTATCCTGATAAAAAAACAATAATTAATTTCAATTGAAAAATTCCATTTTAATAAACTGTTCTCCAATTTTGGGGAGGCTGTTGGTGTCTTTTTGAATCAAATCTGCCACCTATTACATCAGCAAGTGGCAGTCCTTGAAAATTATTAAATCAGTGGGGTCATATGCTTTCCTAAACCCAAACTGATCCGCCTGCAGATGTGACCGGGGTCATTACATTGTCACTATATAGTTGCCCTCTTACTATAGAGGTATACAAACGAAATCTTACCATGTCGGAATAGAGACAATGCCTCCAGTCTTGAAAATTACATTCCATTACCTATGTTTTGTTATTCATAATGTGTTCACGGCTGCCTGACATGTTGAGCTGTTCCTGGTCGTTTTGCAACGTTTTCTCTAGCTGTTCCCCACAACTATGCAATGTTTTTCAAGATTTTCTTGGTAGCTTCACAATATTATTTGTATGTGTTCCGGTAGCTTGGCAATGTTTGTACTAGCAGTTCCCTGAAGCTTTAGCGTGTTTTTTTCGAGCTGTTTGAAGTAGCTACCCTATCTATATTAAAGTGTTTTTGATTTTTTCGTCAGATACTTGCACCAGTGAGATCATCCAGTCATATTCTGATTTGATGAATACGCCAGGAATATCATTGGTTCGACGAATGATATAGGAACGCATAGTGGATAATATATACATATATATATATATATATATATATATATATATATATATATATATATATATATATATATATGAACTAAGCTAGGTTCCGGGTGAGAACCGCTTCTGAATTTATTAAATACTCGACGTTTCGACTCCTGCTTATGAGCGATTATCAAGAGACAAGAGTCTAGATCGAACTCGGGGCTTCAATCTGCCTACTCACTAAGAGTCACTAGGTAACTGAACTGAATTGAATCTGTACTGCTTCTTTTATTCTTAGTTATCGGTCCATTAGAAGAGGATGTCACGTGATGAAGGAGTTGTGCGGTGATTGGTTAGGTGTTGGTTGTCGTCTCCGGATTGTTTAATCTGGCAATTACGGAGGCCCATGCCGTAGGAAGGCGGGAGCTGTCATGGCGTCGGTTTAGACAGAGGGGTCGTTTCTCTATTTCTATAGCTTCGCATATAGTGGATGCCTAAGGGAATTGAGAGATATGATAATTCTACTGTCCTCGAAGTTGATAGTGTTCTGTTTGGATACGATGATGTGCCAGAGCTGAAGTCGAATCTTTTTTACTGACAGAGAGTTTCATATTATATTCGATGGTTTACGCGCCTGTTGGTACGACTGATGTAGCTTTGTGGGCAATCACGAGATAGAACAAAACTCCTCGAGCCTCGTTAGGTACTTTATCTTTAGGGCTCCCGGTTAAGCTGGCTATAATTTGAGTGGTGTTGCAGACTGTCTTTATTTGATGTCGGTTTAGAATCAATCCGTGCTATTTTGTCAGTGACTCCTCGAATATACTGAAGGAAAGCGGTGTATTCGAGGATTGTTGAAATTGACGAATTATGTGCGCCAAAGATTTCATTACAGAACTCAATTGAGGAGGGTGATGGTGTGATTGGGCATTTAGGTATCGATGGTTATGGGTTGGTTTCCTGTAGATGGTATGTGAGACTCTGTCATTGTTGGTTTTTGTTATGAGGATACCAAGAAACGGGAGAGAAGTTTAATGAATCTCTGCCACGAGGCCAAATGCCAAAGGTATCATCAACATATTTAAGCCAACAGGAAGGTTTTAAATTAGACGAGTTTAGAGCCTGGGTTTCGATTTGTTCCATGAAAATGTTAACAAGCACTGGAGAAAGAGGTGAACCCATCCGAGCCCCACGGACTTGTTGGAACAGAATGTCTCGAAATATGTATTAGAAGAACACTGTTGTACAAGTTTGATGATGTCAGAAGAGATTGTTTTTTTTTTAGAAAATCTAACATTTCTGAAATGGGGACATTGGTGAAAAGAGATACGACATTGAAGATAACGAGGATATCATTTTCTGAAATTCTATAAGCGCCTAACATATTTAGGAAGGAAGAAGAGTTCTTTACGTACGAGGATTCTTGCTCGGGTAGAGGTTGAAGGGTTTTGGCTAAATATCGTATTAATTCTTGGGTCGGAGATTGTACCGAATTGACAGTGGGCCTAAGAGGAACGTCCGGCCTATGAATCTTAGGTATTCCGTAAATTTTCGGAGGAATGATGATCTTTTTGACGTCAATAGAAAGATGTGTTCTGTTCTGTCTAATATTAATTATAACCAAAGGAAGTGAATAAAAGTAAACTAACTAATATAGATTCACTGCGGAATGAAATATCTTGTTATCGTGCGATTTTTAGGATAAAAATTATGTATATAAAAACATTGTTACATAAAATTACAATGTTTTGTAAGAATTTAATGTCACTCAATCGATTACTTTTTTTTTGAATTTTGCGGATACAAATATTCACAGCTGAATTTTTTTATATAAGTGTTATTTTCAGTATCTAGTCGTAGTACCTAGTGGTTGGAATCAACCATACATATTCACAAAATTCCACTGCAATTTGTTGGGCGGTTTTGGCATGTACGTACATCGTTAGATGTCATATAATTTATTCATTTAGTTGTGAATCTTGAAATTCGTCTTTGTTAGATTATGAGAATATTTGAATCGACTAAAGGCATTTGATTGTCTTCTAAACGTTGTTTGTGGCATATTCTTGATAACTTATATGTTTCTTTGGGGAATAACACCACAATAGAAATAAAACTACGTATATTGCAGGAATACCAAACGTTTCAAAGTCTATTCTGACTTCGTTGTCAATGGCTTTATATTTATTGATGTGATTGCAATCACATCAATAAATTGATTGATTGATTGATTGCAATCACATCAATAAATATAAAGCCATTGACAACGAAGTCAGAATAGACTTTGAAACGTTTGGTATTCCTGCAATATACGTAGTTTTATTTCTATTGTGGTGTTATTCCCCAAAGAAACATATAAGTTATAAAGGCATTGGGTTATCAAAAGACTGATTCACTAGCGGCTGTTTGTCGAAAAAGAAAGGTAGGCCTTTGATATTTTGTGAATTGGCGAATGCGCCAGAATAAACAGAGTGTAATGGTAAGAGAGTGCAAATATTTTGAGGAATAACAGTTCAGGTGAAAACAAATCAAAAAACCTTATAAAATTTTACAAAAAGTTATAGTGTTATCAAAAGAACATGAAAATGAATGTTTATTAATAACACAACCATCGCATTATTGCCGATATTACAGTACCAAACAATATTTGGCACTGACTTTTAGAACCAACTAAAAAGCACTGTTTTCAGGTTTATAGGTTGAGCAGCTTCTATACCATTATAAAATTGTAAGTTCGTTTGTTTGTTTGTTCGGGCATTACGTAAGAACTTAACTGATTTTGCTGAATCTTTTTTTGTTTGACTATAGTTTGACTATAGTTTGACTTAAAATCTGGTAGAACTTGTATCTCTCTAAATGAACAGAAACGGTAGATATAGCGAAAAAACTTCTACCATGTTGGGTAATTCAATTACTCAATTGGTTCCACCGCACGCACAAAATATTAGATACTGGCATCAGCTTAGCTTTTATTCAAAATTCGGAAAGTGCAAATGTAACATGTTTCGATTTAACAAAAATCAACATATATCAAGCGTAATTTTACAGGATGTTCTGTATATAGGAAACTTAGAGCGGAGTAGAATTACATGAATTTAAAAAAATCTAAAAAAGTTATATTAGGTGTCCTATAAGCTGGATATATGCGATGTGGTGGAAATACGGGGGAGTGGAATTAGTTATACGGGGTGGTCCAAAAAAGTTATATTGAGTGGGCCATAAACAATTCCATATACCAAGTGGTTGAAAAAGGGTAGAATATTTATACATGGAATAAAAAAACTTAAAAAAATATGTTAGGTAAGCAGTTAGGATCTTTGAATTATGTTCATAAGATACTATACGAGTAGTTATAAAATGGGTTAACGATTTATAGTCAAACAGGTTGGATAATTTTTTTGTAGGATAGAACATGAGCTGTTGGATATCTGCAATATCTGAAACATAGATCGAAGTAAAATTATAGTTCATGCAGTATGATTAGAAGTATTTAAAAAAATTATATTTGGTTGCCCCTAAGCAGATGCACATACAGGGTGGTTGAAATATTTTGTAGAGTAAAATTATGGTTATACAGGGTGGTTCAAAAATAAGTTGTTATGTTTGACACATTGGCAGCGGTGTATACAGGGTGGTTTTAATGTAGATACAAGTAGAGTTAGTTATACAAAGCGGTTAAATTTTTTTTGAATAAAATTGTTATATAGGGTGGCCAATAAGCAGTTGCAGTTTGAGTGAGGGTTTAAATAAAAGTTTGGTGTTAGGGTGCAAAACTGTATTTTTATATTTGTGACTCACGAAGGGTTTCACATCATTTTCATTAGCATTGATAAAAAAAATTTAAAAAAATTGTTATATAGGGTAGACCATAAACAGTTGCATTCTACTATATGGAATATTTGAAATATGGGGAGAAGCAAGATTATAGTTTTAGAGTGTGTTTAACACAATGCTAGAAAAAGCTTCATATAAACGTTGATTAAATTATAGAGTAAAGAGAAATTTTACTTTATACGGTCGTTCAAAAAATATCAGAAATAATTGTATACAGCGTAGACCATAGCAGTTGCATAGCTGAAATATAGGGTAGAGAAGAGTTATAGTCAGGTGTTCAAAAAGTTATATTGGGTGACAAATAAACGGCAGCATAGATGATTGTTGCATATAGGGTGAATTAGAGTTACAATCATTCAAGGTGATTCAAACAACCGTCGAACAAAATTGTTATATTGGGTGGCCCATAAGTACTTGCAGTTTGGGTGAAATATATTCGGGATTGGTGGATTTATGGTTAAGTAGGGTGGTTTAAACAAGTTTATATAGGATGTTTCAAGTTATTTCTTTTTACGAAGGCTTGAACATTCCGTACGCCGGTGAAACCGCGGGCAACGGCTAGTATTTTATAAGATTAAATTTTCAATATTTATATCGACAAAAACACGAGTATGATATAGACTCCTCTTACAAAACCAAACAGTTCTACACTACAAACCACGTGGCGAAAAAATAGTTAAAAATGAACAGGGTTCTAACAAAATGTTGTATACATTTAGTTATACCCTGTATTAATGAATGTAAATGAGGCATATTACAAAACAAAATTACATATTTATAACATAGTGTTTGCAGTTTGCGAATTTTGGAATGGAGCAGAGGAGGATCTGTGTGTTGGTGTTTATACCACAAGAATTATTAGGAAGTAAAAAGAAATACTTTCTTGAACATAAAAACTCAGTCATTTGGTGCTGGTGGATCTAAAGAAAATATTGAGAATTATCGAGCTGTATGCCTGCAATCGGAGATCCCGAAACTATTGGACTACTTTTTCTCTCAATTCTTATCATGGCAATTTAAACACATTTTTGTTAACGAACAGCATGGATTTCTTCCGAGTAGATCTACTTTAACCAATTTGGCCGTCATTTATAGTAAAAACTTTGGAGCATAGACTACAAGTTGACTCTGTTTATACGGATTTCGCTAAAGCGTTTGATAGAGTTAACCATAGAATACTTTTGGCCAAACTTCATGCTCTAGGATTTTATGGGCCACTTTTAAAGTGGACAAAGAGTTATCTCTCAGACCGATACCATTATGTTAAAGTGGGGGGTATTATTTCTAGGATTATAAGTGTGTCTTCGGGAGTTCCACAGGGCTCTCACGCGGGACCATTTTTTAAAATTTATTTATTAATAATATTGGCAAAATTATTAATCATTGTAATATCTTAATATATGCTGATGATTTCAAACTGTTTAAAGAACTTGCAACTTGCAATGATGCTATGTTACTCCAATCCGATTTAAACTCTTTATTTGCCTGGGGTATTAGCAATGATCTTGACCTGAATATCAATAAATGTTTTATTATTACTTTTGCAAAAAATTCACAACCTATAATCATTTTATACGCTATTAATTCACAAACGATACAGCGAGTAAGTGAAATACGTGACCTTGGTGTCGTTTTCGATAATTCTCTGACTTTTCGTAGGCACACTGATCTAGTTGTTTCCAAGAATTACAAGGTTTTGGGTTTTATCAATCGTTCATCTAAAACATTTTCTCATAATACGATTCGTTTACTATATTGTTCACTAATACTATCTATTCTGGAGTACTGTTCTGTCATATGGAACCCCCACTATAACACACATATACTCGTAGCTAATATTGAGAAAGTTCAAAATAAAGTTCTTCGAATAGTAGCATTTAAAATGGGTTTGAGCAGGGACAATTATCAATATAGTGATATTTTATTACAAATGCATTTACAATTTTTGCAAAATCGGCGTAACATAGCTGATATATGTTTTCTATACAAGTTGTTGTAAGGTGAACTTGACTGCCTTTTCTTACTAGACATAATTTCCTTGAATACGACAATGAGATCTCGTTCTTCAGAACTCTTCCATGTTTCATTTCATAGAACTAACTATGGATTTTGTTCAGCAATGACTAGGTTAATGCGTACAGCCAATCAGTACTGCTCGCATATTGATGTGTTTTATAACTCTGTCAATGTAATCAAGCGCTCCTTATATTACAATATTTAATGCTGCCGTTTGTTTTGTTTTGATGTGTTATCTTTTCTTCAAGACAACATTTATTTTACTTATAATTTTAATTAACTATATTTTATTCTGTATTTTGTATTGTTTCTAAAAGCTGAGTCCAATGTTAAACATGTTTTTTATGATTTAATGGTATTTACACTAAATTTTTTGTTTTTGGTATTTTATGTAAATGGGGTTACCCGTATAAGAATAAATAAATAAATACAAATAAATAAATTTTTTGACGGTTGTACTTTAGAGAATTATAATGCTATACTAATAAATTAATTATTAAGGGTTTTAACTAAATATAATGTTAGTATTGACCAAAATTAATTGCACACAGGTCGAATTGATTGATAGTGAAAATTAGAATATTACAACTTCTTCACTGTAATTCCTGTAATGCCTTTGGATGTGAACTGTCTCCCAAACTATGACTTTTAAATTTGGATGACAACACCTCTTTCATTTATAATCCTATCCGATCTGGAAGAACTGCTGATGATCTGACAGTTAGTTATTAGGGCTCTGAATAACACACCAGCTGGACAAATCCCAAGAACTCGTTGACGGGTTATACTCACAGCTTCTACGATTCTCTACTGCAGCATGATGAATAGCCGCATAATTCTTTCACTTGTTTCAGAATGTGATATTATGTTTTGTTAAATAATAAAATACGGGAAGTTTTTATTGTTGTGTCTATTCTTACCAAAAAATATTTACATTTGTAATAATTTGTTATTTTTTTATCGTCTGTCACAGTCAATTTATCTTTATTAATTTACAAGGCGACTGTTATTTGAGTCATGTGTACGATATATCAACCAAAATGTAATTCTGCTGTAAAAAACAAGGCATTGTTTGATGAAGGTTCTTCCTGGTATGTTCTAGTTTCATTTATGTTTTTTGGGGAAATAATGCCACACTTAAGAACAAAAATTTAAAGTTTATATTTTATTAATTTACTTTAGAATACCATTGTAAAAAAAATCAGATTGAAGCCTTGAAATGTTAGGAACTTTAAACGGACAGCTTTTTGTTCGTAAGTGTGGTATTTCTCTCAAAAGCCATAAAAAGGTACAAGGCATATCCATATCCTATATAATTCAATTCTTGTGTTTTGTAAATGCAATTTCAAGTACATACATATTCATATCTAATTTTATTCAAACCAGTGTAATATGACAGATAATTTTTATTTGTATACTAATTTTTGAGGTCATATTGGAGTGACACAAATCCGCAAATTTTTCATGCAAAACATACTCAATTTCCACAAGCATTTTGCTTGCTAATTCTTGAAATTTTGGAAGATTATCCAGATGAATTCGGCAATTTGGAGATAACATTTCAACAAGGTGGCGCTGCTTCTAGACAAAGTGAATGTTTGGTTAAGTATTTTGGGAAACCACAGAGTTGAACATAGAAACTTTACCGGTGAACTGTCTCTGGAGATGTTACAAAATGCAGTTGAGTCCCTAATTTTGGAAATTCTGGAAGATAATCCAGATGAATTCGGCAATTTGGACAAGATCATGGTGTAGTAAGACGTTACCTGGATGAAGACTATCATGATAGATAGATTAGACGGCGAGGTCGTATAGAATGGCTAGCTCGGTCATCGGACCTGGCACCATTAGAATTTTTCTGTGGGAGTACTTGAAATTCAGAGGTTATTCTCCGGAATCGGGAGTGCAAAGTAGTTTCAGCAGACAGATTCGAACGAGTAGGACAACACTGTCATAATAGAATTCATTTATGACAGAAAGTAGAGGATTAGCACATTTTGAACACTTGCTGTGAGAATTCGTTTAATTAATTACGGTGTAAATGTTTAGTTTAGTTTATTTTATTGCCCATCAGAAATAAATCCAATTACAGGACAAATGTAATGTAGGTAATGAAACATACTAATATACTATGGTATCTTAAATATTAAAAAAATAATAACAAGAATTAAAAGAACTGAGAATATTACAAATATTACAATATAAATTTTACACACAGTTTTTTTAATAAGAAATAAAATAACAATTGACAAATATTACATCATAAATTCTACCCACAGTTTTAAAAAAGAAACAAAATAACAGTTGACAAAATACTTTTACTAGTAACTGAACCATGGTTGATCTGACATTTATTGAATATATGCTTCAGCTATTGATTCAAAATTGTCATAGTTAATATCACAGATTCTAGATATACTGTTAAAAGCTCTACACATGATAAATAATGGTGACTTTACAAGCACATTTGTATTGGCAAACAGATAAAAATAGGTGTTATTTCTTGAACCAAGCCTTGGCGAATGTATCGGGAACATTGACAGAAGAACAGGAGAGTCAATTCTCTAGTGAACCAATTTGTATAGAATTGAAAGGCTATGTAAATTCCAATGCATAACCAAAGATCTTATCCCAAATCTGTCAAGAAGTTAATTGTGCTGGTACCCTCTGACAGGATATGAGCCGTCGACCCGAAAAGCAAGAAATTTCAGGAATTTTCTTTGCACTGTCTCCAAATGCTTTTGATGAATCTTGTAGACAGGATGCCAGATAACATTGCAATAATCTAACTTTCAGCGCACTAAGCATGTATATAAAGATTTCAGCGCAGATATGTTATGAAAGCTGTTGCAATTTCGCAAAATAAAACCCAGCGAACGCAGTGCCGATTTGCAAGTTATGGAAATATTTTCAGCGAATGAGAATTTATGATCAAAATATACACCCAAGTCCTTTATGATAGTGCACCGCTCAATAGTTTCATTGTTTAACGAATAATCGAATAGTATAGGATTCCTTTTTAAAGTACAACATATTTTGCATTTAGCGATGTTCAAAAAGAGTTTGTTCTTGGTACACCATAACGTGAGCTGATTCAAGTCATGTTGTAGCCATAAGCTATCATTGATGCTCTCGACTTTAAGAAATAATTTCAGATCGTCTGCAAAAAGAAGAGTTTCAGATAACAGTATACTTGATAAGTCGTTAATGAATATCAGAAACAATAACAGACCGAGATTGGAACCTTGGGGTACTCCTGAACTGACAGTAAATATGTTGATTTGAAGCCGTTATATCTAAAAAATTGATAGCGGTTACTTAAGTAGGATTTAAATAGAGTAGTAGGGTAGCAGTGGGTAACTGAAACCAAAAACCAATAATTTTTCGATTAATGCAGGATGATGAAGTTTATCGAAAGCCTTGGTAAAATCCGTATAGACCACGTCTACTTGACTTTTGGAGTCAAGGGCTGCAGCTGTGAACTGGGTGAAAGTCGATAAATTAGTGACTGTGGATCTATTTTTGATGAAACCGTGTTGGTACGGCGATATGTGTGATCTGACAATAGAAAAAATCTGATCATAAATGCACATCTCAAATACTTTAGCAGAGTTAGGAATAATGGCGATGGGTCTGTAATTTGAAATGATATCTTTGTTACCAGATTTGTGCACCGGACAGATTTTCGACAGTTTCCAGCACTCAGGGAATATCCCAGTTTTTAGGATTAAGTTGATTATTGAGTATAACACTTATGGATAAACTTAATATAGAAATGTTAGGCGAGTATATGGACCCACCCAAAGAATTACCGACACTGGGGGGAATAAACACATTTAAAATAATGAGCAAATGAATTAACTATTGTCTGGGGATTGGTATGGCATCGTTCCTGGTAGGGCATTCATCCTGGAATACGTGAGGAGGTGCATTTTTTGATTAATAAATGACCAAAATACCTTGGGATCGGTTTGCATTTTGTTCTGTAGGGTATTTAAGTAAGTGTGGAAAGAATCCTTAATTAGTTTGTTTACAAGTTTTCTCATATCGCTAAATTTATGATAATAATATTCAAAGTTAAACCTTTTAAATAATTTGTGATAGTCGTTGTTAAGTTTAATATTTTGGATTAAATCGTGGGAATACCATGTAGGGTAATTTGTAAATCTGTTTTTATACGGCGGGATGAAGCGATCTAACAATGCATTGCGTGTATTATAAAGGATGTCGCAAGCTCCATTAGGATCTGTACAGGAAGACAAGGAATTCCAGTTAAGATTGCATAAAGCAAGGTATAGGCCGTGGTAGTCACCCTTTCTAAAGTTATGTGTTCTCTGTCTGGAGTCAAGCGGAAACCGGTTGATATGTTAAACTTGAACTCTGATTGAAATAATAAGTGGGGGCTGATAATTGTCGATACTCACTAGCGGGTTTCGTTCAGCCTTAACTTCACATGATACACTCCACAAGACTAAATCAAGCAATCCACTATTGGCATTTATAATATTGTTTTCTTGTTTAAAGTTATTAAATTCAATAAAAGATTGCAATCCAGTAGTCTTGATGTTAGTGCTGTTGAGAAACGGAATGTTGAAGTCACCTATTATGATAATGTTAGACAGACCGATAGTGAATTGCTCAAAAGCATCCAAGAACAACTCAAGTTCAGTACTAGTTACAGACCGAGGTATACAAATGACAAATATATATAATGACATATAATTACTAACACATTTACATCCCAAAATGTCTATGAGTGGCACTGTTGCCAAGATATTATCTAAATTTAATAAAGATGTTGGTAAAGTTACCTAAGATGCTATCAAAACACCACCGCCTCTGGTTCTGTTGGTTGCTATAAATTCCCTGTCCTTGAGGAAAACTTCGTACATAGAGGATGGTAGCAATTCAGTATTGGTAACATTATTACTAAGCCAAGTCTCTGTGAAGGTTATAAGATCGTATTCGCCTACGTGCACGGCAGAGTATACTTCATTCCCTTTTGTATTTAGTCCTCGCACATTTTGGTAGTACATGGAAATTATTCTGTTGGGAGGATTTAGTTTAAAGAAATAATTTTAGGAGTACTTGATGCATAAATTAGATTCACCTTGGGCAATTCTGGCATTCAGGTCCTCTTTTGCCTTGCGATACAGTTCTTGTTGCCTAGGAGTTTTGTCACACGATAGACGAAACTGAGTGTAATTTCTGTTAGCTTGGAGTGATTTGGACTTTTTATTAGTACTGTTACAGTTAAATAATATTTTTAGTGTTTAGTTAATTTATCGTTCAAAATTGTTATTGACCCAAACAAAATTAATATGGCTGAGTAAGTGAGTAGGTATTATCAATACCACAAATTATTCACTATAGATATTTCACTTGATATACCAAGGCATTGGATGGCGCCACAAACAATTCACCTATAGTTTGTAGCATGGGCGAATCCAAGGGAGGAGGGGCGATCGCCCCCACCGAGAGCCTCAGAGTTAGTTAATTTAAAATTAAATCGAGGTAATCTTATCTCCAAGAGCCTAGAAGAAGGTCACTTCTATGGGCTTAAATCTCAGATCGACTGTTTTTAATGTTATAGTCCAAGATATTTGGATTTTTATGATGTTTTCTTGGGGATAACACCACAATTGAAATAAAAAGCTGTATATTGAAAGAAAAAAAAAACAAATATTACAAATTATATGTATTGAAAATGTAAATTGCAAAATGAAAGTTTGATTTATCATTTTGCAATTTACAATTGCAATTGTACTCGACTAAAATGAAGTAGGTGGACCCTTTATATTATACAATTTTTTCATTTTTTGTATTTCTTTAGCAATTAAAATAGACAATTATCGTATAAACATCTATGATGATGTGGCCTCATCCATTCAAAAATAATTCTTTTGCCATTCTTGCCTTATGTCTCAGCTTTTTTAATAAGTTCAGGTGTAGGATAGTTGCTTACTGCGTCGGTTTGCTGACCGTTGATGGTTACCGGTCCCTTTTCTATTCTTCTACGAAGGATCACCTACGTTTAAAGAAATTCCAACAGTTGATCCAATAACAATCTTAGAATTAACAGTTTGGTTAAACTGCTAATAAGAAGTTTTGCTTCTCAGGCTCACTACTGATAAACTAAACCTTTTTAGGCGCTCATTACTTTTTCTTTTTAAAATTACCGAGGAACTGTAGCCATAAAAACACACCACAGTAGCACAAACAAGCATAAAAACTGCATAAATTCCTCATTTTGAATAGAAAATATTTGATGTAGTGTAATATGTCATTTAATGAAAGGACCACGCACCCGGTTTAAGGGATTTTGGTTTCCCGTCGAATAGGTTGCAACCGAGTTTTTTCGATAGCATTTGACCATTTGATAAAAAGTTTTGATGACCATAACACCCATCAAAGCCTCCTAGAGGGTCTGGCAGGGCTGTAAGTAAGATCCTATTCTTCAGTTCGCTTGGTCCAGAAGAATTCTATTTTTAGAATATGAACCGGTGGAGATTTTTTTCTCATGAAACAATCTCTCTAATTTAGTGTAGGTCAATATTATTGCACTCTTATATAACAAACATACTCACCAATTCCGTTGATTAAAATGCAAGGCAGGATCAAATTGAATACGTAGAAAAGTGGTCTTCGACGTAATTTTATCGTGTAGGTTATGTCTGGATATGGTTCCGGACAACAAGAATATATAACAATGTTCTTCACGGAGTAAAAACCGATGAGTTCAAACTCTCCATTCGCTTGGTAGTTACTAACATCGCCCTCTTCGGTTTGCTTAATCAGTTCAACCTGCAATTAATTTGATATTAATACTCAAAAATTATGGTTTTACAAATATCATGAATTAATAGTACATTAATCAATTAATAAGCAATGCTCTTCTGAGCTACAAACGAAGAAAACAATTGTTTGTGAAATATCACTTTTATTTCTTCTTGTTCATCTTTAGATTTTGTCCAACCTAATGCGGTTTCTTATATTCTTATAAAAGCGGCCCTGTTCAGTTTTCACTGAAAATATTGAAATATTAAAATAATGAACGCGGTAGCGGGTACATACTCTTCTGTGATCCCGAAAGGAGACAGATCTACTTCAGGGAATTAACCCTACCAACGCGAGTCTAGATTTATCTAACTCTCTTATCAGAGAGAAAACATGTCATCCTACCCCTACCATATACTATCCTGCTCAGATCGTACCCAATTTGCCAACACGTCTAGCCAGCACGCCAAG
Source organism: Octodonta nipae (assembly GCA_034190945.1). Lineage (NCBI taxonomy): Eukaryota > Metazoa > Arthropoda > Insecta > Coleoptera > Chrysomelidae > Octodonta > Octodonta nipae. The sequence continues at coordinate 68,544,363 of CM067224.1, forward strand.
TTATGAATAAAACCCCGTATAAGCAAATGTAGAACTAGAAAACCATACGGGAATTACCCCAGGTGAGTAGATGGATATAGATAATTCGCACTGTGAAAGCAGTCTGCCTCAAGAATTCTGAGGGGAGCAAAGTTCGAAAGCACTATAAAAAAGCGACAAAAACCCATTAAGAAAGAAAACCAACAGAACTGAAAGGCTTTAAATAGTCAGTCATAAGATTGTCCGAAGCATGCGATGTGGTAAAGCATGTATAACACTTAAAACTCGCCACACGTATGATACCACCGAAAAGAACGACAATGAGAAAATCAGCGGTGTAGGTTAGGTTATATATACAAGTGTAACACAATATAAAAACATATCTAAACGCATGACTCGAATAAACTTAAAAATCAATCAAATATATGAATTTATTGACGCGAGATGTAATGAACGACATCTGGGATTTTTGGGGAAACTATCCTACAGTTGTTCCGAAGCTGGAGCCGTTTATATAATTGCTGTTATCCTGTAAACCCTAGGTTACAATACTTTTCCTCTCGAACATTTATTTATGTATCTCATACATATCGTTAAATTTGTAGACCCGAGATGTAATGATCGACATCTAAGATTTTCCGAATAGAGACTATATATGTATATATACATGAAGAAATATTTTTCCGAGAATACATCCGTTCGTTATTTTGATCCATATTTGAATCTTGCAAACGTTTCGCCAAGGTTTCGCTTGGCATTCTCAAAGCGTTGTTACGGTGAACTGATGAACTGAGAGTTTATCTACCTGACTCTTGACATTTTTGCTTAATATGGCTCTGTCGGAGGTCGTATTGTTCCTGATTGGTCGGTGTTGACTCCGCCCCTTCCCTGCCCTGTCTCAAGCACATGGAAGACAATTATTATTCAGCATCGAAATAAAACAGAATTAGCTAGGCAAAATACAAACCCGTCAACAAGCGACACATCCGATACAGCAGCGAAGGGGGCGGAGTCAACACTGACCAATCAGGCGCGATACGACCTCCCACAGACGCATATAAAATAAAAAGCTGAGGTAGATCACCTCTCAGTTCATCGTGCTAACGCACTGAGAATGCCAAGTGAGACCTTGGCGAAACGTCTGCAACATGAATCAAAATAACGAAAGGATGTATTCCCGGATAAATGTTTCTTTATATTGTTCGTTCACATATATGAAAATAATCTTCATACAGTGTGGAAATCAGTTATACTTTTCACTTTTAATGGAATACCTTGTAAACTTTCGGTTTGCCTTTGTTAAGCCGATTTGATATGATGAACTATAACGTATAGTACAGGTTAAAAATTTGATTTAACCTTTCCTTCAATAAATAACATACATAAAATATTCTAATTAATTTATTGTACTACCTTAAAATAAATGTTGAAAATGTTCTCCATCCACTTATTGGTGAAAATAATATCTTTTGGACGGTTATATCTACTCTAATGACATTTGGAGGGTGAAAATAAAGGCTTTTAAAGTTCTTTACTAGTAGACAAATGACGTAACAGTAACAGTTGATGTCACAGGGCCACTGTGGATACTATGTTAAGGTATTCACAATACCTACTTAGTCATATTAATTTTAACAGATAAATTAAATGCATACTAAAATTATTACTTTACATTTATCCTGTAATTAATTCAACGAATTCGTATAACAAATCACTTAATTCTGCCCTGCATTTTTCAATAATTTTAAAACATTAATATTGGCAGGTTCCGTATCGTAAACTTTGGATTTCAAGTAAACCCACAGAAAAAGATTAATAGTGTCAGGTAAGGTGACCAAACTGGTCATTCTATGAAACCTCTTCGTCCAATCCATGTATCACGATATTCTACATCCAGATAAGGTCTTATTTCACCTTAATAATGTACAGAAGTGCCACCTCCTTTTAATGATATTTCCAAATTGCCGAATTCATCTAGATAATCTTCCAGAAGTTCAAGAATTAGGAAGCAAAATGCTTGTGGAAATTGAGAATGTTTTTCACGAAATATGTGCGGATTTGGTCGCTCCAGTACTTTATCTTTTGTGTGTTCACATTTCCAATGAAGGAAAAAGTACTGCCATCACTAAAATAAATTGTTTTTTGTTTAGTGTTGGTTTCGACTAATTTTATTTGTTCACAAAATTGTAGTTTTATGTCGGAGTTGTCATCTGAAAGTTGGTGGGCCATTTTTAGTTTCTATGGATGAAACTGGGTTTTACCAACAGCCTATGTACTGTAGTTTCACTAATTTAAAAGATAGACGTAACTTAGCTGTGGAGGAAGTGGGGTTTACTACCATTTGTGAAATTTTGTCAATTTTTGTCATCACTAACTGTTGGTGGACCAGATCGTTTGGCATCTTTAACACCACCTGTTGCCCCAAACTTCAGAAGAAGTTCCTTCAAGTAAGTCCTCGATCTGGGTACTTTGAAAACTAACCAGAGGCTGACTGAATAATCTTCATTAATTAAAGTGAAATAATAATTCTAGAATTTATTTAATTTATCTTTCACAATTGTTCTAAACCCAAACGAAATTAACATAACTAAGTAGGTACTGTCAATACCTTTCAAATAAGCTATCACTAGTAGAGACTGACACTGTATAAGAACTATTTTTATTTAGTTTATTTGAAGTATATTCAAATATTCTAACTAATGTCAGCAACTTCAATCCCATTTTTAACCGACTTCCAAAAAGGAGGAGGTTATCAATTCGTCACGTATTTTTTTTCGCTTTTTTTGCATGATTTCTTCTCCTGTGGTGCACCGTATTGAATGAATATGGTCTTGTTTAATAGAGTATATATCCGAATTGGTGGAACTTCAAATTTTGGAAAAGAATTCTATTGGTAAAGTGATAAAATTTGTGAATGAACACATGCGTGCATGGAAATCGACCAATATCCTTAATATTTTAGTAGATTTTTCGATAACTCCTTATGGATGTGTATAGTTTTTTAACGTTTAATCTATTAAGGAAGATCCTTAGGTGATACTTTTCTGTGACGTGCAACCAAAATTCCAAAATTCTTATCAAAAATTTTATCAAAATGACATAACGGACATTTTAATTCCAACGTAATGGTGGGGTAATTTTAGGCACTGGAAATTTTAATTGCCAATTTGAAAATTTTCTTTGTAGATCTCAAGCATATAAATAGTAAAACATAGTATTTTCGGCTCCTTAAATCAATGAGTACCAAGCTCGTTTTGTTTGTATACAAGGCAAATACCTAATTAAATGCAAATTTTTCCATTTTGCGAAGGCGGTGCTTTTGGTTGTCACATTCTCCCGGCCTAATAGAAAATTCAGTGACAAAACATGTCAAACTTTAAACTGCTTTTGGTGCGTTTATAGACAGGGTGTTTAGTTATAGCAAACAAAATCACAAAGTAAAGTGGTAGAAGGAGTTGCATTTATATGAAGATTGAAATATAGGACGGACTAGTATGATAGTGGTCCGTAGGCAACCGTATATAAAGGATGGTTGGAATATAGGGTGGACTGGACGTTTGGTGGTATAAAAATGTTGGAAAAAATGTGAAATTAAAATTATATAGGGTGATTACAAAACTGTAATATGATGTGGACGTAAGCAAATCGTATACAGGATGGTTGAAATATATGCTGGAGTTGCATTATATTTATACAGTGTGATTAAAAAATTATTTCTTTTAGAGCCCATAAGAAGTTGCATAAAGTGTGGATAAATTAATATTACACAGGGCGATAATATAAAATGTTAAAAATGAAATAATTTATGGGGTAGCCCACAAGGAGTTATATACTATGGTTGAAATACAGGACGGATTTGACTCCGTAAATATGGGATTCTACTTCGTCCTATAGTTCACAGAAGGCAGCTAACAAACTTATGCTTGTCCAATTTATGCTTGTCCGTGGGCAGTCGTATGTACAAGATGGTTGGTAAATAGGTTGGAGTGGAATTATCTATAGTTATACAGGGTTGTCAAAAAAAGTTGAAAAAAGGTTACATAACGTATTCCACAAGGCATATATATATATATATATATATATATATATATATATATATATATATTGTGGGTTTATTAAGTCAACGCATATTAGTACATTTTGTTCCTAAAAATTTACATGTCAATTTAAATGAGAAAGTATCATTGTGTAATGTTGAGGTTTTCCATGTTACCTGGTTATGTCTATTAAGGTTATACATACAAAATAAAAAATAAAGAATGAAAACTACCTGAGTTCAAAAAAAAAGTTGAAAATAAAACATTTTTAAAAAAAATATAACCGACTTCTACCTATAACTAAAAAGCTAAAAATAATTACAACAAAATACAACTCTAGCAAATAAATAACACATTCAATGTTGTTAGGTACCTACCCAGGAAGTTAAAAATGTAAACATTAAAACGTGGTCATTCTGTACAAAATAAATAACTACGAATCTAGTATATTTTTGAAGTCGGTGCCAAACAACAATCAAGTTTGATGAATTAGTAGATAAGTACGCAATGAAGGATTTTAGATTTGCTTGGCACCGGCTTCAAAATTATACTAGATTGGTAGGTAATTAATTTGTACAGAATGAGCACCTTTTAATGTTTACATTTTTTACTTCCTGGGTAGGTACCTAACAACATTGAATATTTTGAAAAGCGTTATGCAACTGATACATTATACCTGAGTCTTTGTCACTGATTTTATTCTTAAAATACATAAAGAAAAGATTTAATAGAATCTGTAATTAGTATCAAATTAGAATCACTAGCAAACTGTTACCCGATTAAATTGTCATTTGATTTAAGGAACACGAGGAATGCGAATAGAAACATCAGCTGTTACAAATGCTCCTTCTGGAGTCTCCGACGAGACCCCTGAGATGGCACGAACACGGCGACGACGTTTTCTGAATATTCATTTTATACAAAATCTCCTGTCATCACTTTAAGAGATGGGCGCATTGATACTTTTGTCGTGGTCAGCAACTCAATCCCTTCATTGAGAACACTTAACGATTAACGACTAGGGTTCCGAAAATAGTTTTTTTTTACTTCAAAGGATTTTATATGATAATGGTGGCTTGTCGAAGATATTTTTCCTTACGTTATAATTTGATTTTCTATTCATTTTTCAACTTCAAAATCCGCCGGGTATGTTTTGATGGTGAAATAAATTGCATGACGAGATATTATTGAGAGCAAGTTTCGACTAGATCTTGCGTCGGAAAATATTATTAACTTAGTTTAATAACACAAAATAATGGAACAATTACCAGTTTTTAGCATATTATTACGTCAAAACACAATGACGCACTTATGAGATTTTTGGTAAAATTCAATTTGTGGTCACATACGAAATCCAAATAGCCCAATAAGTAGAGATTTTGTGAACAGCTAACTGCTTGCACCATGTTATGAATGAACAACCAACATAACTAATTGCCTCCTCAGTCATTAGAAACTACTTAAGAATACTTAATGATTATGCACTGTTATGTTACTCTCCTAGTTGTTGTTGGAGATATTTTATCACTAATCTAATACAATAATATGAGCAAGGTCTGTATCTGTATATATAATTGAGTTCTGGAAAACGGCTCTAACGATTTTGATGAAATTCTCCAATTTGGAAGTTTTGTAGATAGAAATCGATTGGTGAGGGTCTCTCTCATCTTTGGGAAAAATCGTTTTATTGAGAAGTTGAAATATTAAAGGTTCAATTGTTAATGCAAGGATGGATACGATCTTCTGTAATCAAAAGGTAGCGTATGCCGAGCCGCACTAAAGTGCGATCGGTTTGCTTGAGTGTGTTACATCCTAATATGCTGTCCCTTTATTTATTGAACGCATGCGATTAATCGAGAGATACAGGATATCATCTGTTTAATCAAGCTTGATAAGCAATCAGAAAATTGTGCCCTACCTAATACAGTACCTTCTGTGATACATTACATTGCCTATTATCCATCGCATCGGAATAATTTGTCTGACATTTAAAATAAATGACACGAACATAACAAAACATAACCTCGCTAGAATGAAACATTTGTTAGAAAAGAGCAGCTTTAGTCTGAAAATCAAAACAATAACACACAGAAAATTGGTTAGTCTGGGCATTACAAAATACTTTAATGGACTTTCAGTAAGTAATAGAAGTAAATAAACACAAAAAGTCATTTTAATTGCACAAGTTGTTTTAGGTCATACATATTCAAGTAATGAAAACAATAAGGAGAAGCTTGCACCTAAGGGAAGTACTTTTTTAAATATAGTCAAATCAATACAAGAAAGAAAATCCAACGGTAATACATATTTAAATTTTGTTCATATAACTTATATATACGACACAAAATTTATTTTATTCAACTACAGATGGAAAATATAAAGAAAATTTCAAATGGTATCTTTCTAACTTAACTACAAGGAAATATGTTTTACAAACTATACATAATATCAAAATTTTGAAGTAAGAAGAAAAAAAGAAAATAGGTTTCTTTAATAAGGAAATAAGTTGGTCGATAATGTCAAATGTGATACAATAATTTCAAATATAAATGAAATACACACCACACTTGCCTGGATTTTTTAATAAACTATATGTTTAACATTTGTAGACGCGAGATGTAAGACCAACATCTAGGATTTTCGGGGAAACTAGCACACAAAGGTTCCGAATCTGGAGCCGTTCCGTGTGCTAGTTTCCCCGAAAATCCTAGATGTCGGTCTTACATCTCGCCTCTACAAATTTACTGCTATGTATCAAATACATAAATAAGTGTTCGAAAGGACATTCTATTGTGGGAAGCACAACTGATGAAGGTTCCCGAGCAGATACAATATATATCATATATATTGTCTTGCGTACAAAAGATCACCATGGACTTTTTTGCAATAGAAAATACCCAGGACGGGTTGTGAAAACTTTTGCTCATAGGAAATTCTGGTGGATGCGTAGGTTATAACTAAAACTATATGAAGGTAAACTCCCACTTGTGTACATCAGACGAGCTCCATGTTACCTAATTATTGCATTGTCATCTAAACTACATATACATAAACAGTCTCATTTCGATAGATATAGGTTATAATTGACTTCAATATTTAAATACATTAACTAAGACATTAAGACTTTTCTTTGTTTCCTGCATTGGCGGAAAGCTTAGCTAAACTGCTGGTAAATCGGGAGTGGTGTCGTCTGCCCGGAACCCTTGATTGATTTTTCCTTATAGAATGAATTGCCTGATTGGTAGTGTCTCATCGTGTGGCTGAGGTACTTCGATAGGAATTTTTTTTCTGTACGCCTTTGTTTATTCTCTAAAAGACTCGGTTTGTTAATGACATGTTTTGTCCAGAGCATTTTGAAAGTAAGACGGTATATCCATGTTTCAAATATTGTGATTTTTTGTATTATAAATCCATTCAATGCCACCCTTCAGCTTCATATAATAACAAAGAGTGAGCATAACACTTAGCATACATATTCTCAGGGGTTAATATCTTTGACCACAAATAGTTTTTTCATTTGGGATAATGCTGCTCTGCCTTTTTGTATTGGATATTTTAACGCTGCATTAGAATTCCAAGTGCCGTAGATGGTACTCTTCAAGTAGTTGCTTATTAGTATTGTTTCTACTGATTACTTGTTAGCCTTGAGTGATCTACCCGGATCGGGTAGAATTACACTGAATATTTAAAATTATCAAAGTTATTAAAATAAAAGTATATGCCAAAACAAAATATGAAGAAGCATACCATTCAACATAGTACGAGGGTCGGCTGAAAAGTAATGCACACTTGCTCATAACTCGAGAATGACATGAAATATCCACAAAATTTAAAAAAAAAAGAATTAAAGCACAATTCTTTAGCTTTAAAATGACATATTTATTGTTTTACAAAGTCACCATCTCGCCCCACACAGCTCTCCCAACGCTGATCCATTTTTCAAACCCTAAAGAATTCTACCGGTTGTTTTCTTATCCACTTCTTCATTATTGGCGTATATGTTTCCCTTAAGATCCCTCTCTAAATGAAATTCGTCTCCAAAAGTTGTTCACAAGCTTGTTTTCGTTGACCTTCATTTTCTTCCTTAAGCATACGCGATACCCAGCGTGAACAAAGTTTTCGAAAGTCCAACATAATGAATGCTACTCTTTCTTTTGATATTCCTAAGGCATCGGCGATTCGTTGTTGAGTGATTCTGCGATCACATTGAATGAGATTGTCAATGTGAGAAGGATGCTCTCATCATCGCTTACAAAAATTGGTCGTCGACTGTTCGTCGGAAATATTCAACGTACCCGGTTGGGAATTCCTGCTTTTTATGGCCCACTTATTCACAGTACTTCTGTCAACCGTCTCAGCTCCTTAAACAACCTGTAAACGCCGATAAATTTCAGTAGGAGTAATTTTTCCGCCGTCAAAAATTCAATCACTACACGTTGTTTCAAGCGCGTGCACATGTCAGGTGTTTCGCTTGCCATTGTAACACGAATGAACGCCCAACCGTTCAACCAACAATTAAGGATATTTGAACGTATGGAGAGGAAGGTGATGTCTATTGAATGAGCATGCGCGCGCATTCGTATGGTATTTTGTTCGCCCGTTATGAGCAAGTGTGCATTACTTTTCAGCCGACCCTCGTCGGCTAGTAGTTTAATTTATAAATTGAGAAGTGATATACTAAGAATTTGCTTGTCTCAGGATGTGTGTTTTTAATAGTGGCGGATCCAGGATAGTCATTTGGGGGGGGCTTGTTCTCGTTTGGGGGAGGCGCACTTGACGCCACAGATGGTTGGTTCTAGCACAATAAATATTAAAAAAGCATACCACTTATATGATTTGGGGGGGGATTTAATAGTTTGATAGTTTTTTTTATGGAGAAACTATTTCGAAGAATGAACATTTTGGGACAATAAGATCTCGAAATCGAGCTCGAGGTCGATAATAAAAATTGAAGCAAATCCAAATTATCTGACTGAGCGAAATTATCATTTGAAAATTATTAAATAAAACATTTAACTCTACTAGAATCACTATAGTTTGTTCTTGCACTGTAACATAATTCAAGAAATACCTTCTGAAAGAAGTCTCTTCATTTCAATAGATAGGAAGCGAATATTATTATAAAATAAATTTCTATTATCGGGCTTTTATATTTCCACAAGCCATTTTGAGAGCTCATATCTGTAATGTCGACTTTTCTATGCATGATATACCATGCCATTCAACTCTGAAAACGAATATAAAATAATATCTGTAGAGGGTAGAACCCTCTCGATTTGATTTTACATTAAATTTGGGTAATAACGTATTGTGATATCAAAATATTTTGTTCCAATTAGAATTGCATAGAAAAGATAATTTATACCAGTGAATGCGTACAGGTCACGGTGTTTTCTTTTGTTTTAAATAGAGTCGCTGTAAGTTATCAATAGTAAATTACGTAAACGTCGATTTATAAATCTTTATAAATACATTTAAAAAAAAAACCGACTTAAAAAAATAACTTGTGAAGTATATTTACATTTACATGTACTTCGCAACTTCGCTGTTCCAACTGGCACTGACTTCAGAAAAAGTATTTAATTATTGTAGCAAAAAAATATTTCATGCTTTTTAGTTTGTTTTGGAGTCGGTTTTTGTTTTTTAATGTATTTATTTTACATTTTTTAGTGATGCAATGGCTTAACTGGATGCAGTTTTCAAATCTAATTAACTTTACGATATTGTCTAAAATAAAGTATTTTACTTTTAAGCTTCATATATTAGTTTGACCAACCACGTTTACTGTTGAATATATAACTTGTTATCTAAATATGCATACGTATTAAGAAAATTTTGTATATGATTCTAACTGAGATGGATCCAGTATATTGTAGATGGTCTGAGTATCATCATTCTTTAGGTCTGTTAATTATACTGACATTCATTTAATAGTCTCCTCTCCGCGGAATCTTATAATAAATCGTTATACAGTTTTAATTGATATATCATAATAGGACGTAGTTTTCAGTTCTAATAAACTTTGTCTGATAATAATTTGAGTTATTATTAAAAATCAAGGTTCTTAACTTAAACAAAATTTATATTGTTTATCAAACCTAATACACAAATTGGAAAAGTGACATGAAGATTTATTATACAATTTTTAGTGATCTGGCGTAATTAGAGGCATTTTATTATTGTCATTACCCTGTCTGATAAGAATTTTATTTATTATGAAAAATAAAGGTATTTTACGTTTAAGCAAAATTCATATTTGCTGACAAACCTCGTATGCAGTTGAAAAAGTGACATTATACGTTTTTGACCATGTAAATATTTTTCTCTAAATAATAGTCATACGAACGTTTTTCGTTTGAATCCAACTTATGAGGACACACTGTATATAGAAATCAACGGAGACCCTCTATCTTGAAGTTGATTAACTGACATTTATTTCGATTTATTTCCAATCATCTTTCAATTTACTACAATTTTTAATTATTATTAAATTGGATGCAGTTTTCAATTCTAATAGACTTTGTTTGATTACAATTTTAGATATTTTAAAAAAATAAAGGGGTCTCACTTTTAAACAAAATTGATATATTTTTTGAAACCTACGAAACCTACTATATAGTTGGTAAAGTTACATAAATACTTATAGAAATTTTAGTGCAATGGCATAAGTAGATGGCATTTTTAATTCTAATTACTTCTATTTGATAACAATTTTAGATATTAACAAAAATAAAGATACTTCACTTTTAATCAAAATTCCTTTTTGATGACAAACTTCGTCTACGGTTAAAAAAGTGACATGGAATGATTACAGTGTACGTTTTAGACCATTGCATGTCTGTTTATGAAGAATAACTTTTTTTCTTAAAATTATTAATAAAAAGAAATCGTTTGATTTATGAATTCATACTGTATATACAAACTAATCGCAAAACTTCACTTTGAAGTTGGTTAACTGACATTTATTTTGATTAATTCAATTTATTTACAATTTACCCCAAGTACCGAAAGTCGTTAAAAAAGTTTTTTCCGATTTTCTAAAAAACGGTACAAGAATGTTATAAAAAATATATATGGGACCACTCGGGATCCCCCAAACCATAAGAAAAAAATATTTACTTATTAGATAAAAATCAAATACAGGTGATGCATAAAATTTGATAAAAGTTAGTTAGGGCCACGAAGCTAATATTCATTTTTTGACACCAGAGCTGACATTAAGGTCATAAAAATGAACCTTTTAGACAATTTACAAAGCTCTAATATGCTTTAGCAACATTAATGTGGTATTTTAATTTTTTTGCATATAATGCATTAACAGACTAGCAAGTCAAATTAAGCAACTTCCTTGTTTTGTAGGTTTTTAAAATCCCAATAAAACATACTTTCGACAGTAATATTGCTGAAAATTAAAAAAAAATATGTTTGCAACTTTACATACCATGCATAAGAAATAATTTGCTCTCAATACCTTTTGTGTGAAGGTTTTTTGTGAAGTAGGTCTTCACAAAAAATCTATGAAAGAAGTAAAGACTGAGATTGATAGTTATTTTGAAGAACGTTAAACCCAGCATGGTATTTAGTCAAATTAGAAGTTTTTCTGAAATTTTAAATATTTTTTTTAGATGGCATACTTTTGGGACCATTCTTGAATGTTTAACATTATTTGACAATTCCTCGAAGTTTCCTTGGACTTCCATCGTCTTGAAGTGTTTGATCTCACAACGTTTCAATAGCTGCGTATCTGCTATCGTCATCAGGTGAATGATAGGAAATTCAGAGTATCGGTCGTATTTATATTATACACTTAATCGGTCATGTGTCGCCGGTCATGGTCATTGGATCTTATCTGGTCCAATCAGCGTCGTCGTACCTGGAGGTTGGTTGCCGGTGATGCGTAGCGGCAGAGGCCGAAGAAGAGCTGCTACTTTTAGGGGAAGGACCGGTTCTTCATGCAAGAAGATGGATTGCCTATGGGTTCCCCGTTTCACCAACTATTGCCAACATCTACATGGAATGATTCGAAGAACATGCACTAAGGAGTTTCGAGAAGCAGCCTAAGCTATGGTTGAGTTATGTCGATGACACCTTTATTATTTGGCAACATGGAGAGACAGAACTACAGGCATTCCTGGAGCTCCTGAACCAATCCCAACCATCCATTAGATTCACCATGGAGATGGAAGAGAGTGTGTGCCTAGCATTCCTTGATGTAAAGTGTCAAAGGAGTAGGACAGGAATCCAAACAACAGCCTACAGGAAGGCTACGCATACAGGATTAGACCTTCACTTCAATTCCAATCACCCATCAGCAACGAAAACTGCCATCATCAAAACACTAATCCATAGAGCCAAAAATATCTGCAGCACACCAGAAGCCCTCAAAGAAGAACAAGTGAAACTTAGAGAAGATCTTTTCGCGAACGGATATCCGGAAACGATCATCACCAAGGCGTTTGAAGAGCTGGACAAACCACCTAGGCAGGAAGAGGACACCACGGTAGCAACTCTACTATTACCGTATACTAAAGGCTTGCCGGAGAAACTTAGAAGAATCGCACACAGCTATGGGATCAGAATGATCTTCAAAAGCAACGACACCTTGAGGAGCATGATAACATGAACAAGGCCCGACGCACCAGCAATACCAAATAACTGTATATACATCATACCGTGTGAATGTGGCAATCTTTACATTGGAGAGTCAAAGCGACCGCTGGACACCAGGATTAAGGAACACCGCACAGCTACTCAAAGGGCAGAGGTAACGAAGTCTGGGCTAGCAAATCACGCATGGACCGAACACCATAATATCAACTGGGACCAGGCTAGAGCAATTCATAAGGAAGAGCATTGGTACAAAAGAAAATTCATAGAGACAGCATATATAGTCTCGAACGAAAATATAATTAGCGAGCCCAGCGTCCAAATTAAAAATATTTGGAGAGCCCTTCTTCGCCCTCTGCTGCTACGCATCATCGGCAACCAACCTCCAGGTACGACGACGCTGATTGGACCAGATAAGACCCCATGACCGGCGACGCATGACCGGTTAAGGGTATAATATAAATACGACTGATACTCTGAATTTCCTATCATTCACCTGATGACGATAGCAGACACACAGGCTATTGAAACGTTGTGAGATCAACCACATCAAGACGATGGAAGTCCAAGGAAACTTCGATGAACGAGTTACATTGTCTGCCAACTTCACATTATTTGACAATCTTTCGCATTGAGTCTCTCTATCATAAGGTTAACGTTTTTCAAACAGCTAAATACAAATTCTAAATTCAAACATCGTTCAAAACCCAACTGTATCATATTTCTGTGTCCTTCATACCCTTCAACGTATTATACAAAATGACGACAGGTAAAAAATTATAGCCGAAGCTTGTATTTGAACCCTTCCTGTTTAGTAATCTTTCAACGTGTACGGAATTCTCAATTTTTTATATTTTCATATAGCTTTATTGCAAAAACAGATTGCTTTTAACATAACAGTCTCAAATATTTCACATTCCTCGGTTTTCAGTAAATAGGCATGAAATAAGTCACAGCACAGAAAGTAATATATTGCGACAATATTCGCATACTCGAGGATCTTTTTTACTGTGGAATATTTGAAATTACTAGTGTTTTCTTCCGTTATATATCTAATGAAATTTCTTGGGAAACTCGCAGTATTGGAATTACGGTGTGTTCAAAGGGCATTTCAAAAACATAATTTATTTTTCAAATGTCAGTTAGGAGATATAGTTTCGTTAGGAATTAGAAATATAAGATCATGTAGATAAATCAGCAAACAAAATACGCTCGCGTGACAAGGTAAACTGTTAACAGTTACAGCAACCTGACCGTGCAATGACTTAAAATATTAGTTACAAATAATTTAGTCAAGTGCGAGTTGGACTCGCATACTAAGGGTTCCCTACCACCTTCAAGATTGTAATATTCCAGTTTCAGACAAGCGGGGAATGAGTGCATTTTCTTATATTTACCCTAATAGCTTATAAAGGAAGCGTTTTAAATTTATAAAAAATATACACTTTGATTTTCCACGCATAGACTTTTTATTTTATCTGCTTCAGGATTTGCTTGATTTTTATCAGAATACACATGTATTTAATTTTCTAGTTTGGCCCCCAAAAATTAACACTAGAGTTTTATTTTACTAATAAACTTCCAGAGAAGTCTTTTATAATCTACTGTCTGAGTTTTGAGGCTCTCTAGATTGGAAGATAAAGGGCAAAATAGGTAAAGTTTTAAATTATAAATTATTATATCTGTTATTCAAATTATTAAAAAATACAAATAAAATATATTTTTCAAAATTTAAATAGTGTAGTTTCTAAAGTAGGAATTAAGTCGATGTTTAATATTTTTGTTAATATCTTTTAAACAAATGATTTAAAAATATGATATATTTGTAATTCACATAATCAGCCTTTTATCTGATATATTACATTATTTTCCATTTAATTGTATAATTTGTCCCTAAAATTACTATGGGGGTTTTCTAATAATTTATTTTCCGTTTAATTCTATTATTTGGGGGCCAAATAATAGAATTAGGGGTTTTTTCATATTTTTCCAATAAACAAAAAAATGTAGGTCTTATAGTTTGGGGAATAACGGAGGGAATGGGTATTTTTTAAAATATTTTTTTAATATATTTTAAAATATTAATTTAAAAAAAATTAAAATAATATATTTGTATTCGTCATAATGGGATCTGTGATTTGATACATTACATGACCCGTTAGAAACAATTATAATTTTTTATTTTCCATTTAATTCTATAATTTGCCCCCCAAAATGAATATTAGGGGTTTTTCCTTATTTTTCCAGTAACGTTCAGGTGAGAGGCTACACCTACAGTTTTTTTTATATTTTTAATAATATATTTTAATTAATTTATTTAAAAAATATGAAAAAATATTTTTGTTTTCGTCATAATGAGCCCTTTCTTTTGATATATAACATGATGGGTTAGAAAAAAATTAAATTTTATATTTTCCATTTAATTTTATAATTTGCCCCCCAAAATAAATATTAGGGGTTTCTCCTTATTTTTCCAGTAAAGTTCAGGTGAGGGGCTATACCTCCATTTTTTTTCAAAATTTTCCAGTTTATGGTTTCGGAGATAAGGAGGGGGAATGGGTAAATTTTTTTATATTTTTGTTAATATCTTTTAATTAATTTATTTTAAAAATATGAAAAATATATTTGTTTTTGTCGTAATGAGCCCTTTCATTTGATATATAACATGATGGGTTAGAAACAATTTTAATTTTATATTTTCTATTTAATTTTGTAATTTGTCTCCCAAAATTAAAAATAGAGGCTTCTCCTTATTTTTCCAGTAAACTTCAGGTCAGAACCTATACCACTAATTTTTTCAAAACTTTACGTTTTATAGTTTCGGAGATAAGGGGGGGGGATGTGTAAATTTTGGTATATTTTCGTTAATATCTGTTTAAATATATATTTTTAAATATAAAAAAATATATTACTGTTCCTCAGAATGAGACCTTTCATTTGATATATTAGATGATGCGTTTGAAGTTTTATTTATTTTTAAATTTTCATTTATTTTTATATTTTGCTCCCCAAAATTAATATTAATAGTTTCTCCTTATTTTTCCTGTAAAGTTCGGGCAACGTTCTATATTTTCTCTAATTATATTTTTTTCAAAATTTTAGGCTCAGTAGTTTCGGAGATCAGGGGGGGGGAACGGTCGATTTTTTTAGTTTTCCCTCCCAGAAGTACCCCTAAAATCAAATTTTTTTCTTTTACGACGTGTACTCCTGATCGGGTCACGAAACTATACATTTATACTATACCAAATTTCATCGTCTTCCGTCCAGTAGTTTAGGAGAAAATTACAGTGATGTGACAGAGGGTGAAATCCGGAGTGATATTATAAGGGTATCCGTATATTGTATATCCAGAACCCTTAAAAGAACAAACACTGTTAAATTTTCACTTTTTACTAAATTTAGCATTCATTGTAATTCCAATTTCTGATAAAGCCAGACTTGGCGAAACATACGTCAAATTAAAAGAAATAAAAAAGTGAAAATTTAAAAAAGGATTTGTTGTTTTAAGTAATCTTAAAAATTAATTTTTATTAAAAACAAATCATTAATTTAAAATATATTTACCTATTCTAGGGAATTGGTATTTTTGTGCTTTTATTTATTTATTTATTCCAGTTCAAAATTTTCAATAAAAACAATATTTATTGTAAATCCTTAAAATGTGATGGAACCTAACAAAATTATATAAAACTATTTTACAAAATATTGACATATTAACAAATATATTAAAAAACTCTTGACTATATTATATTCTAATATTTCATTACTAATTATGCAAAACTTAATAATATTCCTTTATTCTAAAAATGCAGGAAAACGAGATGAATTTTATGTTGTTTTCTAGATGTTATTTGTGGCATATTCTTGATTAAATTTTTATGTTTTCTTGGGAATAACACCACAATTGAAATAAAAAGCTGTATATTGAACAAAATAAACCAAACGTTTCAAAGTCGATTCTGACTTCGTTGTCAATGGCTTTAAAATATGTATATGTAAAAATTAAATTGCAAAATGAAAGTTTGATTTATAAATAACATTTACGATAACATAAGAAAAACAAATGTTGTTTTTATATATACAGGTAGCACAAAAAATTCTAATGATCATATATTATGGTTAAACAGCTTTCAAGTTGGAAGAATTTGAAAGAGTTGTCTTTAGAATTTATAAGTGGCGATCCTAGGTACGACTTTGTTATAAGATAGCGCATTCGCCAAAAATGCAATCAAAGAAAACCTAAGAAAAACCTTATGAATTATCCCGATACTTGGTTGTTCAAAAGGAGATGAATATTAATATATTTTTTTTAATTGTCGGTAACCAGATGCGATTGAATTCTACAGAAGTAGAAGCGATACAATCGTCTTCATTCAAGAGAATTAAGGCAGTCTCTTTTATTTTTCGTTTTGTGTTATGTTGTTCTTCGTGAAGTATAGTTGAATTGTCAAATTGTATTTTATTTATTCAAGTTGTTGTTTCTTTATGTAATTCTTGTGTTCATTTATTCGTACGTTTAATGGTCTCGAGACCATTATTACTTATTGTTTTCTTGATAATAGGCATTTGTACGAGTTTATTTCAAATTTTTTAAATATCTAATAGATTGTTATAATGGTACATAAGTGATTCAAAGTAAAATAGTTTTTTTATTTTCAGTGGATTAGCGATAAATACCAGTCTGTTATAATTTGTTGTTTTCACACTTCTGTCTTGGATGTGTTTTATAATAAGATTGTAAAATTCGTATAGACTTCTCCCCAATCTATTATTCCATAATTAACCATGCTATGAAGTAAGGCGTAATATCAATTTAAGTGTTTCACAGTTTATTAATTTAGATAATTTGGCAAAAATAATTGCTAAATATTTACAATTTTGAACTGTTGTAATAGACCAGGGCTGAAGCCTTTGAAAATGGTAAAAAGAGAAAAAAAAATAGTAGGATGAAACCTATTGGAAAAAAATAGAATACAACAAAAATGAAAGGAAAAATAATTTACGGGCGATCTGAAGTCGGGAAGTTATAATAAAGTGAGGGGTCAGTTTTCAAGGGTAAATAAACGGTTTATCGAGATTTCCAACAAAACTGCAAGTCCTCTGGAGAAAAGTTAAATGGCAAAGTTGTAGGCAATAAAAAACTTTTGTATTTACACTTTTTTCACACAACCTCAAAATTTATGTGAAAAATTCAGAAAGCCAAGTTTGTGGTTTTTTATTTTTATATTTCACAAAAAAATCACGAAATTTGGTGAAAATTTACCTTTATATCTCCCAAATACACTGTAATTTTTTTATTTAAAATATTTATTTTTCTACCTTATTTTGACTTAATATCGAAAAAGCACCCTAATTTTCAATCGAAAATTCTCACGTCAAAATATCTGCCATTTTAAAACAGTCGTTGAGCTTTTTGTTTGCTGAAATATTTCTGATGGTGTAAAAAACATACATTACAATGGCAAATGTTCTCAGAAAATGCAAACAACTGCTACGAAATACCTTTTGATGTGATAAAATTTCCTCTAGGTCACTCAGGTGTATAAGTCTAATCTTAAAATAGCAATAAATAGACATCTAGGCATATAATTTAAAGAAGATTATATAACTTTCTCAAAATATTGTAGATGACTTATTAAATATTAAATTTATTAACTTATTTCGTTGTTAATTATAGTAGTATATTTCAACTTCCTTTTTTTTCGTTTACCAATGTAATTAAATTACAAATTTTAATTAATACCTCAAAATTGAACATAAAGATTTTAAAAAAAATAAAGATTTTAAAAAAAATCGGATTCGTGTTTTTGCATTTTCTGCGAACATTTACCTAAGTAATGTATACTTTTTATTACACCATCAGAAAGTAGGGTTTTTAAATACTTTTGTCAATTCGTAGTAGGCTCAGTTTAAAGTTTAGATTTCAAAAAATATAATCCATCACCCTGTATAATTGTGCAAAGGTTAAAACACAGATCATACAATAAAGATAGATGGGCAACTCAATGTTATAAAATGTGTTCACATTTCGTCCCATGCTAGGTTAGAATATGCATAAAAAGCATCTTCAGAACTCCTTCAAGTACTAAATTTGACGTTTGTTGAATTTGACAGATCATCACCAACTAAAAAGAAGGAATCTGCAGTTTCTGGTCCCAAATGTCACCAATAGAGGGCTGTACCATCGAATTATTTTTATGCGTTCTTCGGAAATAACACCACAATAGAAACAAAAATCTGTATATTCAAGGAAAAACCAAACGTTTCCAGGTCTATTCTGACTTCGTTTTTAATGGCTTTACAGCATGTATTGAAAATATAAAATGCAAAATGAAAGTTTGATTAAATGTCATATCAAACTTTCATTTTGCATGTTATATTTTCAATAAATTTTAGTCATTGAAAACGAGGTCAGAATAGACCTGGAAACATTTGATTTATCCTTGAATACAGATGTCTGTTTCGATTGTGATGTTATTTCCTAAGAACACAAAAATAATCAAGAATATGCCACAAATAAGATTTAGAAGACAACGTACCACCAAAATAAATTAAACTAATATTGAAATTAAATTTATTTATTTACAAAAGATAAATTAACAAATACAGTTGAAAATGGCACTACTTATTTATGTATTAAAATGATTCATAGTTAAAACTAACAAAAACAGTATAAATATCAATATTATATATACAGTGAGGGATGTGTTGGTAGAAATAATTAAATCATTTTATAAAAAAATGCACAAATGGTTGGAGTTTTCAATTTTAATTTTGCTTGTGTTGTGACTGTTAGAGAAAAACTAATCATACCATTATTACTTAACACAATTTCAAATTTTCATATATACTTCCATAAACATTCTTTCAACATAAAAACTAATGCATGGACTGCAAAGTGCATGTGCCGATCACCATTACCAAAATCTACAATTCCAACCATATGATCTTTTGAAAAACTATAAGTAACTTTAAGACACTTCTTCAAACATTAGAATACAATATTAGTTTATCAACAATTCTATTTAAATATTGGAAGATATGTTCATTATAGCTGCAATTAAAAAGTACAGTACTTACAAGATTACTAAGATTCTTAAGAGATGACAAACTAAAACTTTTGATAGAAATCTATAACATTTGGCACTTTGTTTATACAGAGATAATGCAAATATTTTATCATCTACTGAAAAACGTCTTCCTTTTGGTTTTAATTATTGATTCCTCATTTGACTCAAAAAGAAATTTGTAGTTGAGCTATTATTCAAATACCTTATTTCACATTTCTTCTGATGTAATAGCGGTAAACGATTTTTTGTGTTCATTTTAGTAGCCCTTCTTGCTATTCTCTTTCACTTCAATAGTTGTTTTCAAAGGTTCTGGGCATTGTGGCTATTTGCAGTTGAAGACTTCTTTCTTATCATCCACTCTGTTGGCGTCCTGTCAAATACATCAAAAGTTATAAATTATTAAACAATCACTAAAAAATGCTTACCCTTGTGTACTTGTTTCTTATAATATTCTATTACTGCTACAAATTATTCAATACCTTAAAACAATGTATAAATACTCCAAGAATGGGATTTAATACAAAATTCCACTCGAAATAAGAAAAATTACAGAGATTAATGGCTTCACAGACAAAAATCACATTAGTAATGGCCGACAAAAACAATTAATCAAGCTTGATTCCTTGCCTTGCAGCTCGGTGTCGATAAAGAAGATCACATTGTGTCAACTGGATATATTCGATTACCTGTCAAGAAATAGTACTTGAAGGAGTTCTGAAGGGGGCTACGTTTACAGTTCACCGACAGCTGGACCAACATTGCCTATCTGAGTTACCACCCCCTGGGTTAAAATCTGTATTCCTTGAAATAATGAAAATATGGGGGTGTCGTCATCTTAAATGCTACAATCTGTACATAAGGAGATGAATGGTATCTTAAAAAGAAGAATGAGTGTACAACCAACCTGGAGAGAGTAATTAAAAATATTGTCAAATAAACCACAGAAAGAAATATTCCCAAAAAAAGAAATGAAGGAAAAATCATTGGTTGAAATGCGCTTCTGTGAATAACATTGAAATACTATTGAAACTAAATTACTGATAATTAAAACAATGGGGAAGCGTGAAAATTCTACTAAACTAATTATTTTAATGCTGTAAATGGTGATTAAACTCGTCAATTGTATGTTCGAGTAATGCAAGAATTCTATAAAATATTTCATGAAATCATTCAGTTCTGAACTAATTTAAGCATCTCTCAAAATTTATTCGATTCGAGTTCATTCACTGGAATCGTATAACTGCCAATAATCCCGAATATAAATCTACAGGCTTATATTAAAATTCTTGACAATATACAACATTTGAATTTATTTTAATAGGGTATATCTAGCTTTTGTAAATATTGTTGTCGTCGGCATGACAATATCATTCCATTTCAGTAGATCGCTAGATTATACATTTTATAAAATATAAATATGATTTGAATTTTGTTAAAGGTTTAAAAAAATATATCTAAAACTATTATAATTTAGTTAAATTTCAGGTAATGTCGTTGTACTTATTTAATATTTAAGATCAATTTTTTGATAATGGTAGAATAATTGGATAGAAACATTTAATATTTTCTGCAAAATATAATTTAAATGTTAAATAATGAAAAAAAGAATATTAAGCAGAAAATGTATTTGTAGGAACTGTAAACACTTTAACAGTACATGTTCCCAAGCATAGAAGAATTTTAATGCTTCCAATAAGCTTTGATCTTCTAAACTGGAAAATAAGATTATCTTTTTCTTCTCTCTGCCACTATAAAGGCTGATTCAGGTTGATGATGATCTAATAATAGTTTTAGCGAACTTAGAAATAATTTTTAAGAAAAACCTACTTCAAAATAAAAACATAAAAGTAACTTAAGTAAGCACCAAAAAATAATTTCAACGAATTTTTTAACCATTTGTTATTTAACATTATAGAGAATAGCAAGGAACTATTAATTTCTTTAACTCAGGTCATTTGTAAAGAAAAAGACCTTTTTGGTGACAAAATTAATAGTAGAATGAAACTAACATGTTCTAAAGATAAATGACTAAATGGCATAAAATTCAACTTTTATTATTGATACGTTTTTGTTTTTTACGAAAAAAACCCTCAAAAAATCGATAAAAGTTTAGTTCTTTACCTTTTACACAAAATCTACCCGAGTAACCGTGTTTGCTACTATGCGCAGTGTCGTAAAAATGAAAAACCTACAAGATGAGCAACCATATGGTCAATTTCGTTATTTGGTTCCTTCAATAATGGAATCTTTACTCTGAATTGCAAAAACTGTTTGACCGTTTATAGCATTATAAATAAATTTGGTAGTAGAAGAGCCACAGACCTAGGAATTGAATTTATAGGTCTGTGAGGAGAGCTGATCTAGAGACCTCTCATCTCAATTTTCCAAATTTTAGAGTATAAATACATAATTAACTGAAAATATTTGGCCATTCTGGACTGATCCCTATGGACGAATCCATTATAAAAATTGCTAAGGGGTGGTACTTGAAACTTTATTCTTATAATAATAACCTTATTGCAATTTTTAAGTTGATACGTATTTATATTTCTAGCATAGTATGAATTTATGTAATTTAGCAAAATGAAATACCAAAACTCCATCTAGAGACAGAAGATAATGATGGAGCCATCATTTTTAATGTGCATAGGGCGTAGGCTGTTATAAATGATTTTTCCGATTGTAAATGATTCAATAAAATATTAAAACATATACAGGGTATTCCATATCAAACGAGCCACCTTGAATATCTTGATTATTTTCAAAACTATTTCAATAAGAAAAAACAGCCCAAATCAATGACCTTGAGGTTTGAGATACGGAGAATAGGTGTTGTCGTATATCATTTGAAAGCACTTTTTACTTGACTATACCTTCATAATAAATTTTTTTATTGCAATTTCTGTACATGTAACAGAAAACCTAACGGACCTAGTAGTAAAACCGGATTATTAAATTAAAAGTTTTTACTGCATGGAAAATATTTGTCTCCATATTTAGAACTGCTCCAAAATAATGTCGTGCCAACTTTGCCAAACTTATATGCTGGTTTTAGCAAGATGGAGCACCGCCCCATTACGGAATCAATGTCCGGCAGTAACCAAATGTTTCCAAATTGTTGGAATGGGAGGCGCGGATTTATAGAATGGCCAGCACGATCTTCTGAGTTGATGTCATTGGATCATTGTTTTGTTGGGATATGTCAAAAGTACTGCATACAAAACTAAACCCTTCAACTTAGGTGACCTAAAAAGACGAATCACGCTTGGGATTAGATCAGTCACGCTTGAGATGTTGCGTAACGTTAGAAGATATTTCTATACCAGATTAGCATGTTGCCAAGACTTTCGCGGCGAGCATTTTGAACATTTTCTTCATTGATTGTTTTCTGAATGATATTTGTGGCATATTTTTTAATGTCTAAGTACTTCTTGGGAAATAACACCATAGTTAAGAAAATTGGTGTATATATACAGCAATTTTCTTAACTGTGGTGTTATTTTCCAAGAAGTACTTAGATGGAATATATAGCAATTTTCTTAATTCTGGTGTTATTTCCGAAGAAGTACTTGGACATTGACATTAATGTTTTTTTATATATTATTAAGAAATAATCAGTATTACTTATTACGTTTTTAGTGTAATGTAGCGAATTTGTGAAATAAAATAATTTTCTTTTTTTTAATGTTAATTTTTCTAATAAATCTGAAAACACTTAATATTTCCGAATGATTAGAAGATAGGTGTAGAACATTGTACATGAATTATATCTAGAATTTTCTGGAGAATCTAAAAAATAAATAATATACAGGGGCTTGCATTAAAAATAAGAAAGTTGGTATTGGCCACTGTCACATGACAGGACGTTGTACAATTTTTTTGTTGAAAAAAATGTGAATTTCAAAATACAAATGGACGTATCTAAGCATTTTACCTATAAGCCCTCCTTCATTCGTTACCGAATTTATTCCATTTAGCTGTTCCAGACTGTATATACAAGATTATTTTTAAGTTTTCTTGGGAATAACACCACATTTGAATTAAAAAAGCTGTATATTGAAAGAAAATACCAAACGTGGCAAAGTTGATTCTGACTTCGTTGTCAATGGCTTTAAAATATGTAATGAAAATGTAAATTGCAAATTGAAAGTTTCATTTATGACATTTAAGTTGGCATAAGAATTTTGTTGTTTTTAAATAGTACAAAAAATTCAAAAGATCATGTATTAAGTTAAACAGCTTTCAAGTTGGAAGAATTTGAAAGAGTTCTCTTTAGAATTTATAAGTGGCGTTCCTAGGTACAACTTTGTTATAAGATATCGCATTCGCCAAAAATGCGATCAAAGAATTCTGCTATTTCAGTGATCCCAATAACGTCATAAGGAAAAACCTTATGAACTACCCCGATACTGGGTTGTTCAAAAGGAGATGACCATTAATAATTGTCGGTAACCAGATACGATTGAATTCTACACAAGTAGAAGCGATACAATCGTCTTCATTCAAAAGAATTAACGCAGACTCTTTTATTTTTCGTTTTGTGTTATGTTGTTCGTTGTGAAGTATAGTTGAATTGTCAAATTGTATTTTATGGCCTAGGTCCCATGCATATTCACAAATTGTAGATTTTTCAAATTGTCGTTTCTTTATGTAATTCTTGTGTTCATTTATTCGTATGTCTAATGGTCTCGATGTTTCTCCAATATAAAATTTATTGCATTCGCAAGGAATCAAGCCATTAACAACGTCAGAATCCACTTTGAAACGTTTGGTATTTTCTTTCAATATACAGCTAATTTAATTTAATTTAATTGTGGTGTTATTCCCAAGAAAACTTAAAAATAATCAAGAACATGCCACAAATACAAGCATACCGAAAACCTCCTCCATTATCGAAGTCTTAATTAACATTAATTTTCATTTAGTTCACCCTATTTTTGATTAATTTTTAGTAGCTTTCGAATATCTGGCTATTTCTTTCGTTAGATATTTGATGGATGCAGCAGTAAGAATTTTTAAGTTCAAACGGGTATGTCAAACACCGTCCTCATTAGCAATTATTAAAAATGTAAAATTTAGTATTAAATGTTCGACAGTATAAAGTTACGTCAGATATTATTGTATGATTTTAATTTTGGTGCGTTAATTATCGAAACTAGATACGTAATATGAAATAAATTTCCGTAATAGAAAACAATGAAATTAATTTCATTTTATCGGTTTTCCCTCAAGTTTTCCCACTGGAAATATAAAACCGCTTCAATTATTCGCAACCAAACAATCGTTTTGCAGTCCATCTCAGATGATAGAAAATAAGTTTTCTCAAGTTGTGAACTGAGAAACTTCTGTTTAGTGCGATGCGGTTTGAATAAAGTTTCATAATTTAAATGGAAAACTTGTTTAGGAAATACAAGTTTTTTACACTTTTTTTCTATCCTTGCGACATTAAAATATAATGAAGGAAGCAAGTTTGCGTGAATGATTAGGCAACGTGATAAAAAAGACAGAGTTATTGATTAAGGTAATAAAGTATACCATTTCTCATATTTTATAACAAAAAAAAAGATATAGCGTAGGAAGATTGTAGTCTCCTTTGAGTTTCAGTTTTAAAATTAACTACAATTATGTATTTTAGTTAAATTTTGCTCGGACGAATCCAAATTTTCAAGAGAAGGCATATTTAACAGACACGAAGTGTATATATAATAAATATTAGAAATATGGGTAGGAAAATCACACACAACAATATTACGATATTGTTTTATTTAGTTCCCTCATTATGAAATCTACTACTCAACTATCAAGAAAAATAAATAAACTTATAGGGATCGTTCCTTCACGAGACTTTATACCAATGTTTATATGTTAGAAATGCTGCGTGCCTCGAGTGAGAAGTGCGCAGACATCATACGAGGTCTGCCTTTTATATTTCGGGATTAGAGAACAAAAACAAATATTAATCATCGAAAATCGCTTTATTGTTTTTCAAAATATTCCCCATGAAGATCTATACACTTTTGCATGCGTTTGAACCAATTGTCGAAGCACTTTTACCACTCTGATTGAGGTATCACCAAAACATGCATTCTGAACGCAGCAACCGCTTCTTCAGGTGTCGAAAAACGTTGACCTCTCAGTTTGTTTTCTACGTACGGGAATAAAAAGAAGTCATTTGGTGACAAGTCAGGACTATACTCATCAAATCGATGTTTTGAGTGGTCAAAAATGCAGTTGTTTGAGCCGATGTGTTAGAGCTCGCATTGTCGTGGTGAAGAGTGATCCGTCTTCGGCGATTAGTTTTCCTCATTTCTTGGAAGACAACTGGCAAACAAATGGTTGTGTACCATTCAGAATTGACTGTTCTGCGTTGTTCTAGTGGTTGCGATATGTCCAGTTTTTCCGAAAAAACAGGCGATCATTTGCTTGGAAGTGCTTCGTGCGCGAACAACTTTTGTTGAATTCGGCTCATCTTGAAACACCCATACAGTCGACTGCTGTTTACTTTCGGGCTCATACGCGTAAATCCACGATTCATCACCTGTTACTATGTCATAAACGTGTTTTGAAGCACCGCGATCGTATTTTTTGAGCTTTTCTTTCGACCAATCGACACGAGCCTTTTTTTTGAACGATTGACAAATTGTGTGGGATCCAACGCGAATAAATTTTTTTGACATTCAAATGTTTATGCAATATTGAATACATGCTGGTCCCACTAATGTGTAAGGTTAACTCAATGTCACGATAGGTCACATGACGATCTTGCAATATCAGTTCGCGCACAGTATCAATGGTTTCCGGAACAACAACTGTTTTTGGACGACCTTCACGAAATTCGTCTTGGAGTGAACTACGACCTCGATTGAATTCACCATACCATCGATAAACAGTGGTCTTTGATGGAGTTTCATCGCCAACAATTAAATTAAGTTCTTCCATGCACTCTTGCTGGCTTAATTCACGTCGAAAGTTGTAAAAAATAATCGCACGAAAATGTTCACGATTTAATTTCATGTTTTGGCCGACATGAATCCTTTAAGTTACTGTAAACAACACATAGTGCTCGTATGTCAAAACGTTCTGAGTACGTATAACCTCAAAAAAGTCAAACTTTACGATAGAGCTGTCAGTTATCAGATTGCAACACTAGGGTTGTCCAATCCCGAAATATAAAAGGCAGCCCTCGTAAGGCGATATGTGTGTTAAGCTAGCATAGGCATTTCATATCGTCCAAGTGGGACCTAGTCCAGATTTTATTGCTAGTTTATCAAAAATTTAATTTATTGCTTCCACCCTTCCCCAGAAACGGTGGCTATATGCCAACTTTAGACCCAAGTTAGCATAGCCACATCTACATCTGCGGAACTAACAGCCCTACCGGGGGGATCTTGGGGGCGTATTTTATTGTTAATTAATTGCGATCGAATAGCACTAGAGCAAATAACCAACAAGTCCCCCTTCATATCCTACTGAATTTCTCACTCCCTGACAATTAACAAAAATATTTATTTCAATGTTTTTTGTTATTAAAAATCCGTGGACTTTTAATTGTTAATTAATTGCTGAAGTTTTACCCTAGTTACGATTTCATTTGCCCAATCCCTTCTCAGAAACTCTGCCTATAACAACGTTAGACTAAAGTTAGTATACTCTCTTCGAGGTGTCATTCCTTTGTACGCAAGACAATATAGATTATATATAAATATAATCTATATTGTTTCTGGTTAGGGAACCTTCATCAGTTGCGCTTCCCACAATTGAATGTCCTCTCGAACACTTCTTTATGCATTTGATGCATTTCGTTAAATTTGAAGACGCGAGATGTAAGACCGACATCTAGGATTTTCAAGAGAATCAGTACACAGAGGTTCCGAATCTAGAGCCGTTCCGGAACGGCTCTAGATTCGGAACCTCTGTGTACTGATTCTCTTGAAAATCCTAGATGTCGGTCTTACATCTCGCGTCTTCAAATTTAACGAAATGCATCAAATGCATAAAGAAGTGTTCGAGAGGACATTCAATTGTGGGAAGCGCAACTGATGAAGGTTCCCTAACCAGAAACAATATAGATTATATTTATATATAATCTATATTGTCTTGCGTACAAAGGAATGACACCTCGAAGAGAGTATTCAATATCTCTGACAGGTGAAGTAACCTGAAAATTTTATCGTGACATTCTGTCCTAGGAGTGGAGAGAGAACAGCAATTACACGGAACGGCTCTAGATTCGGAACCTCTGTGTACTGATTCTCTTGAAAATCCTAGATGTCGGTCTTACATCTCGCGTCTTCAAATAAAGTTAGTATAGCCACATCTATATCTCCGGAGCGAACAGCCCTTCAGGGGGGATCTTAGGGGCGTAATTTATTGCTAATTAATTGCTATCGAATGGCACTAGAGTAAATAACCAAAAAGTACCCCTTCAACCGCTACTGATTTTCTCACTCCCAGACAATTAACAAAAATATTTCTTTTAATGTTTCTTGTTGTTAAAATCAGTAGACTTTTCAGTCATCCAACCCCTTCTGAGAAACTGTAGCTATGCCAACTATAGACTAAAGTTAGCATAGCCACATCTCTATCTCCGGAACGAACAGCCCTACAGGGGGATCTTAGAGGCGTATTTTATTGCTAATTAATTGCTATCGAATGGCACTAGAGCAAATAACCAAAAAGTACCCCTTCATCCCCTAATGAATTTCTCAACCCTTGACAATTAACAAAAATATTTATTTCAATGTTTTGTGTTGTTCAAATTAATTGACTTTTAATTGCTAATTAATTGCTGACGTTCTACCCACGTTACAATTTTATTCGTTCAACCCCTTCCGAGAAACTGTGGCTATGCCCACTTTAGTCTTAAGTTAGCATAGCCACTGTTTCTCTGGGGGGATGGGAGCAATAAATTTAATTTTTGCGTAATAAATTAGCAATAAATTTTGGACTAGGTCCCACTTGGGTGTTATGAAATGGCTATGCTGGCTTAACACACATTAAAGCGATTACTGATCACTGACCTACCCCATGTCTCATCAATGACGGCTTTATTGTTGAATATTATATGTACTAACAAAGGGTAAACTCAACAATAAACATAAAAGTTTAGTTTCAGAATGTTTAGTTTATTATAAGATAGGGGTGTAAATCTAGCTCGCGTCCGTGGTAGAATACCACACGTGCACCCTGGGTAACGCTAAATGAGCTAGAGCGAATCGGCGGCCAAACTATCTTTTAGATCTCCTGGCCAATACACATATACATTCATCAATGAGAGAGACACACCGACAATCTACTGCCCCCTCTAAGGGCAAAATGACTAGAACTCTCGGACCTATGGTTCGAATTTGCCAATTAAATATAGAAGGCATCAGCCGCTCAAAGAGCGAACTCCTATCTAAATTATTAATCGCAAACGATGTCGACCTGGTAGTCATCCAGGAAACCCATGCTGCAGATGAACAATTGAAAACAAGAGGTAAAATTCCAGACTACGATCTCCTGGGAACCACATATCACCACGCCTACGGTAACGCCACATACGTTCGACGCAGCGTTGAAAATGCCTACCTAATATCCTGCAGCACACAGAATAACATACACTCCGTCGTAACTAAAATTGGAGAAATCCATATAACAAACATTTACAAGCCTCCCAAACTGTCCTGGCCACCACACGTTATAGACCTGAGCCAGCACCCAGCTGTATACCCGGGAGACTTTAATAGCCATCACCATGACTGAAAATACAACAGCAACGATGAAAATGGTGAACTCTTGGTGAACTGGGCGGAAGAAAACAAGCTCTACCATGTTTTCGATGCTAAAGCTAAGGGCACCTTTAGGTCTGCCGCGTGGAGACGGGAATACAACCCAGATTTATGTTTTGTGACCACTGACCAAGGCCACAAACCACTACCAATCAGAAGAGAGGTACTCGATAACTTCCCCCACAGCCAGCACAGACCCATTATTCATGAAATAGGCATCCAAGTACCACTAATTATGTCCTTTCCTCGACCACGCTGGAACTTCAACAGAGCGGACTAATCCCTCTTTGCCAATCAACTTGACAAATGCCTCCGTTGGATACAGCCGTCATACAAAAACTACGACAGATTTATCGGTGCCGTCATCTCTACCGCTAAGAAACATATCCCAAGGGGCTAACGCAAAGAGTACGTCCCCGGCTGGAATGCAAACAGTGACCGCCTATATCAACAATTTCTCGATAGTGGTGACAACGAAATAGCCGACGAACTCCTCTACAGCTTGGACAGAGCTAGAAGGGATAAGTGGACAAATACAGTTGAATCACTCGACTTTAAAAGATCAAGTCGCAAATCATGGTCTCTCCTAAGAAAATTAGGAGACGACAGCCACCTGTCCGCCCAAAACCTAATACCCACCCAAATAAGATCGCCTCCCACATAGTTTCTACATCAAGAAGGAAAAGTAGCAAATAATTCACGACCAACGTTAAGAAGCAACTGACGTACCTAAAACTGAACGCCTCGGAAGAATCAGCTTTCTCGCGTGCCTTTACCATAGAGGAAGTGAACACAATCAAAGACATGAAGAGCGGAAAGGCACCTGGGATAGATGGCGTGCATCCAGAGTTTTTGATGCACAGTGGAAAGTCGACCAGAGCGTGGCTGTCGAACTTCTATACTAGCATACTACAAACAGGAATCCTCCCAAAACAGCTGAAACAAACAAATATAATCGCCATACTAAAACCTGGGAAAGAAGACAACAACCCAGAAAGCTACCGCCCGATTGCGTTGCTGAGTACAACATATAAACTCCCCGAAAGACTCGTCCTTAACAGAATCAGCCCAGCACTGTCGCACCACATCCCAATAGAACAGGCTGGATTCCGACCAGGCCGCAGCACAACAGACCAGGTCCTAGCCCTCACAACTTATATAGAGGCCGGATTCCAAGGGAACTCGAAAACCTAGGTAGCATTCATAGACCTGACGGCAGCCTACGACACGGTCTGGAAGGATGGATTACTTTTTAAGCTACTCAAAGCAATCCCATGCAAAACAATTTACCGCCTAATGAACAACATGCTTAGCAGTAGATGCTTTTCTGTCTCAATGTTAAAAGCTCTCTTAGAAACCCTTAACAACGGACTCCCTCAGGGATCAGTACTTGCCCCAAGCTTATTCAACCTATATATATATCAGATATGCCAGCTACCCACAGTCAAAAATTTGGGTACGCGGATGACTGGGCACTGGCCGCGCGGGATAAGTCACTGGAAAACACTGAGCGCATCCTCACTGAGGACCTTGCTGGCCTGGAGGCGTACTTCAGGTCATGGCACCTCAAATTTAACCCGAACAAAACAGAGGTATGCTGCTTCCACCTAAACACCAAAATGGCACACATATAGCTCCAAGTCTTCGCTGACAATCACCTGCTAAGACACAACAGCACACCAAATTACCTAGGAGTGACCCTAGACAGAACACTGTCTTTTAGACAACACCTCCGAAATACATCAGCTAAACTTAAGACTAGGAACAACATTATCCACAAGCTGTGTGGAACAACATGGAGCTCAAACGCTATAACACTACGATGCTCAGCCCTAGGGCTTGTCTACCCAGCTGCCGAATACTGTGCCCCAGTGTGGCTAAACAGCACCCATACAAGACTAGTCGACACGCAACTGCACACAACAATGCGAATAATATCCGGAACAATAAAATCCACCCCGACCCAATGGTTAACACTACTAAATCACATACCACCTCCAGAATTGCGACGCCAAAACGCCTTACTGAAAACTTCGCAGAAGATACAAAACAACCCTAACCTGCCAATCCATAAAGAAATAGCCGGAGCTAACCACAACCGCCTGCGTTCGAGAAAACCGCCAACGAGAACAGCTGAACAGCTGAGGACCAAAAACTTCCACTTAACCAGCCAGTGGCACAGCACGCAACAAAATGAAGCGATCCGAGAGATCCCCAGCATCGACACTGCCCCTCCGGGATTCGGCCTGCCTCGGAAGGTTTGGTCCACGTTGAACAGAATACGTACTGGACACGGAAACTGCGCAGACTTCCGATATAAATGGAACCAAATCCAAAGCCCCGAATGCGACTGCGGAGCTGAGAGGCAAACAATCCACCACATCACAACCGAGTGCCTAATAAGAAAGTACCACGGAGACTCACGAGACTTCCTGCACGCGACACCAGCGTCGATTGAATATATTCATAAACTAAATATCGCTCTGTAATTTTTTTAGTAATGTACTGTGTATAACTATGCCATACGCTAAATAAATAAATAATTATAAGATAATTATTTTATTTATGACGGAAGTCTGACTTCACGGCAATATTTGGAAATTTAAAAAAAAGCTGTAAGTTCATTTGTAGACAATTTATTTTTGCGAGAACTTATAGACAAAAATCGAATATATAGGGCTTTCGTTTCAAAACTAGCCACCCAAAATAACTTTTAAAATATTTTTAAAAGAAAAAAAAACAAAAAAAAACACGTTCATTTATATTTACATGTATCTGTCACCCTGCAGTTTCAACCCCTAAGCGGGGTGAATATCACTTCTAAAAGTTTAAATACCAAGATGTATCATGAGATACCTGTTTTTAAAGGTCTCTTTTTTGCCAATCTTTTGACACATCATTTTTAAATTCAGATTATTTTTTACAGAGTAATGTCATTGTAAACTTTCTAATTAAAATAATTATTATTCCCATTGTTGGTAAAGTAAGAGCTCGAATTCCTCCCTCACTTCTTGAAGCGGCTCTGGTGTAATCCGCTCACACTCCTCCACTATTCTACGTCTAAGTTCATGAATATTCCGAGGTTGAGTTTTGTACAGTTTTTAGATGTCCCCATAAAAAAAATCAAGGCGTGTTAGGTCGGGAGATCTTGCTGGCCATTCTACAGCGCCCCTTATTCCAATCTATTTATCTGGAAATGTCTCATTGAGCCAATTTAGTACAGGCAAGGCATAATGTGGAGGTGTTCCGTCCTGTTGAAAAAATAGGTTTTGTTCATCTAGCAACAAAGTTCCATCTTGATCTATTTGGTTTTCTAAAGATTCCATTATAAGGGGGTTTACCACATTTTCTACTAAGTCCAAATAGAATTCCCCAGTTCAATTTTCTTCCACAAATAAAGGACCAATAATTTTATTTCCGAGAATTCCAGCCCATACGTTGATTTTCTGAGGATGTTGGTGTGTTCTTCCCTGAAAACTTGTGGACTGGTATTGCCCCAGAATGTACAAGTATGTATTGACAAATCCATTTAAAAAATCCTGCTTCGTCAGAAAAACAAAAATTTTGAATAAAATTAGGGTCTGCATTTGCCATTTGAGTCATGAATTCACAGAATTTTCACCTTCTGTCATAATCATCATCAGCAAACTGTTGTAAAAGCTGTATTTTGTAGGGAACTAATTGATTTAGGCGTAACATTTTATGCAGAGAGCCGACGGAAATATTTGTCAACCTGGAGACTGTTGTTATTGATGTTTGTTATTGAGATGTTTGTTTTAGCACAATAAACACTAAAAAACATACCCCACTCAGATGATTCTGGGGGAGTTTCAGCCCCATAGCCCACCCCTGGATCCGCCAATGCATGACAAAATGACCTAAAGTCTCAAACTTCAGTTAAAATTCTACAATTCATGACAATTTTATTGCACACATTTCCAGTTTCTTGAAATTTATGAACTAAATCCAACACATACTGATGCTCAATATTTTTATCGGGATGTCGCTGATGAAAAACATGAGTAGTTCTGCGTGCACAGCGTTGCTCTTCACCATTAATAAATATTATTTCTATTCTTTCTTGTATAGAATAAACCATTGTTGAAATTTGATGGTCAGTATACAACGAAACCTCTAAATTAATAATAAATTGTTTACATTTACAGTCGCAAATATATTTCGCAAAAACATTTAGGCATTTTTTCTCAGTTGTTTATTTCGGTATTTATACTCATGCTTTTTTCAATTACAATTCAAAATTATTAATTTTTTACGGTTTCTAGGTACAAAACTCAACCTCGCGATATTCCTGAACTTACACGTAGAATAGTGGAGTGTGCGCGGATTACACCAGAGACCCTTCAAAAAGTGCGGGAGAAACTCGAGCTGCTCCTTTACCAACAATGTAAATACAGTGTAAATAATAATTATTTTAATTTGAAAGTTTACAATGGCATTACTCAATAAAAAATAATCTGATTTTAAAAAATTATGTGCCAAAAAATTGGCAAAAAAGACTCCTTTAAAAAGAGGTACCCCTGATACCCCTTCGTATTTAAACTTGTAGAAGTGATATTGACCCCCGCTTAGGGTTGAAGCTGCAGGGTTACCGATACCTGTAAAATGTGTCCCCTCTAAATATAAATTAACCTTTTAAAGATATTTTAAAAGTTATTTTGCGTGACTAATTTTGAAGGAAAGCCCTGTATATTTCAATAAAGTAGTTAAGGAAAGTTATATTATCAGAAAATGAGCCTTTTTATCAATTACAAATTTGCCTAACCTAAAAATTTTCTGAAATTTGAGATGTACAAAGTTTCACTTATGAAAGAAACACAATAGAGCGACAGCGAATGCTGAGCTTATAACTGAAACTTTAATATTCCATTCAAATGACACGGTTTTTTCTTCTTTTCCATTATAGTGCAAACACAACGCTATAATTTCCTTTGTTCTTTGTTCCTTTTATTAAAAATTTGTAACAATTGAGTATCAAAAGTATCGGCGTATTCGACGAATGAATTCTTCAATGAGAACGTATTGATTTCGAGAGCTTTATTACGAATCCCACCCCATAAAGATTTATACAAAGCCAATAAACTTTTAAGAACTCTTATTGTTTCAAGGAAACAATTATGCTCTAAAAATATCCAAAATATTAAATGTAAATTTTGAGAGATGGAGTTGAATTTAAGTAGCTTTTTAAAAATTACCGACTTCGATGTATAATAACAAAAATGACTATAAAAAGTAAAAAGTAATTAAACTGGACATTTAAAACTAAAAGTATTATACGTTCTATAAAACTGTGTTTGCAGTTGCTGCCAAGCCTAAGAAATGCATATATTTTACATAGGAATATAAACAGCTATATGAATTTAGTAATTCTAGTTATTAATTAATAAAGCTATTATACGCTATGCTAAACATTTATTTTTTAGGCTTGGCACCAATTTCAAACACCGTTTTATAGAACACCAGTGGTCGCCCAGTGGTCGAAATTCGACCCATTTCATCAAATTGTGAACATTATTGAGGTTCGTTCGTTTATTAAAAGTTTATGTCTATCCGAAATAAAGTGGAGGAGACACCGCAGAAGAAGACGTCATGAACCTCCCCTCCGCCTCCCCTCATATAGTTGATGTCATATTGACAAATATATTAAAATAAGGAGAAACCCCTAATATTTATTTTGGGGGGCAAACTATAGAATTAACTGGAAAATTACAATTAAAATTGTTTCTAACCCATCATGTAATATATCAAATGAAAGGGCTCATTATGATGAAAACAAATATATTTTTTTCATATTTTTAAATAAATAAATTAAAAGATATTAACAAAAATATAAAAAAACTTACCCATTCCCCCCCTTATCTCCGAAACCATAAGCTGAAAAATTTTGAAAAAAAATGGAGGTATAGCCCCTCACCTGAACTTTACTGGAAAATTAAGGAGAAACCCCTAATATTTATTTGGGGGGGGCAAATTATAGAATTAAATGGAAAATTAAAATTAAAATTGTTTCTAACCCATCATGTTATATATGAAATGAAAGGGCTCATTATGACGAAAACAAATATTTTTTTTTCATATTTTTAAAATAAATTAATTAAAAGATATTAACAAAGATATAAAAAAATTTACACATCCCCCCCTATCTCCGAACCCATAAGCTGGAATATTTTGAAAAAACAATGGAGGTATAGCCCCTCACCTGAACTTTACTGGAAAAATAAGGAATAACCCCTAATATATTTTTTGATTGATTGAAATTATAGAATTAAATGGAAAATATAAAATTAAAATTGTTTCTAACCCACCATGTCATATATCAAATAAAAGGGCTCATGATGAAGAAAACAAATATATTTTTTTCATATTTATAAAATAAATTAATTAAAAGATATTAACAAAAATATAACAAATTTTACCCATTCCCCCCTTATCTCCAAAACAGTAAGCTGAAAAATTTTGAAAAACTGAAAGTATAGCCCCTGAACTTTATTGGAAAAATAAGAAGAAACCCCTAATATTCATTTTGGGAGGCAAATTATAGAATTAAATGGAAAATAAAAAATTATAATTGTTTCTAACGGGTCATGTAATATATCAAATCCCAGGGCTCATTATAACGAATAGGTACAAATATATTTTTTTATTTTTTTTTAATGAATATTTTAAAATATATTAAAAAATATTTTAAAAAAATTACCCATTCTCCCCGTTATTCCCCAAACTCTAAGACCTCATTTTTTTTTGTTTATAGGAAAAATATGAAAAAAATACCTAATTCTATTATTTGGCCTCCAAATAATAGATTTAAACGGAAAATAAATTACTAAAAAACCCCCATAGTAATTTTAGGGACAAATTATACAATTAAATGGAAAATAAAGATTCAATTAATCAATCAAGTAATGATTCAGATAAAATGCTCATTATGTGAATTACAAATATATCATATTTTTAAATCATTTGTATAAAAGATATTAAAAATATTAAACATCGACTTAATTCCCACTTTAGAAACTACACTATTTAAAATTTGAAAAATATATTTTATTTACATTTTTAAATAATGTGAGTAACAGATTTAATAATTTATAATTTAAACTTTGACCTATTTTGCCGTTTTTCTTCCAATCTACAGAGCCTCAAAACTCAGACAGTAGATTATAAAAGGCATTTCTGAAAGTTTATTAGTAAAATAAAACTCTAATGTTACTTTTTGGGGGCCAAATTAGAAAATTAAATACATATTGTATTGTGATAAAAATCAAGCGAATCCTAAAGCAGATAAAATAAAAAGTGTATGTGTGGAAAATCAAAGTGTATATTTTTTATAAATTTAAAATGCTTCCTTTAAAAGATATAAGGGTAAGTATAAGAAAATGCACTCATTCCCTGCTTGTCTGAAACTGGAATATTCGAATCTTGAAGGTGGTACGGAACCCTAAGTATGCGAGTCCAACTCGCACTTGACCAAATTAGTCATAAATATTTTTTGAGTCGAGACTGAAAAATTTCAATAGTCTTAAAGTAAGAAATAAAACGATATAAAAACCTTTATTCTGACATTTCACAGTTAACAATTTCAGCTCGTAAGCGGAAAATGAAATGAACCAACTCAAAAGTTAATATGAAGGTTACTATTACATTCCAAATAACTACAAAACATAAGTACATATTAATAAACCTTAAACCAAAATTTTAAGATTCAATATAATTTCATTAACTTAGATGAAACACATAGTAAGCAATGACTATTTCTGTTTTGTGTGGAAAATATGCTGTTAATTAATGATAAATAAGTAATACTCACATTTGTTAAAAACTTTTCGCAGTGAATGAAGCTGAAATCTTGAACTTTACACATTGAGTTTACAACTTATCTTTACCATCATGCTATAATAATCTTACACTAAACAATATTCTGAAATGTCAAAATTCAAATCAAGGCGCCAAATCAAAGATGCATTAGTTTACATTTTTTTGTAGTCTTATTCAAATTATATAAAATTTGTACGGTAAAAATTTAAAAAATCTGTAAATTGAAAGTATAACAATGGGTGCAATCAGGGAATTATAGCATTAAAGCGCTGAAGCGCCACAGCGCTTTGCTTTCGCTGAATGAAAACTTTTGTTTCTAGTTATTTTTACTCGTTATGTTTACTTGTTGGGGACACTTTTGCGTAATATCAACACAGAATTTGACGGATGATATAGTTATAAAGCGGTAAAGCGGAGAATTTATATGCTTTACTGCTTTATTAAAGCGCTGCAGCGCTGTGGGTAAAGCAGACACTCTTGAGTACACCCCTTTAACAAAGGGCTGTATCGCTACAATTCCTTGAATGCACCCATTAAGAATAATAAAATATTATCAGAAATAAATTCATTAATTGAAACGTAATTCTGATTTTAGTTAACAAACCATATTTACAAAGTAATGAAAGATTCAAACTTGCAAGAGCCCAATGAATGGCCATTATTACGTAATGTAATTTTCCTGGGTTCTATTTCAATAGCATGTCGATGTAGAATAACTTTAGGAACGGGTCAAAATTTGTTACTGTTTAGTTTAATTTAATTGGTTTTTCATATTCAAGTCAATCCATCATACGATTTTCTCTGTTACTATTATTTGTTTGGCATTGACAGTATGGATGTAAATAATGTTTTTTAATTATATTTTATTTAATGAATGGACCAATATTATAAAATAATATTAGCATTCTGCACTGAAGGTCGTCAATTGCTACAAAAGAAAACAGAAATAAAGAAAATCGGTTGATAGACAGAGGAGAAATTGGCACTTTACCGTTTTGTCTTTGTCTATTTATACAGGGTGAGTTTTTTTTATGATCAGTATGGGTATCTCGGAAACTAGCGGAGATAGAGCAATGGTTAAATTGGGAAAGATTTGCAGTTTTACTGGCCCAATTTAATGACACTTTCGGATTTTTGTAAAAAGTAATGGCATACTAGATATTTTGAAAAAACAAAATTCTGTCGATTTAGTCAAATCCCTCTAGCATTTGATTGTATAAAAAAGTGTAAATATCAAAATTGAAGGGAATTGTATCCCGAATATGATTGTCATGTCCTCGTTTGTGTGACAGCTCTCGTTTTCGAGATATGACACAAACTTATCTTTTTTTAAATGGAAACCATAGTTGGCTATGACCTCAAAAAATCGTACATTTTTAGAGCTTTTCAACGATATAATACTCGTTATAGTTGTTCATAAAAATAACGGAGTTATGGATGTTTTTCTCTCTTATTTTCACTATTCCAAAAAACATTGAACGATTTTTTTATTAGGTATATCAGATATAACGAAGTAAATAAGTAGTACAAATTAAAGTACATAATAATGGTTAAAATTTATGTTCGAAAAGTCCATCATTGTTATTTAGACAAAAATTGCATCTTTTTAAGATATACATTACTGCCAAATCGGAAGACCGGGGTGGCCATTCGCGTGGGCCATTTCTTCCTATCCAAGAGTTTGGATAGATATTATCTAAGTATTGTCTTACTAATCACGAGTTATCAGCAGGTGCTCCATCATGTTGGAACCACTCAATTTCTAAACGAATTCTCAAATTAAATGTGTATTGCAAGAAATGCAAGTAGCGCTCCCCAGTAAGTGGTTCGTCAAAGATAAAAGGCCCCAGAATAGTAGACCCTATGATACCACACTAAACATTAAAACCAAATTTTATCTGGGGTCGTCTTTGTTGTACATGGAAAGGGTTTTCTTTAGCCCAGATATGCTCATTGTGTCTATTGAACATACCGCAGTTAGTAAATCTAGTTTCATCTGACCATAACACCTTTAATGGAAACTGTGGATTGTCAAGGCACATGTCTCTAAACCATGTACAAAAAAAAATACGTCGAGGTTCGTCACCAGCATGCAAAGTTTGAGACACTGAATGTTTGTACGGCTGGAACTTGTGCGCTTTTAGCACCTTAACTACAGTTCGTTGAGATGTGCTAGCTTCTGCCGCAATCTCACGAGTTGATGTAGATAGATGTTGATTTACCATTGTCAAAACATTTATTTGTGCTGCTTCGTTAATTTGATTACGTTCCTTTGGTGGTTCAGTAAAAGATGCATATCTACGTAAAACTATCGTAAAGCCTCTTAAATGTACATTGAGCAGGTTGAAGACAATTAAAATATTTATGAAAGTATTCCTCAGCCTGACGAACTGAATTTTTATGGCATATGATATAACATTCTATCATATTCAGTTTTTCTTCGTTAGAATATTCCATTATATCACGAAAACTTGTCAATATCGACTGTTAGTTCAGCACTACTAATGGAATTACTCTCAAATGAGGAAACGTCAAAGTGAAAACAATCTTTTTCATGGCTACCTACGTTAAAAGTGAAAATAAGAGAGAAAAAGATCCATAACTCCGTTATTTGTATGAATAACTATATCGAGAATTATATCTTTGAAAAGATAAGTTTGTGTCATATCTCGAAAAAGAGAGCTGTCACACAAACGAGGACATGACAATAATATTCGGGGTACAATTCCCTTCAATTTTGATAGTTTCACTTTTTTATAAAATTAAAAACAAAGGAGCTAGAGGGATTTGACTAAATCGACAGAATTTCGTTTTTTCAAAATATCTAGTAAGCCATGACTTTTTACAAAAATCCGAAAGGGTCATTAAATTGGTCCAGTAAAACTGCAAATCTTTCCCTATTTAACCATTGCTCTATCTCCGCTAGTTTCCGAGCTCCCCAAACTGACCATCAAAAAAAAACTCACCCTGTATATAGATATTACTATAATCTAATTGCGTCATTGCTTAAATTTCTTTTGTTACCTACATATTTGAGTTGGACACGCACACACACATGAAAATACTTAAATTTATCTTGTTCTGCTCGAGAAGGGAATGTAATATATTCGCTTAGTAAATGAAATATTTCCACATTCCCTTCAAAGTTGGACAAAAATGTTGTTTGTGAAATGTGTTTGGAGTTTGATGTCAGTTCACCATCTTCAAAGACATTCTTATAAAAAAACAACGGCTCATTTAATAAATTCTCGATCAAGTATAAGTCTTATGCTCATAAGGCTTGTACTTTTTTCAGAGTGATTTTGTATTGTCATTCATGCTCAGTCAAGGGTTATATTGAAATTTCTGAGTTTTTTTCACAGAGCCAACAAAGGCTTCAAATATGTTGGTGTAACTGCTTTGAAGTATGAAATAAAATAATGAATATACAGAGCGTCCGAAAATTAGCGCATACAGTCCTAATCTTCCATAGATATTAAATGTAGGAGAAAGTAAATAAATAAAAAGAGACAGAGACAGAGATTTGTGTTTGCACTCCTTGGACAGTGACAGGACAGTATACCGGCAAAAATTGTCTGCTTTCCTTGTATATTAAAGTTTTATATTAAAGTTGCATCGCATTTTTTAGATAGAGTTGAAACTAAGAGATATGATAAAAAATGGACTGCCGAAATTTTTGAAAAAAATGGGCACTAAAATCCACACTATCTTACCAGAATTAAAATCAAACGTATTCTCTTATCAATTCATTTTCGTGTTATTAATAAGATCCAGAAGTTTAACTGTAACATTATTTTAAAAGTTTCTTAAAAATAGACGAGATACGTAGAAAATAATAAGGTACAAAAATATTGATTTTTCTCCACAATTTTGTTTGAGGTAAGACACGAGGACTCCCTGTTTTTAGCCCTTCGACCTTAGCGAGAAAGGATATTTTAAGATACACAGTTCTGTAGCTCTTGAAATCACCATTAAAGATGGTTTCAAATGGATAATGTAGTTAAAATACGGAATTTATTGCATCAATGGCATTTT
Organism: Octodonta nipae; assembly: GCA_034190945.1. Classification (NCBI taxonomy): domain Eukaryota; kingdom Metazoa; phylum Arthropoda; class Insecta; order Coleoptera; family Chrysomelidae; genus Octodonta; species Octodonta nipae. Next base: position 68,585,694 of record CM067224.1, read on the forward strand.
TTTATTTTTGGAGCATGAAAAACATATAAACATATTAATATGGATTATGGGGAATGGTTCAAAAGGGAGGATTTCTTGCGACCAATAAAATTGAAAAGTGCGTTTGTCCCAGAAAAATTAATAAAATTGTTTTTTGTTATTGCTCTGTTGATAATTCCCAAAATTTTCCAGCAACCAACGAAGAGAAGGACTTGGTTTATAAAGACAATGATAATTCTGACAATGCATAGTTCCGTATATTTTTTTTGTTATGAAAATATTTTTATACCTAGTCTATTTTTATTTGTCATTTTTTAAATAAAATATTGTAAAATTAACTCAATTTTTGTGTATTTACACATTGTCCTGGGTATGGTTATTAAGGGTTGAAAAGTGGCATTGATCAAAAGTATTTTTATACAGGGTATTCCATCTCAAACGAGCCACCTTGAATATCTTGCTTATTTTCAAAACTATTGCAATAAGAAAAAACAGGTCGATTTTTGTTTCGAGGCGGACATTTTTTGAGGTGACGGAGCACTTGCGCGCATTAAACTTAAACAGGACAATTCAATGACCTTGAGATTTAATTTGGGCAAAGTAGGTGTTGTCGTATATCATTTGAAAGCCATTTTTACGGACTATACCGTCGTAATAAAAATTTGTTTTGCAATTTCTGTACATGTAATAATAAAAGAGTATTAAAAAATAAACGAATTTACATTACAATACAATGCCTAAAAAGCAAATGTTCGAAGTGTCTTCCATTGACTTTCATACAATAGTACAACCTTGACTGAAAGCCGTCTCTGACATGGTTCAGCATAGTCGGTGTTTTCTGACGACACTCCGCTATAATTCGTTGACGTAGTTCTTCCAAATTCTCAGGCTGTAATAACAATTTTAGATTTAACAGTTTCCAGAAAAAAAATCCAAAGAGTTCAGATCAGGTGATCGGGACCTCTTCTTCCAATCCAGCGACCAGAGTATTCCAAATCGAGGTATTGACGAACTGGTGCGGCGTAGTGAGGAGGAGCTCCATCTTGTTGGATATACAATTGCTCTTCATGTAGTAGAATTTTTCTATTATCAGTGCATTAATTTCATTTTCCAATATATTGTGATAAATTTCACCATTTAAATTACCAGGAATAAATGGTGGTCCAATTATGTAGATGATTTCCTAAAATCCCTGCCCCAACGTTTAGTTTTACGGGATGTTGACTATGAGCTTCTCGAAACACATGATTAGTATCGCACCAACATCTACAGTTATGACGGTTAACCTCCCCATGAACTGAAATAGTGCACTCATCCGAAAAGCAAACATTGTACCAGAAATTTGGGTTTTCGATCTTACGTTGCGTCATAATTTTGCAAAACTCTGGCCTTCCCAATCCCAATCATCCTCATTCAATTGATGAAGTAATTTAATTTTGTAGGGAAGCTGCAGAGATTTGCTGGACAGACTGCGTGTTTGGTATAAGTTGGACATGGCCCAATGTAGCCACAGCTACCCCTTCATCATTTACAATTTCAACGGGACCTCTTTTTTTATTCATTACTGAGCACGTCTCAACAAATTTTAAAATCAACTCCAATACGTATTTATGACGAACGTTACGTTCGGGATGATTTTGGTTAAAAACCCTTGAAGCAGATCGAATACAATTTTGATTTTGGTAATAAAAACTTACCAGCTCAAAACGTTATTGCAATGTGTATATCATAATTATCTGTTAAATTTTCAACAAATCAGTAAAGTAATAACTGGACAGATAAATGTATAATGCTTCAAATGATCGAACAAAGGTAAGAATAGATAAACAAAGGTGCTGTAAATATCAGCAAAAAATAATGTAAAATAAATGAATATTTACACTTAATGTTTTTCTTGTATTGTGTGTTATTACAGGTTCGGCAGTAAAACAGGATGATTTCAGAGCATACTATAAAAGAACTCTTTTCTAATACTCTTCCATGCAGTAAAAACTTTTAATTTAATAATCCGGTTTTACTACTAAGTCCGTTAGGTTTTCTGTTACAAGAACAGAAACTACAATAAAAAAATTTATTACGATGGTATAGTCGGTAAAAAGGGCTTTCAAATGATATACGACAACATTTATTTTTCCTATATCAAATCTCTATGTCATTGAATTGGCCTGTTTATGTTGAATGCGTGCAAGCGCTAATTCACCTCAGAAAATTTCCCCCTCCAAACAAATATTGACCGGTTTTTTCTTATTGCAATAGTTTTGAAAATAACCAAGATATTCAAGGTGGCTGGTTTAAGATGGAATACCCTGTATAAGCAAGCAATGAATTTTTGTTGAATATAAAAGCACGGTAAATTTGTAGATGCTGGATATATCAAATACATAAATAAGTGTTCGAGGGGACATTCTCTTGTAGGAAGCGCAACTGATGAAGAGTCCCTGACTACAACCAATTATTGTCTTGCGTACAAAAGAATGACACCTCGAAAAAAGAGTATATAAAAGCACGATTAAAACATTTCAAAAAGGTGTTTTTTTTAACGTTGTCATTGTTATGTTTGAGAAAATGTATAGTATATGAAGACTTGAATTCATAAAATAGTTTATTTCATGCATTTTTGAAAAAAAAAATAGTGGTTTTTACCCCTTAAAAACACAAAGCTCATCTTAAGCCTGATTATTACAAAAATCCATTTAGAAGTATTACCTTATTTTAACCCTCAATAGGTGGTCTATTACTAAAATATTTATTTTCAAGCTCTTGTAACTAAGGAGTACGTTTAGAATTAAAAAATTATAAGCATACAATTTTACATTCCTCTCATTAACGAAATGAAGGAATTCTTCGAGTTTAAGCCACTCTGCATAATCGATATTATTATTACGCACTTATTATATATTCTACCTGGTGGTTTAGTCACCAGATAAATGTCAGGAGTTAGTTTAATTAACCATTGTGCCTGCAAACCTTATACACTTATTAGATGACTTGACAGTTAAAGATATTACCATATTGTCAATGGGAAATCCAGACTTAAGAAGCATTATTCTGCTCCAATATGCAAATAACTTATGAGTCCTGCTTTACCTTGGGATATCTCAAGGGTTTTCTCTATTTAAATTTAAACAAAGTGACAAAGCAACTTAGAGGAGAGCTTTAACACTTATTTGCATCAATTTGGATTTCTACTGAAGCTTTATTTTTCTGCAGAATTGAGTTTGTTCTTTGTTGTGAGGCACACATGTTTCAATATTATTTACTACTAGATTTTAGCAGCAGTTTTGTGTGTAGAGATACATAAGGCGGATAAATAAATCAGAGTTTCCCTGTGATGTTCAAAATAATCTGAATATCATTTGTTTAGTAGGACATCGGACATTTTACTATATACTTTGCCAAAGTAAACTGATTATTTTTAAACAGATTTCGAAAGAAATATCAGCTGTTTCCTGAATAATAGTGGTAGCATCTTTACACCTAATTTGTATGCACTTATTGGGAACCACACCACAATACTTGAAAATATTTGGGGGTCTAGGTCAGATTGTCAATTGAAATTTCAATTCAAATCATCCGAATACAGTAAAGAAAGGTGTTATTAAATCATTATATGATAGAGCAAAGACCAACTGTTCTGATAATAATAAATTCAACGAAGAAAAAATAATTATAAAAAATGTTCTCACTGGAAACAATTACCCCACAAAATTGATCAACAAAGAGTTAAACAGACTTGAACAAAGAACAAACCTTCCGAATCAACACAGAACTTCTTTTAAAAGAGTGGGCAACAGATTTAATGTTAAAACAACATTCCAAACAAGAAATACACTAAAATCACTAATATCGAAAACAAAACCAACTAACAAAACTCAGAACTCAAGAAATTGCATATACAAGATTCCTTGCGAATGCAATAAACTTTATATTGGAGAAACATCGAGACCATTATACATACGAATAAATGAACACAAGAATTACATAAAGAAACGAAAATTTGTGAACATGCATGGGACCTAGGCCTTAAATACAATTTGACAATTCAACTATATTTCATAAAGAACAACCTAAGACAAAACGAAAAATAAAAGAGTCTGCCTTAATTCTTTTGAATGAAGACGATTGTATCGCTTCTACTTCTGTAGAATTCAATCGTATCTGGTTACCGACAATTAAGGAAGAAATTATTAATGGTCATTTTCTTTTGAACAACCCAGTATCGGGATAGTTCATAAGGTTTTTCCTAGGTTTTCCCTTATGACTTTAATGAGATCCCTGGAACATTAGAATTTTTTTTGGTCTCATTTTTAGCGTACCTAGGAACGCCACTTATAAATTCTAAAGACATTTCTTTCAAATTCTTCAAACTTGAAAGCTGTTTAACTTAATATATGCTCTTTAGAATTTTTTCTCCTACCTGTATATTTAAAAACAACAAAAGTCGTATGTCAACTTAAATGTCATAAATCAAACTTTCAATTTTGCAATTTACATTTTCATTATACTAGCTGGCAGGTTAAGTAACCTGAAAATCGTATCCGGACATTCTATCCTAGGACTTTAGGGAAAACAGCAATTACACGGAACGGATCCAGATTCGTTACCTCTATGTGATAGTTTCCTCGAAAATCCTAGATGTCGGTCTTACATCTCGCTTCTACAAATAAGTAAAGAAATTCAAGTTTTTTTCAGATATAATAATTCCACCTCATTATATATTTCCACCACCCTGTATATGCAACTGCTCATGGACCACGCATAATATTTTTTAACATTTTTGAACCACCCGGTAAACCATTCTGTATATGCCACTGCCTATGAGCCACGGTATTTACTCTTTTTGTTTATGAAATTTTTAACTATCTTCTGTAACTATAATTCTACACTGACCTATATTTCAATCATCATATATATGGAACTCTTCGTGGGCTACTCTATAAATCATTTCCTTTTCTAACATTTTTTATCTTCATCCTGTATATCTATAATTCCTCTCACCCCATATTTCATCTTCCCTATATATACAACTGCTTATGGGTTAGGAAATGTTGCATTTCCAGTTCCGCCACCCTGCACCTTCTATTCCAAGAACCCTGTAAATTCAACCGCTAATGGGCTTCCCTATATAATTATTTTATTAGTTATAATTGCACTCTACTCTGTATTTTAAACACCCTATATATGCAACTACTTATGTGCCACCCACGAAAAAAATTATTTTCAACATATCTGGAATCGCCTTGTATAATTCTAATATACAACGATTACTTTACCACTAAACAATAACAACTCTTGCATGCCACTTCCAGTAGTACATGCTCTAAGTATAAACAGCATTGGTCCCTCTATATATAATTACTCAATATTTTGAGTCTGGTCGTGGCGACACGCGGCACATTCAGTTGTTTGCCGTTGACATTATGACGTAAATAATGAATTTTTATTATATTTTATTTAATGAATGAACCATTATTATAAATTAATATTAACATTCTGCACTGAAGGTCGTCAGTAGCTACTAAACAAAACAAAAATGAAGAAAATCGGTTGAGAGACAGAGGAGAAAATGGTACCTAATCGTTTTGTCTTAGCCTATTTATATATAGATATTTTAAAGCCATTGACAGAAGTCAGAATCGACTTTGAAACGTTTGGTATTTTCTTTCAATATACAGCATTTTGATTCAATTGTGGTGTTATTCCCAAGAATACTTAAATACAATTTTAACTGTAAAATTATACAATGCGTAGTAACTTTATTAAAAATATTATTCCCCTTATGCCATGTCTCATTTTACCAAACACGTTCTCAAATTTCATTACCAAGCATTTTAAATTTACAAACATTGTTTGCGTTTTGAATAACTATTTTTTTGTAAAACTACAAAAAAATATATAGTAATTTAAATTACAAAGAAAGCATTAGAAATTTATAAATATTATTGCTATTTTTATGATTGTAGCTGTAAAATTGCACAATGCATCGTTTCTTGTCGCAGCTTTTCGAAGAATTACGTGAAACACCGGCTAAATGGTGCAGTTTTGGCAAAATGTCAAAGAGTGCCACACTGTTAGGGCAGAAGTTCTCTGGCTTTGTCCATATTCATAATCTCGAAAGTAGTTGGTTAAGAAAACCCTTTCCAGGATGATAGACAGTTCGTCGGAATTTCAGGGGGCGTTATAAATCGTTGTTGGTTGAATGTGGGCTAGGTTTACGACCTGCTTCAATTTGCTGTAAGGTGTTTAGATTGGGTTAAGTGTTGGTAGGTGCCGAATTTTGACTAGCAGTCGATTTGGCCCAACTAGCATTAATAGCTCTTTGACAGTGATGCACTTGGTTCTGATTCAAGTTATTGCCAAACATCTGTTGTTGTGGTGAAGGAAAGTTTTGAAAACCCAAACCCCTAGCGGTACTTTGGATACATGTGGTGCTGTTGCTACAAAACCATCTTGAAATGGTGTATCTGTTATCCATATGGTATCCCATGGTGTGGCGGAAGCGACCTGGCTGGAAACGAGGACGTGGAGGCACCGAATCCGTAGGTATATGCGACGCCTGCTGACATGCACTTAGGTGTTCATTTGTCAAATCCTGGTTCATGTTAACACAATTATTACCAGATAGTTCACTAGAAGGGAAGCAAGGTTTTATTTGAAATGGCAGCTCTGGTAGTCGCTAAGGTGTTGGGTTCAGTACTGGTCCAACGATGTTGTTGGGTAGATCTTTATCATTTTATTTTGAATGTTAAGTATTTGAATATCAAGGTGTAGTATCTAAGGGCAGTTTGTGGAAACTGCCCGGAACACTAGTTGCCCTCTTATAGAAAAAACTCTCCCGCAGGATTAACTGTGAGAAAGTTGGTCTACAGATTTGTCAACTAGTATTCCAGTATAATATGTTGTGTATTTTGTGTTGTACTTATCTGTTTTTTCATTTACGATTACAAGACAATCACTTACACTGACACTGATAACCTTAACACCAGCACTAACACTACTGACTGTTTTATCTGCTTCGTCAGGAAACTTATCTTGCATCATCTAATTGAATATTATCCGATCTGTTCCGAGCATTCGGTGTAAAATAAGGTATTTTAAGGATTCTTTACTGATGCAATTTCTACTGCACTGTGGAGAAAATAAACAAATGAACAGTTAACAGAACAATGATATAACCAGAATGACAAGAGACGAAAGTGAAATTATTAATATTGAGTATTAGACAACGAGTTTCAGATTTAAAGTGATTTCAGAAAAAGTTACAATTGTCTAAAACAACAATAGCTACCTTGACAAATTATTCATTCAATTTTCGAAAAATATCAGTTAACCTGCATTTTTTCTGTTTTCATGTACTACATACACACATTTGATGGCGTTGCATGTTCAAATACTATTTTATATGCTTATTTATCAATTTTACGGTTAATTTTTATACACGTAGATAATTCCCTTACCTATTCTCCAAAACAAGTGTCATAGTGTCGATGTCGGGTGTCATTTGACGAAAATGCTCTAGATAGGCAAGATGGGCGGAACTTCCTTCCTCCCATCTACGTCATTATGTAGGTTCTTAATTTTTTATTGGCTCACTATTTTACTATCCTGTCTCCTATCTAACCGACTGTATTGTTTAAAACACGTGTTGTTTTGTTATTTGTTCAAGATAATAAGAATATATGTGTTTATAAATTACTATGACACACTTAGTGTTTTATGGTAAGGACACAAATTCTGTGAAAACACTATATCTTATAGTTATTATATAGAAGGTAAAATTGTACGCTAAACAAAGACAACGAACGTTAAGGCACGTTTAGGGGTCGCTTAAGTTAATACTCTTTAGTTTACTACACCATCCAGCGATGTTGTGATTCACTGACGTAAGCACATTTATTGCCAAGCCGGATTTATTGGTTGGAAGGCATCCAAATTTGGTGCGTTTAATACTAATAAAGTTGTGTTCCAAACTCGTCACTTTCCAACGTTCAACATTAAAGTGTACTTCATTACTGCTACCAAATGGGTTAATATGTTTTTTTTCTCGGGATTTAAATTTACTGCTTTCCAGATACGAAGTAGCATTAGGTAAATATTTTTTTTTGGCACAGACAAATCTGTATCCAATTATAAGAAAATTAACGTGTACACTGCTTTGGTATATTCTTAAATTTATCTTCATAATAAAAAAATATTAGATAAAATAAAACAGAAAAGTTTAAAATTCAGTTCGCTAGTTTGATTCGGATCCTCTAAAGCATTTACCAGAAATTGGGTATAATATTGTAGACTTGTCGTTGTCCATTTTTGTGAGCAATTGAAATACATTGGGACATATTGAAATGAGTCTTTAATTAATGACCACCGGTTTATTTCTATTTTTAGGAACCGGAACTTGTTTACTGAAAGTTCATAACATATTTTTATAGGTAAGCAAAGTGTACAGCTTTAGTTTTTAACCTAACTTCATTTAGTAGGTTGTTAGGTAATCATCGAGTAAAGTGAAATGATTAAGTGTGTTTTGCACTTACTATTAACAAGAGTATTCAGTATAGGTCTGAGACGTAGGCGAAGCCAGGACTAAAAGACTAAAAGGAGAAAATCTTAACTCCAAGAGCTTGAAAGAAAGTTACTTCTATGAGTTTAAACCTCAGATGTAGTGTATGATATCTAGCAAGTACTATTGTTAGTTTTTACAAAAGCTGAAATCTTTGTACATTACTACACTGGTGATCAAAATGTCCTGGTATAGCCGATGTTTATTATAAAGCCTTTAACATTTTCACTGGCTATGTAATTTTCATATTGGACTAACTTGGTCAAGGACCATGGCCTTCAGGATCCTATCAAGATCAAATTGATATTTTCAAATGGGAACCCGTACTTTTGATGCAAAAAATAATTTATATTTAAAAAAGAACTGACTTCAACTGGCTTAAAATAAAAACCGTTTAGAAACCGTGTGCAATCAAATACTATTTTCTTTTTTAATCTGATTTAAGGTACAATTCTATCGATTATTTTAGCGTATTCTTATCTCTCCCTCTCTTCGTAACTTGTATTTTTTTTATATTATTCACATATTTTTAAACTTTTTTATTTGTTTTATTATTTGGACCATTTTCTATAAGTGTAACTCTAATTCACCCTATATTTTAACCACCCTATATATGTTTCTGAGTATTGGTCACCTAATGCAAATTATTTCTGAATCACCCTGCACAACTATAATTTAACTCTACACCATGTTGCAACCACCCTGTATAAGTATTTATCCTCTCCACCCTTTTGACCGTTTCTATTTTTCTGTTGTTTGAACCACCCTGTATACCTACTATTTTACTTCGCCCCATATGTCAAGTATAAGCAACTACTTATTTTCCACACTATATAATATTTTATTAACCACTCTGTATAACTATAACTCCACTACACCTTGTATTTCATACTTTATATGCAACTGCTTCTAACTTTTTTCGAATCCTCCACTCTATAACTCGAATATCTTTACTGCATATGCTTATTCAACCATTTTTTAAGTTTTTTGATCTACTCTCTATAACTATAGTTAGACTTCACTCTTATTTCAACCACCTTGTATACGCAACTACTTATGTGCCACCCAACACAACATTTTTTGAACCACCATGTATAACTTTAATTCTATTCTACCTTATATTTCAAACATCCTATATATCCTATATATTGAACTGCTTATGTACCACCAAATATCACATTTATTTGTAAGATTGTTTGATTCCAGCTGCCTAACTGTAATTATACTTCGCCCTATATTTTAACTGCGAACATTGCTCGCTGCTTGAATTTCGATGCACTCTCATACACACACACACCTAACACACCGTACAGTGCATCCCATTTTGGTTGGGATTGCCAGGTTACTCGGTTGTTATTGAAGATAGAGTCTTGCGGTTTTCACATACCTGTTCTACTTTTTTGTGAAACTCAGGATGGCCATATCAGATTTTGCATAAGGGTTTCCATTTATAAGATACAGGGCGATTTTGATAATTTATACTTTTTGGACCCCTTCTATATCTACGAAGTTATTAGAAATACTCTTGCGCTAAGAACTACGTATAACAGAAAATTTTGCATAGAATCCAGTGGAGTACTCAATTTTTTTTTCCGAGCATGGTTTTGAAGATATTACACAACATTATATATTTTTAAATGGAACACCCTGTATTTTATTATTTCATTGAATTCCTTTTTTTTTCCTTTAAAATAATCTATAATACAATACACATGGTATTATTAGAAATGCTGAGTTTTTTGCTAGTAGGCCATATATTTTCCATTTAAAAGGAGAATCAAACAAATAATTCCATTTGAGATTTTTTATAGGAGTTTATGAGCAAAGAAAAATAATGTTAACAATAATTCAATAACATGAAACACGAAATTTAGGTACCTAAAAGCAACTAATAAATAGTTATACATCGTTCATTATGTATAACAAACAGAACAAGTATTACAAATCAAATATCCATCTTAAAATTAATTTTGGACATTATTTATTACCTTATTGATTTAACTGTTCAAATTGTTGTCCATTTTCCCTAACACATAATTGGCAAACCTTTTCAATACGCCTGAGTGCATTTAAAATTATAACAATATTTTCTAAAAAGCGCCCAATTTATCTAGAATTGTGGGCAGGGGCGCCATCTTGTTGAAAGTGTATAGAATTGCGAAAGGCGAGGGGAACATCTTCCAATATTTCGGGTAATAAGTCTTCTAGGATTATCAAGTACCTATTGGCGGTAAGGGTTCCTACAAAAATGCGGTACTTTATTTTTGTCCCCAGTATGAAACAGGCTACATTAAAACCAAATCGACCCTGCTGTTGTCGCTCAAAAATTAAGTGCGGGTTCTCATCTTATCAGTATATTGTATTCTGCCTGTTAAATATACCGGCACTGCTTATATGAGATTCGTCTGACCAAATAACTTACAAAATCATTGTCCCTTCGGGTTTGGTCTAAAAACCAATTGCAAAAATTTAACCGTCTTGCTGCATCACCAGGATATAAGTGCTGGGCAATATTTACATTGTAAGGTTTAAATTTATATTTTTTTTAAAATTCTTTGGACCCGTGATTGAGAAACTCCAGTGTAATTTTCTAATTTCACACAAGAAGTCTGGGGATAGGCATGAACGCTAGCTAACACATTTATTTAATTCATTTCTCGATTTTCTTTGTTATACACCTTTGATCGAGGTTTAGAATATGCACCAAAACTTAGTAAATTATTCTTTAGTCTAAATATAGTTGCTTGACTAGGTTGATGCCTCTCTGGACATTTGAAACTTTTAAAAACGCGATTTCATGAAATATCTTATGGTAAAATACTCGTACTTTATACCTGTGGAAATATAGTTCTAAAGCTTCTTCAAAATTCTCATAACATTGATTTAAACATTGTATCATATGGTATTTTGAAAAACGAATTCTCTTCCAGCCATTATCAATTATCAACCAGCAAACTCACGAATAATTATTTATATAATGATCTTGTAAACTCAAACACGATAAAACATAATAGTTACTAACAATGACAGTTTGATCAGATTTGCGTTTTTCTCTCCAGCCCTCACTAGATAAAATATTGTTCCGAAAGGCGGAATTCTATAATAATTTTAAATGGATTCATGCGAGATGGAAAGGTTTGCCAATTATGTGTTAGGGAAAATGGACAACAATTTGAGCAGTTAAATCAATAAGGTAATAAATAATGTCCAAAATTAATTTTAAGATAGATATTTGATTTGTAATACTTGTTCTGTTTGTTATACATAATGAACGATGTATAACTATTTATTAGTGGCTTTTAGGTACCTAAATTTCGTGTTTCATGATATTGAATTATTGTTAACATTATTTTTCTTTGCTCATAAACTCCTATAAAAAATCTCAAATGGAATTATTTGTTTGATTCTCATTTTAAATGGAAAATACATGGCCTACTAGCAAAAAACCCAGCTTTTTAGTGTTTTTTAGCATTTCTAATAATACCATGTGTATTGTATTATTAATTGTTTTAAAGGGAAAAAAAAACACGAATTCAATGAAATAATAAAATACAGGGTGTTCCATTTAAAAATATATAATGTTGTGTAGTATCTTCAAAACCATACTCGGAAAAAAAATTGAGTACTCCACTGGATTCTATGCAAAATTTTCTATTAGACGTAGTTCTTAGCGCAAGAGTATTTCTAATAACTTCGTAGATATAGAAGGGGTCCAAAAAGTATAAATTATCAAAATCGCCCTGTATCTTATAAATGGAAACATTTATGCAAAATCTGATATGGCCATCCTGACTTTCACAAAAAAGTAGAACAGGTATGTGAAAACCGCAAGACTCTATCTTCAATAACAACCCAGTAACCTGGCAATCTCAACCAAAATGGGATGCACTGTACAGAAAAGAAAAGATCGCTCTTCTCAACACTAATGGAATATTTTGTTCAATTTTCATTTTATCGGGCTTGTAATAAAATGAAAATTGTTAAAAAAACTCTGTATTGTCATGGCATATCTTCACATTTAAGCTAGATATATTTATGATGAAAATTTGACATTTACATTGATGTTTACGGTTTTTTTGTATATATTTTTACGATTTTCAGAAAAAACGGTATGTTTTATGTTATAGAAAATTATACAAAATTAAGCTGGAACATCTGTTTTTAGAATAGAAATTAAAATATTCAAGTTGGTTGAGCCATTTTAGAGAGAACAGTGTAGATTCATTAAAATTCACTGAAACCGTAAATGTCACGTTATAGAAAATTGTAGGGTACCTTTCTGTAATATTGCCGTTTAAATCAAAATTTTCACTTTGACTTCGTACCTTGACAACTATTTGTTGTAGAAAAACACACTCCCTGGATGTAAAGTTGACTGTCACCTCACCTTCAAGATCATATCAAGAGCAAATTGATTTTCATAATTGAGAATACTTAATTTCAATAGGAAAAATGAAAAGAGTAGGAAATTTTACATTCAAACTAGGGTTTAACTATTTTGTTAATTTTCCCTTGATAGTCAATACTTCACGTAAGTTTTAACCATGATAGACCGAGAGATCTGAATTAGAAGTTCAACCACGATTTTCTGAGTCCTTCCTTCTGGATTACAGAACGTTTATATGAGGTACTTACAATTCATGGAAAAATTCTAGAGTGTCCTAGGGGATTTTCCTGTGAAAATTAGAGGTTCCAAACAAAAATAATTTGGTCAAGTGCGAGTTGGACACGCATACTTAGGGTTCTGTACCACCTTCAAGATTCGAATATTCCACTTTCAGCCAAGCAGGGGCATTTTCTTATATTTACACTTATATCATTTAAAGGAAGCGTTTTAAATTTATAAAAAATATACACTTTGATTTTCCACACATAGAGTTTTTATTTTATCTTCTTTACGATTCGCTTGATTTTTATCACAATACATATGTATTTAATTTTCTAATTTGGCCCCAAAAAATTAACATTAGAGTTTTATTTTGTTAATAAACTTTCAGAGAAGTCTTTTATAATCTACTGTCTGAGTTTTGAGGCTCTGTAGATTGGAAGATAGAGGGCAATATAGGTCAAGTGTTAAATTATAAATTATTAAATCTGTTATTCAAATTATTTAAAAATATAAATAAAATATAATTTTCAAAATATAAACAGTGTAGTTTCTAAAGTGGGAATTATGTCGCTGTTTAATATTTTTGTTAATATCTTTTAAAAAAATGATTCAAAAATATGATATATTTGTAATTCACATGATGAGCCTTTTATCTGATATATTACATGATGCGTTTGAAAACTGATTCTTTATTTTCCATTTAATTGTCTAATTTGTCTCTAAAATTACTATGGGGGTATTCTAATAATTTATTTTCCGTTGAATTCTATTGTTTAAGGTCCAAATAATAGAATTAGGGTTTTTTTATATTTTTCCTATAAACAAAAAAATTTAGGTCTTATAGTTTGTGGAATAACGGGGAGAATGGATAATTTTTTTAAAATAATTTTTAATATATTTTATTCATTTAAAAAAAAATAAAAAAAAATATATTTGTATTCGTCATAATGAGCCCTGTGATTTGATATATTACATGACCCGTTAGAAATAATTATAATTTTTCATTTTCCTTTTAATTCTATAATTTGCTCCCCAAAATGAATATTAGGGGTTTCTCCTTATTTTTCCAGTAAAGTTCAGGTGAGGGGCTATACTTCGATTTTTTTCAAAAATTTTCAGCTTATGGTTTCGGATATAAGGGGGGAATGGTAATTTTTTTTATATTTTTGTTAATATCTTTTAATTAATTTATTTTAAAAATATGAAAAAAATATATTTGTTTTCTTCATCATGAGCCCTTTCATTTCACATATAACATGATGGGTTAGAAACAATTTTAATTTTATATTTTCCATTAAATTCTATAATTTTTTCCCCAAAATGAATATTAGGGTTTTTTTCTTATTTTTCCAGTAAAGTTCAGATGAGGGGCTATACCTCCATTGTTTTTTCAAAATTTTCCAGCTTATGGTTTCGGAGATAGGGAGGGAGATGTGTATTTTTTTTTTTATATTTTTGTTAATGTTAATTTATTTTAACAATATGAAAAAAAAATATATTTGTTTTCGCCATAATGAGCCCTTTCATTTGATATATAACATGATGGGTTAGAAACAATTTTAATTTTATATTTTCCATTTAATTCTATAATTTGCCCCCCAAAATAAATATTAGGGGTTTCTCCTTATTTTTCCAGTAAAGTTCAGGTGAGGGGCTATACCTCCATTTTTTTTCAAAATTTTTCAGCTTATGGTTTCGGATATAAGGGGGGGGATGGGTAATTTTTTTTATATTTTTGTTAATATCTTTTAATTAATTTATTTTAAAAATATGAAAAAAATATATTTGTTTCCTTCTTAATGAGCCCTTTCATTTGATATATAACATGAAGGGTAAGAAACAATTTTAATTTTATATTTTCCATTTAATTCTGTAATTTGCCCCCCAAAATTAAAAGTAGAAGTTTCTCTTTATTTTTCCAGTAAACTTCAGGTCAGAACCTATACATCTAAGTTTTTTCAAAACTTTACGTTTTATAGTTTCGGAGATAAGGGGGGGAAATGGGTAAATTTTGTATATTTTCCTTAATATCTTTTTAAATTTTTTTTTAAATATGAAAAAAATATATTTCTGTTCCTCAGAATGAGACCTTTCATTTGATATATTACATGATGCGTTTGAAATTTTTTTTATTTTTAATGTTTATTTAATTCTATAATTTGCCCCCAAAATTATTATTAATGGTTTCTCCTTACTTTTCCTGTAAAGTTTGGAAAACGCTCTATATTCCCTATTTTTTCAAAATTTTAGGCTTAGTAGTTTCGGAGATCAGGGGGGGGACGGTTGATTTTTTAGTTTTTCCCCCAGAAGTACCCCTAAAATCAAAATTTGTTCATTTACGATATGTACTACTGATCGGGTCCCCAAACTATACATTGATACCAAATTTCAACCTCTTCCGTCCAGTAGTTTAGGAGAAAATTGCAGTGATGTGACAGAGGCAGACATCCTGAGTGATATTATAAGGGTATAGGTATATTGTATATACGGAACCCTAAAAAGTAGCTGGTGCAACGACTTTCTGAGTACTGCGACGACTTTCTGAGTACTGTTAATAAAACTATAGGTAACCATTGATTTTATTAAGAAATTTTTTTGATGGTAGGGTAGTAATGGGTGTAAGGGTTGAAATTGATATATAAACATGTAAAAATATTATTCAAAAATATTTATATCGGAATGACTAAAAAGAAAATTGGCATGGCGCCTCCTAGGGAATAAATGAATTTGCCCTTTGAAATTTGTGTGGAAAAATCTTTATTCTGTTTTTCCAGAAATGTCCCTAGCAGGCGTAATGCCATTTTTTGGATCATTTTAAGATAAAAAATTGTGGTTAATATAGTTGGCAGGTCTCAGAAAATCATTAAAAAATTAAACATTTTCCCTACATGTTCATATATCGATTTCAACCTTTAGATCCATTACTACCCTCCGCCACAAAAATTTTCGTGATGAAATCGTTGGAACTTTTTTTGTTTACAAAATCTAATTTTCATAGGAAAATCCCCTAGGAATCCCAAATATTTTTTCACCAATTGTAAGTACCTAATATAAACTTTCAGTACTCCAGAAGGAAGGACCCAGGCTCCATTGGATAACTTTTTGGTTCATGTTGCCTCTTGCTTAACACATTGTTATATTCAGTAAAATTTGGGTTAATGTTCATTTGAAAGTTGCCATTAGCCAAAATTCTATTTTGGTTAATATTTATAAGAGAATTTTGTCTTTCAATTTCTGTACACTTACGATTTATTTCTTTAAATATACTTTTGCAGTGCCTTTTTGCTTGCGGACTTACTGAAAAGTTTCCACCGTCGTTTAAACGTTCAGAAAAGATGTCAGTTGCTTTAATTTTCATTCTACTACATTCTTTCTCAAACATATCACTATTTCTATTTTCTTTTTCTGAATTACCAGCAGAACAAGAGCTACTTTTTCTTGCAGTTCCAGACAAAATGTTCACCGTCAAAAAATTCCGAAATAACGAAACCCGTTTTGCGCTCACATTATTCGAATTAACATCTGATTTACGAAAATTCGCTGGGGTTTTATGATTGAACGGTTTTGTTCTACTTTTCATTTGTGCAAAATTAATGCCTTACGCTGCACAATATTTACACATCACCAAAAAATATTTTGAGTTGTACATTAAGATGCGTAGACAGTCAAGTTTAAAACCGAAAATGAGAGTATTCAATATCTCTGACAGGTGAAGTTAACCTGAAAATTTCATCGTGACATTCTAACCTAGGAATTACGGGTAACAGCAATTACATGGAACGGCTCCAGATTCGGAACCTCTATGTGCTAGTTTCCCCGAGAATCCTAGATGTCGGTCTTTACATAACGCGTCTTCAAATTCACTTTATGTTACAGCACTTTAGGTAAATTTGTATCTGTTTCTCATGGACTTCTCAGACTATCAGTGTCCGAGTTTTATTAAGTAGATTGTATAGCTTTAAATTGATTAGTTGTTGAAATCATTTGAGCAGCAGCTTATTTTCCATGAGTTTAACGAAAATCTAAGATCATCATTATTAACTATTCACTTACCTGATATCCATCATACGTCCATGAGGCCCACTTCATGTGACAACTTTGGAAATCGAAAGGGAAATATTCGACGTTAATGTCACAAGACGATCGGTAAATACCGTGGCTGAGCCAGACCACCTCTCCTGTGCTGGAAACGATTACGTTCGTGTTAATTACGGAGGACTGGAACTGCGGGTCTGCGCTGAAAATCGAAACACACGCTCATTAAATGCCGGTTTATGTGTTAGTCGGCGTTGTGTATGTTTTGGTCTTGCAACTTTACTAAGATCGGGAGTTAATTGGGAAGGAAGTTGTACACGTCTAAATGAGAGTTATTAAGACAAGATGTTGGAAGTGTAGATTTATATTTTCTACCTCCAGCATCGCCAATAATAAAATGTTTAATTTCTAACGATTCTTTGTGTCCATATTTATGTCATTTAATAATTCCCATAACTCATTACTACATATTATAAACCAAAGTCCTTCGCCACGTCTGTCTGTCTGTCTGTCAGTCTGTTCGCGATAAACGCAAAAACCACCGGACCGATTTTCATATTGATTTTACCAGTGTATAGAGTGGTTCTCGATGAAGTTTTTTATAAACATTGACTAAAATATAAAGATATTTGTTGGAGGTGTGGGAAAAAATAAGCCTTCTGGGAGCTTTCAAAGAAAACGCTGTCTAAAGCCTTTTAGATATAACAAAATAATGTAGGGTGGAATTGTGTACCTTATAAAGGTCTACACATAAGTTCGGGATGCCATATGTCTATCTCTTAAGGATAACATACTATATCATTTTAATACTTAAATAATTTGGTCAAGTGCGAGTTGGACACACATGCTAAGGGTTCCGTACCACCTTCAAGATTCTAATATTCCAGTTTCAGACAAGCAGGGAATGAGTGCAGTTTCTTATATTTACCCTAATATCTTTTAAAGGAATCGTTTTAAATTTATAAAAAATATACACTTTCATTTTCCACACATAGACTTTTTATTTTATCTGCTTCAGGATTCGCTTGATTTTTATAAGAATATATATGCATTTAATTTTCTAATTTGGCCCCCAAAAAGTAGCATTAGAGTTTTATTTTTATAATAAACTTTCAGGGAAGCGTTTTAATAATCTACTATCTGAATTTTGAAGCTCTGTAGATTGGAAGGTAAAGGGCAAAATAGGTCAAGTTTTATATTATAAATTATTAAATTTGTTATTCAAATTATTTAAAAATACAAATAAAATATATTTTCCAAAATTTAAATAGTGTAGTTTCTAAGTCGATGTTTAATACTTTTGTTAATATATTTTAAACAAATGATTTAAAAATATGGTATATTTGTAATTCACATAATGAGCCTTTTATCTGATATATTACATGATGCGTTTGAAAATTGAATTTTTATTATTCATTTAATTGTATAATTAGTCCCTTACTAGGGGGGTTTTCTAATAATTTTTCTTATACATTTCAAGTGAACCCCAGTACCCCTAATTATTTTCAAAGTTTTAGGTAGTATGGTTTCGGAAATAATGCGAGAAATGAGAATTTTTTATATCTTTATGTTAATATCTTGTAAACAATTAATTTTAAAAATATGAAAAATATACTTTGTATTCCTCATAATGAGCCCTTTTTTGATGTATTGCATGATGCGTTAAAAAAAGATTTGTTTTTATTTTCCGTTTAATTCTATAATTTGGTCCCCAATATTAATATTAGGAATTTCTTCGTATTTTTCCTGTAAAGAAAAAAATTTAGGTATTATAGTTTGGGAAATAAAGGGGGAATGGGTAATTTTCTTAAATATTCTTTTAATATATTTTAAAATATTTATTTAAAAAAAAAAAATTTATATTCGTCATAATGAGCCCTTTGATTTGATATATTACTTGATTCGTTAGAAACAATTACAATATTTTATTTTCCATTTAATTCTATAATTTGCCCTCCAAAATGAATATCAGGGGGTTCAGGTAAAGTGCTATACCTCTATTTTTTTTCAAAATTTTCCAGCTTATGGTTTCGTAGATAAGGGGGGGGAGAATGGGTAATTTTTTTATATTTTTGTTAATATCTTTTAATTAATTCATTTTAAAAATATGAAAAAAAAAATTGTTTTCGTCATAATGAGCCCTTTCATTTCATATATTTTCCACTTAATTCCGTAATTTGCCCCCCAAAATTAAAAGTAGAGGTTTCTCCTTATTTTTTTCCAGTAAACTTCAAGTCCGACCCTATACCTCTAATTTTTTTTTCAAAACTTTACGTTTTATAGTTTCGGAGATAAGGGGGGGGGGAGAATCGGTAAATTTTCGTATATTTTCGTTAATGTATGTTTGATTAATTTTTTTTAAATATGAAAAAAATATATTTGTGTTCCTCAGAATGCGACCTTTCATTTGATGTATTACATGATGCGTTTGAAAAAAAAAAAAATTATTTTTTATTATTTATTTATTTCTATAATTTGCCCCTCAAAATTAATATTAATGGTTTCTCCTTATTTTTCCTGTAAAATTCGGGCAACGTCCTATACTTCCTATTTTTTTAAAAATTTTAGGCTTAGTAGTTTCGGTGATCAGGGGGGGGGACGGTCGATTTTTTTTAGTTTTTTTCTTTTACGATATGTACTCCTGATTGGGTCACCAAACTATACATTCATACCAAATTTCAACCTCTTCCGTCCAGTAGTTTAGGAGAAAATTGCTGTGATGTGACAGGGGCAGAAATCCGGAGTGATATTGTAAGATATTGTATATACGGAACCCTAAAAAATGGGCAATTATGAAGCGGTACTTGGCCATTTAGTCAAATACGGTATTAATCCTTATCAATTTAAATACGTTAATTGCTTCAGCACTTCATGGAGAATATTGTTCCCTGTAAACCATGCAAATTAAATGAATACCTTAAGAGATCTAGCAAAATCAAAATAATTCGCAACGAAATTAATTTCGTGTCGTCGTGATTTGACCGGGCCGGGCGGACTGCCCGTGAACCCGCACCTCGCCTCCAAGTCATAGATGTTACTCCTCGTAGTAAAAGGCCCTACTTCTTTCAGTAGTGTACTTACTTTTTAAGGAGGAATTTATGAAAAATTTCAAGGAGTTTGTAAAGCAATGGGTCTGTTAGAAGACGATTCTCATTGTGAAAGCATGCTTTCTGAAGCTGCCTTATGCTGTTCAGCTAAATCAATTAAACATTTATTTACCACCATGATATCCTTCTGTCATGTTACCGACGCACTTCTTCTTTGGCAAAATTATCGCCAAAGCATGGTTTCTTTGTGTTTGCATCCCAGACGTCAAGAATTGTCATTAAATAATTTTGACTCAACTATTATTGATTAAGCTTTATTTGAACTGAATAAAGAAGTAGAATATCTGTCAGGAAAATCTATAAAAGATTTTGGATTCACCTTGCCATTAAATTTCAATTTAATTGCAACAATCAATACAGAGTATTTACGAGAAACTAACTATAACCATTCGAGACTTTTACAAGCCATTCAAGATCCTTAATTAATATTAGTAATGAAGGTAAAATTTTTTACATGCCCCTGGAGGCACAGGTAAACCATTTTTAATAAATTTATTAGTAACAAAAGTACGATCCGACAGAAAAATTGTCCCAGCTATGGCATCGTCCTGAATAGCACACATTCAAACTGCAATTAAAAATATGTAGTGATGACGTCACTAGCATTTGCAATATTTCTAAATAGAGTAGTGCCGGAAAGATATTGGGGGATTGCAGTTTGATTATTTGATATGAGGCTTCTATGTCTCATAAAGCTTTAGTTGAGGCACTAGACAGTACAATGTGAGATTTGCGCAACAGTAACTGCCCAATGTGTGGTTGTACTGTTTTGCATCGCTCAAAAGATCGCATCTTTTGTTACATATAACGAAATGTGAACTTAAAACCGTCTAGCGGAGATAATAGGCATTTTCATAACGACTTGCTCCAAATAGGAGATGGTGAATTAAAAGCAGGAAATGTCTATGTAAATTTTAACAATATTTGTGTTTTGGTATAAAATGTAGAAAAAATTAATATTAAAAGTAGGTGGCCCTATTACATTACTAAGAAATTTGAGTCCACCGAAACTGTGCAACGGTACAAGACTCAAAGTAGAGAATTTAACTTTTTTTTGATCGAATGTATCATATTAACTGGCAAAGTAACTGGTGAAACTGTTTTTATACCAAGAATTCCCGTGATACCCTCAGAATTGCCCAGAATTCTAATTTAAACGGCTACAATTTTCCGTAAAAATAGTGTTTGGAATGATAATTAATAACGATCAGAGTCAAACAATAAAAGTTGCGGCAGTAGACTTATGTACACAGTGCTTTTCGCACACGTCTTACTTCGAAACAAAATTTGTTCATTTTAATATTTTACTCTTTATTTTTAAAATATCCTACTTAGAAACTAATCTAAATGTTTTCTGTTTTGTTTGCCTCATAAATAATAATTGTCACTCAAAAAATAATCTAAATATATATTATGTACTAGCCGTTACCCGCGGTTTCACCCGCGTACGGAATGCTCAAGCCTTCGCAAAAAGAAATAACTTATGAAACATATGGGTTATCCTATATAACAAAATTTCTAACTTGTTTGAACCACCCTACTTACTTATAAATCCACCATTTCCGAATATATTTCATCAAAACTGCAAGTACTTATTTAATAATTTTATTCCACATTTTTTTGAATCACCTTAAATAACTGTAACCCTACTTCACCCTATATTGAAACCATCCAGTATATGCTGCTCTTTATTTGTCACCCAATATATAGTTTTTTGAACACCTGACTATAACTCTTCACTACCCTATATTTCAGATATGGAACTGCTTATGGTCTACGCTGTATAACAATTATTTATGATATTTTTTGAACCACCTTTTAAAGTAAAATTTCCCTTTACCCTATATTTTAATCGACATCTATATGCCGCTTTTTCTAACATTGTGTTAAACACACTCTACAACTATAATCTTGCTTCTCCCCATATTTCAACTCTAACTAACTCTACTTCCATCTGCATTAAAACCATCCTGTATACACCGCTGCCAATTTGTCAAACATTACAACTTATTTTTGAACCACCCTGTATAACCATAATTTTACTCTACAAAATATTTCAACCACCCTATATGTGCATCTGCTTAGGGGCCACCAAATATAAAAAACACTTAACTATAACTCTGGTCCACTCACTGTCTTATATATGCAACTGCTTATGGACTACGCTATATGACCATTTTTTAACCATCCTTGAAAGTATAATTTATCTCCATCTCGTATTTCAACCACACCCTATATGAATCTTTTTCTAACTTTGTTTTAATCACACTGTATGAAATATAATTTTACTTCAATCGATGTTTCAGATATTGCATATATGCAGGAGCTCATGTTATATCCTACAAAAATATATATTCAACCTGTGTAAGTATAAATCTACTCCGCCCGGTATTTCAACTACCTTGTATTTACAACTACTTATCGGCCACCCAGTATAACATTTTTGTACCACCCTGTATAACTATAAATCCTTCAATGCCAAATATATTTCACCAAAACCGCAACTGGTTAATGGGTACCGAATATAACAATTTTGTTTAACATTTTTTTAAATCACCTTGTATGTATTACAACTATCCTGTATACGCTACTGTTTATTGGTCAACCAATATAACATTTTTTAAATAATTATCATAAACTTCTTCCCTTATATTTCAACCTATCTTTGCAACTTATTATGAACTACGCTATTTCACAATTTTTCCTCATATTTTTTCAAGACATATTAAAGTATAAGTTCTCTCCACACTTCATTTAAACCACCCTTCATTTCCTACTTTTTCTAACCTTGTTTGAATGACACTGAATAACTATAACTTTACTGCGCACTATATTTCAGGTACTCCATATATGCAACAGCTATATAGCAAAATTTTTCTAGCATTTTTTCCCACCCTGTTTAATTATAACTGTACACCACTATATTTCAACAATATTTTAAATGTAACTACTTATTTGCCACCAAATATAACATTTTGTAACATCCCGTATCCTTAGAATCCTACCCCACCCTATATTTCAACAATCCGGTAAATGGAAAAGCTTGTAGATCATAACATTAATTTATAATATTTTGTAAACCCACCTGTATAGCTGTAATTATACTCCGGTACATATTTCAACCAACCTAGATGTGCAACTACTTGTGGATATAAAACAAGTTTTTAACCACAACATAAACTATAATTCCACTCCATCTTATATTTTAAACACCCTGTATAAACAACTGCTTTTAACATTTCTTTAACCCATTTCAAACTAAATCAAAGATCCTTACTGCTTACCTAACACATTTTTTTAGGATTTTTTACTCACTGTATAAATATTCTACCCTTTTTCAACCATTGAAACTGTTTATGGTTTACTCAAAATAACTCTTTGGACCACCCCGTATAACTAAATCCACTCCCCATTATTTCCACCACATTGTATATATCCAGCTGCTTATAGGACGTCAAATATATTTTTTTTAGATTTTTTAAGTCCATGTAATTCTACTCCGCTCTAAGTTTCCTGTATACAGACAACCCCGTAAAATTACGCTTGTTATATCCGTTGATTTTTGTTAAATCGAAACATTTTCACATTCTGAATTTTGAATAAAAGCTAAGCTGATGCCAGTATCTAATATTTTGTGCGTGCGGTGGAACCGATTGAGTAATTGAATTACTTAACATGGTAGAAGTTTTTGCGCTATATCTACCATTTCTGTCAATTTAGAGAGATAAAATGCCTACCAGATTTTAAGTCAAACTATAGGCTTCGCAACAAAAAAAGATTCAGCAAAATCAGTTAAGTAGTTCTTACGTGATGCCCGAACAAACAAACAAACAAACAAACATACAGACAAACTTACAATTTTGTAATAGTATAGATAACGGGGAAAGATGAATTATTATTTGTTTGTTACGATTTAACTCAACTACCCAACCATTTTTACCGAAAGCTGCATCTCCTGGGAGTAATATAGGCTATTTTATATTTTCTGTAAAGAACCCGTGCGAAGTTGGGGCGGGTTGCTACTTACTGTATATAACGTTACCAGGCTAAAGGTTTATTCTATTTTGAAAAAATATGTTGTAATATGTTACAAATGCTCTTGAAAGACAAGGGCCAAAATATTGTTGGTAAAAGTCATCGTTTAATTGAAAGTATGTTGTCTTGGTACAAATTTTAGGGGTTCCATTAGTGTTGAACAAATGGAACTACTAACCAAAAAGAAACCGATAAAAGTCTTTGAGCCAATCTGGTAAAATTTTCTATAATAATAATGTTTATTTCTGAAAAAAATATAAATTTTTGTAACAATTAACATAGATAATTTGACGCCACTATAAAAGTTTAGAATAGAAAAATAAAATTATGTTAGCAAAATCGGTTTTTACCCTAGACTCTAATTTTTGCCAGGTTTTTTATTTATAAAATATTGCTGTATCATTTGCAAACGTTATGACTTTTCCACAGGTTTTTATTTCAAAACAGATCATTAATATAAAGTATAAAGAGTACAGGACTTAACACAGTACCTTGAGGTACCCCGAATTGGACAGTTCTATTCGAACTATAAACGTCCCCAATTTGAACACATTGTTTCCTATTTTCTAAATAGCTCTTAAATAAATCTAGTACTTGGCCTCTTAGACCTATATTTTCAAGGGTTTTAAGCAAGTCCGGATGACTGAGGAATCGAAAGCCTTTGCTAAATTAACGAATATACAATGCACACAGTATCATTCCTATTTTTATAATAAAGAAGGTTTCTTACTAAGGAGTATTCTAACATTCAGCTGAGAATTATTTAGGTATTATGTCAATAAGATGAGGGAAGCGCAACTGATAGAAGTTCTCCACTAGAAACATTATCTTACGAAATCTTATCGAAAAGGCAGTATCATAATGGGATTAAAATTAGTTTGACGATGCTGCATAGTCTAAGCGAAAAGGAGATTATAAATAAAACGGTGCGAGAAATTTACAAAATAGTTACAGAAAAATTGGAAATGGATAATCCTCATTACAAATTTTATTTAGATTATACAGGGTGTCTTTGAACAACTGGCAAAGACTAGGAAGTTCCGAGTAAGAGCTATTTAAAACAGTTTGCCTGACATACTTCAGGACAAAGTAATGGGGGGTGCAGTCTCCAATGTATTTAATAGAGTCTTGCCGAATTTGAAACGACGCGACGTCTTAATTCAATCACTTGAATAAATTCTTATTTGGAAGCAGCTCATGCCAATTAATGCCCTACTATTAAAGCCCGCTCGACCGCCTGATCTTAACCCATTAGACGTTTTTTCTAAGGTGTTCTAAAATCTGTAGTTTATACCCAGCTATCTAACAATATGTAAGAATTACAAAAGATAATATTTGTATTCTAATACATTTATTTTTTTATCTTCTATTTCTTTCTGGATTGCCATTAAATATATTTGTGACCTTTCAGCGGATGATTTTCAACCCCCCGATCACGGAATTGCCAAAGAAAAAGTCCACCGGAATTTAGTTAAATTTACAGGGTGTTAAGTTTAAAATAAAAAAGTCAGCCTCACCCCTGCTACAAAATTTTGCAAATATCAAAGTCGCCATTAATGGATTTACACGTTTGCTCAACCAGGTGTAGTAATGTGTTATTGAATTCACAACTAACCAAATATGTAATAAATGGTAATAGAGAAAAAATAATTAATGTCAGATTCCAGTTAACCTTAAATCACTTACTTATTGTAAAGGATAAGATCTGGACGCCAGACACGATTGTACGGAATTCTAATTACTTTAATGCCCGCAAAATCCGATGAATTCCATCTGAGGTGATAATCGATCCAAATCTGTGTAATCCAACAGTTGGTGGTTAGTATTTGATTTTTCTCGTCCTGTAAAAAAAGAGCTGAGATTAGATTTTTGTTTTGCAAGACTAATTCAGAGTGCATTAAACTTTAGTGCAAAGTACGTTGGTATCGTCTTTTCAAGAATTGTAAAATATAATTACAAATTAAAAAGACAAAACTAACTTAAACAAAAACTTTTTTATTTTAAAATTCACTTGAAAGTTATATAACTAATATTCTCAAGGTTATTTTTGTCATCTTCTTGTGTTTTTGTTTCGAGTAATAATACCACACTTGAGAATAAAAAACTGTACCGGGTGTTTCCAATTTAATCCTCAATCATTAGGATCTTGGACATTATTAGAGACATGAAGATGGTCAAAGTTGAGCATTTACTTGACTAACAACATTCCGTTGAGAAAGTTTTCGAAATAAATATTCTTATAAAACTAAATTTTAGATTATTTTAGATTTAGATTATTAAAGGAGTTCAAAGTGAAACGTATTTTTAAACGACTTCAAAAGAAGGAGGTTCTCAATTCGTCTGTATCTATGTTTTTTTTTTGTTCATCGATTACTCGGAAACGGCTTTAGAAATTTCCACCGTTTTACAGGATCCTGTTTCGGGGGATAGCGAAGTGGTCCCATATTTTGTTCATTATCATAGTGTACAGTTTCTTAGAAAATGGGGAAAACTATTTTTACCTATTCTCATATACTCTATGCCTTGGTGGAGTCGCCGGATTATTAAAATTTGGAAAAAAATATTGGGAACGTGGGACAAATTGAAAAGAAATTGGATTAGCTCCGGGATATCCCAAAGTAGTCAGATATTTTTTTCAATAACATAGCTTGTATCGTTTCATAGAGAATCTGGAAAAACCTTTTACCTATTTTCTTATACTCTATGCCTTGGTGGAGTCGCCGGTATTGTAAACTTTGCTGGAGTTGGTGGTATTAACCATGCACGCGTAACTATATAGGAATTGTCCGTTCAGAGTTTCAACCAGTCGGTTAATAAAGACAAATGTACACCCAATTATATCGATCCTTGTCAAAATCCTCAGTCGCCGCTATTTGACAAATAGAATAAGTTTTCTGTTTTTAATGATTGCGTGGATTGTGTCCATGAATATATTTATCTCTTACTTTTATATAGAGAATAAAGGACAAACATTTAGGAATAAAGAAACTATTTTTCCGTGTTCTGTTTTGATAAATTTGTCGGTATTTTCAATTTCTAATTTCTGTTGTTTATGGAATTGTGATTTGTTGTAAGTTAAGTTATGCTATCAAATTTCATTTTATTTTGTATTCATTAAAATCGTGGTAATCTATTGCTGTGTTCCCTTTTGTGGAAATACTAGTTTAAATTCAGTGATGCATCGGTTCCTAAAAGAAACTGAGGTAAATAAAATAATACTTCAAATTTGGGTCAACCAGATTAATAGCAGTAAACTGTTGAATAAAACGCCCCAACAAATTAGGATGTCTTACAGAGTGTCTGATGCTCACTTTTCCTCAGAAAGCAAGATTTGTTGGGGCTTAACAAAAAGGAAATCAAACTTGAAATTTGGTGCCAGTCCTTGATTATTTCATAATCATGGTACGTAATTTATTTCATAATGATTTTGATGTCAGTACAGTACATTATTGTACAATTTCTTAGATGAGAAAACTAAGGAGAATGTTAACCCGGATTTGGAAAGTGAATAGGATAATATTTGCTTAGATTTATCTTTTGCAACGCCACCTGCTGCTAATTTTGAACATGGAAATATATCAACAGCAAAAAATAGAAGAGGTAAAAATATTACGACGGTTTAATTATATTTTTAATACATAAATATATTTTTATCAGGATATCAGAAGGCCATCTCACCTTCTAAGAACTGTTAAAGACAAGATCATGAATCAATCAAAAAGGTCGATTTGAATAAAGACAAACTATGTAACCTTCAATAAAAATTGTTTACTATTGTATTTTCGTTCCTTTTATAACATTTTAAACATAATAATTAGTCATCCTGCATTTCTGATTGCAATACAATGTATTTAATAAAAATCCGTACTTAATTTTCCCGCCTTGTATGTTTTTTCAACCACTCACTTGAGCGCTGTAATCTAGTGAACGTGTTTTGCATTGAGAGTTACCTATCTATATACATACAAAAATCTCTTATCTATGGTATTAACTGTTCGGAACTTCGGGTAAATTGCATAGAGGTATTATACCGTAGGGCACGTAGCTAAATTCATGCAATAGCAATAGAAAGAGAGAGAGAATAAGCGGCTCGTTCCTGATTGGTCAGTGTCAGTGGTGACGCCTACTATTGGTAGGGTAGAGACATAGCAAGCGCACCCTGATATTGTATTTCTCTTTCTATTGTTATTACACTGCCACTTACAGTAACTCCCGTACCTAATTCACTCTACGTATAATACATCTATGGTAAATTGTAAATAAAATGAATTAATTAAAATAAATGTCAGTTAATATGTATATACAATTTGTATTCATAAATCAAACGATTTTTCTTATTAATAATTTTAAGAAAAAAAGTTATTATTCACTAACAGATTCACATGGTCTAAAACGTAAACAGTAATCATTCCATGTCAGTTTTTTAACTGTAGACGAGGTTTGTCATCAAAGAGGAATTTTGATTACAAATTAAACTATCTTCATTTTTGTTAAGATCGAAAATTGTTATCAAATGGAAGTAATTAGAAAAACTACATCTACTTATGCCATTGCACTAAAAATTGTATATTAAGTATTTCTGTAACTTTTTCAAGTATATATTAGGTTTGAAGACGCGAGATGTAAGAGCGATATCTAGGATTTTCAAGAGAATCAGTACACTGAGGTTCCGAATCTGGAGCCGTTCCGTGTAATTGCTGTTCTCCCTTAACTCCTAGGACAGAATGTCACGATAAAATTTTCAGGTTACTTCACCTGTCAGAGATATTAAATACTCTCTTCGAGGTGTCATTCCTTTGTACGTAAGACAATATATATTATATATAAATATAATATATATTGTTTCTGGTCGGGTACCTTCATCAGTTGCGCTTCCCACAATTCCCACAATTGAATGTCCTTTCGAACACTTGTTTATGCAACTGATGAAGGTTCTCGACCAGAAACAATATATATTATATTTATATATAATATATATTGTCTTGCGTACAAAGGAATGACACCTCGAAGAGAGTATTCAATATCTCTGACAGGTGAAGTAACCTGAAAATTTTATCATGACATTCTGTCCTAGGAGTTAAGGGAGAACAGCAATTACACGGAACGGCTCCAGATTCGGAACCTCTGTGTACTGATTCTCTTGAAAATCCTAGATATCGCTCTTACATCTCGCGTCTTCAAATTTAACGAAATGCATCAAATGCATAAAGAAGTGTTCGAGAGGACATTCAATTGTGGGAAGCGCAACTGATGAAGGTTCCCGACCAGAAACAATATATATAATATTTATATATAATATATATTGTCTTGCGTACAAAGGAATGACACCTCGAAGAGAGTACATATATTAGCTTTTAAAAATTATATCAATTTTGTTTAAAAGTGAGGTACCTTATTTTTTTATAATATCTCAAATTGTAATGAAACAAAGTTTATTAGAATTGAAAACTGCATCCAATTCTGACTGTATTATTAAAAATTGTACTAAATTAAAAGTTAATTGGCAATAAATTCAAATAAATGTCAGTTAATCAACTTCAAGGTGGAGGTTCTCAGTTGGTTTCTATAACAGTGTGACTTCATATGTTGAATTCAAACGGAAAACGTTCTTATGAATATTATTTAGAGAAAAAATTATTCTTCACAACAATATTTGCATGGTCGGAAACATACTGTAATCATTATATCATTTTCAACTGTATACGAAGTTTGTCAGCAATTTTTTTCGGGGGGTTGGATAATTTGTTTGATTGGTGATGGGCTGATTAGTACTGCAAAATTTGTATTTGTGTTCATATATTTCCAGAATATATTAAAATATATAATAATAATGAACTTTATTCATTTAAAGCGAACAGTTTTACATCTTGGTATAAATTTGTGAATCGGCGAAGTTCAGATGTGTGTTATTGTAGACCAATAACACACCCTGTTCTTCCACTTAAGCGTATACTAATGCTAAGATATAAATATTGCTACATAAAGCAGTCATATCTAAGATGGCAGAAGTTGCAAGATTCTTACTCTTATTAATGTTTGTTAAAGGTCATGCTGGCTGAGGACATGGGACTTCAAAAAATGTTATTCAAATACTTGTAATATTTCATAATTGAATATTTTGGTGCCTTATGTATGTGTGATGGTAGACTATTAATTAATTTTATTAATTTAGCAATATAGTAGCTAAAAGCTATTTTAAAAAATTCACTATGATGTTTAGGAAGAGATAAATTATTTTTAGTTCTAACATTGACTTCATGTAATTCTGATCTGTAGGAGACTTTTTTGTATAAAATTTCAGGAGAATGGGTTTTCAAAATTTGTAGAAAAAAACATACCGAATGAAATTCACGTCTAGCATTCATATTCAGCCACTTTGCTTCTACAAGTTTATGTGAGATATGTTCTTGCTTCCTCAGACCAAATATAAAGCGTAAACAAGCATTTTGTACTTTTTGTGTCCTATTTTTGGTTTGAAAGTTAATGCAAGGGCCGTAAATAGTATCACAGTATTTAAAATAGGACCAATAAATCACAAAGTAATTTTTTTTGTTTCCGATCAAATATATGTTTATATCTATATAGACAACTGCTTCTTTAATCCAATTAGCTTGTACATCGAAGTTCTGATCTTGAAAAGTACATAGAAACATTTAGTTCCGTGGAGCAACAATAGCGAATTGCTCGATTTTGCTCTTCTGTCAAAATGTGTATAGGATGTAGCTGTTTTATATGCAATTGAACAGTCTTTTTTGACAATGTTTAAGCACTTTTTGGGAAATAACACCATAGTACACGAAATTACTGTATATGTATTTTCAAATGCTTCCGAGTCTAGGTCAGACCCCGTTGGCAAAGGAACTATGAAAAAGAGTTAGACCCCGAAGCGTTTGGAAATATACTTTAATTACGTGTATTGTGGTATTATTTTTCAAAAAGTGCTAAAACATTGACAAAATATGCCACAACTATCCTTCAGGAAACATCCCTTTTTTGAGGCAAAATATTTTCTACAAGATCTATTTTAAAGATCAGTCTGAGTAGTTGGGCAATAATAATCGTAAGGTATATGCCTATAGTGGAATGCTAGTTATTGTTTTCTTAAATTTACCTTATAAACTGTTAAATGGAAAGGGTAGTAGAGCTTCAGAGCGGTAAGACGTTTTGAGTGATAGCATACCCCCCCTCCCCCTGTAGAAAGAGGGTTTGTGAATGGTCCCTTTAAGATCTGCTTTCAGACTTTTCGCTTTCCGGTCACTATTAACAACTCCCCTCTTCCGAACTCTCTCACAATATTTTGCTGAAGGTCCTCAATATTCTCTTATACCATCTGAGAATAAACTTCGTTTGTTACTGTACCTCATATGAATGTATCTACAGCGGTAAGGTCTGGAGACCTTGCTGGCTAACTCACCGGTCCCTTGTTACCTATCCATTTGTCACCAAACGTTCGTTGAGATAACCAGCTGCTTGTCTGGTATTGTGAGGTGGAACACCATCCTGTGAAACTAAATGTTATTATAGGTGGCTACAGGTGTTTCATTCATGAGGACCTAAAAATTCTTTGTGGAAAATTCCCGTTTACACGTTTCTACTAAATTGTTCTTGAGGTTAAATTTCTCAGAACGGCTTGGGGATGTTAGTGCTCCAAATTACATTTTCTAGTAAAACAGGAATGTTAGGTTTTCTTATTAGACAAGTATAAAATTCTAAACGATTTTTGGAATTATCTGACGGGTTATGGGCTTTAAATTTATTTACTTATTTTCAAAGGATACACAATTTAAGCAGCAAAAAGTTGAGAGTTTCTCGGGTGCATAATTCTTGTAAACAAATCATTCTAGAGAAGGTAAATGTAATAAATCGCTCAAATCAGTAAGAGCGAAAATTAATTACGAAAAAATCGTCTTGCTTTAAAACCAAAATAAATTAGTTGGGGATAAATTTAATTAGATTGGAATTCCAACGATAACAACGGAGGTCTTGTACACCCCGAGGCTTTTCAACTAGTTAGAAATGTTGAAAGCAGAATCCGAAAATAGAAAAAGAACAGTTAGTGTTAATCTGAAATAAATGTATGAATTTATTGTTCAAATTTTATTGTAAATATTTACTATATTACTAAATGTTTTTGAAGTTAGGGATGCAGCTTTAATTAAACCAGAATGAACTTCTAGTTTTTAGAAAGAGTTACCACTTTCTAGCTAAATGAATGCATGAAAACTTATAGTAACAGGGGATGAATATTTCCCAGGAGATTAAATTTGGTATAATAACGAACATTTTAAAAGTGTATACTTTGTACGAGTATATGTGAAGTAACATACAAAAACGAAAAGTCAGAATATACAATTTTTAATAAATGACATATTTTAAACTGAAACCTATGTTTCATTTTTAGTGATAAAATATTTTTCAGCATAAAAAGCTGCCTATGTTACACTTCAGTCAATAAAATATCTCTGGGGAAAAGTTTACGTCAATACGCTAGTAAAGTATCTTTGACAATAGACATTTGCTCCATCTCGTGTTTTATTTGTGGAACGCTGGTTCTATCAAGGCCGTAATTTGGTTGCTGTGTTATAGATTAAAATTAAGTTATCCCATAAAATGGAAGAAAAACATCAAACCGAAAGTGCGGTGTAGTTGATTGTGAAAATACACCAAGAAAAAATCCAAAATTACAATTATACCACTTTCATGGATTTCCATATCAATTAGAGATCAAGAAAAAGTGAATTGCAGCAGTTCGACATCATGGGTAAATAAATTTGATTTCCACGTTGTTAGTCATTATGGTATGTATAAAATTAATCATAATTGTTGTTCTATTAACAAAACTGAGATTTTTTAATTATAGCAGTGGGGCATAAAAAAAAGCAAATTAACTTTATTCATTATATATAATTTATTGGTAGATTTCACTGACTATGAAGTTTTAATGGATCATGATAAAAATTTTGAAGTTGGAACACGGATAATAAAGCAACAACAGATGCAAATATACATGTTAAGTCACAAAGAAATGAATATTGATTATATATTATTTACAGCTTTTGTAATAACTAATAATAAGGATCGATCATAAAAAAATAAAAATAATGAGAATAAAAAGTGTTATTTCTTTAAAAGAGTATAAATATTGATATATTACAGGAAAGATAGTTGAATTGTAAACGTTGTTATATATCTACATTGTTTGATTTTTCTGTTCCATCGAAATGAGCTCAGCAAATCCTTGAATATGTTCCTAGTTGCCATGGCTTTTCATCCCTCCTGTAACTAAAAAGTTATTTCTTTTCTTTGTTCCCAAAAGAAAATATTATTAATTAAAAAATCAAAAATTATGTTAACCTTAAATTTCAATTTATTTTGAGAAGAAAAGCATTTACATGATTAACTTTTCTGATTACAAGAGTTATTGAATCTTATTTTTGTTAACAGAACTACAATTGTGATTAATTTTATGTATTTAGTAATGACAAAAAAACGTGGAAATTTAATTTAATTGCCCTTGACGACGAACAGCTGTAATCCATTTTTTCCTTCCTCTCCGACTGCTATAGAAATCCAGGAAAACAGTAGAATTGTAAATTTTGATTTTTCCTTAATGTATTTTCAAAATCAACTACACCGCACTTTCGGTTTCATGTTTTTCTTTGCATTTTATGGGATAACTAAATTTTAATCTATAACACAGTAAACATAATTTACGGCCTTGACAGAACCAGCGTTCCACAAATAAAACACGAGATGGCGCAAATGCCTATTGTCAAAGATACTTTACTAGCGTATAGGAAAACTAAATCATAAATGTCAACGAATTGTCAAATAAACCTTGTTTCACAAATATTGATATCTAAATTTATCCCTAAGTAACTATTTTATGCATGCTCTTGATTGCCCTAATCTTGATTTTATATTTTCCTCTGATATTGCATCCTTTGTTGATATGCTGTCTAAACACTTAAATTTGTCTGTACCTTTCGATGTGGTGTATGGTGTTTCGATTTACAGGACTTCTATTCTTTTTTCCTATGTCGTCAGGTATTCAGTTTTCACAAAGTTAACTTCTAATCCTGCCTGGGTAAATGTGTCTTTAAGTTTTCTAGTCATAAAGGACATGTCTTCTTCATCCAGGGTTATAACAATCTGGTCCTCTGCAAAGCTAAAAATCGATTTTGTATTGGGACACCCATTCTTTCAGACCTTGAAGAGGGTCGGCAGTGTAGAACAGCCGTGGACTAGACTTATGGTACAATGAAATTTATTTGTGGTTTTATGTTCTTCTTGTACGGATAGAGTGTTGTTTTTTCAAGTGGTAATGCTCTTTCATAAATGTAGCTCATCATTCTATGTAGCTTCCCTGTGCCATATCTTATAAGCTCGTTCTATTCTACCAGATTTTGATGCCCTATGGATTTTCAATTTTTAATCGACTTTCAAAAAGGCAGAGGTTATCAATTGGTCGGCAGGTTTTTTTTATGTATGTTCATTGATTATTCAAAATCGGCTTAGGCAATTTTTATGATTTAAACGGCATTGTTGAATGTTACAGAAAAGTACCATATAATTTTCTACAACATGAGATTTACGGTTTTCGAGAAAATTAGAAAAAACAGTAATTAAGGGAGTACACTTTAGTGAATTTCAATAAATCTACACTGTTTTCTCTAAAACGGCTCAATTAATTTGAATATTCTAAAATAAATATATTATACAGAGAGATGTTCCAGCTTGATTCCGTAAAATTTTGTTTAATGTAAAATATACCGTTTTTCTGAAAATCAAAAAAATATGTGCAAAAAACGGTAAAAATCAATGTTAACGTCAAATCTTGGTCATAAATATCTAGCTTAAATCTCAGGGTTTTTGTAACCGTTTTCATTTTACGGGGCTTAAAGTCAAGTGATATGTATCGAAAAGAAAAATTGTTGTGTGAGCGGTACACGATCGTAGGTGTCTGTGTTTGTGTCAATAGTCCATTTCGCTAACTCTAACCTCTAATAGCAACATAGCCTACATCGCAGCCTGTCATCATCCTAACCTCTACGTGACCCCTTTCAAAGCCCCGCGGCCTCCAACAGTTAACCTATACAACAGCAGCCCTAGTCGGAGCCCCCAAAGCAGTCCTTGTCAACTGTCTTCAACAAGTCACATTAGCCCTAGTTGCGGCCCCCGCAGTCCGCCACGGTCCGAAGAATGCGGCTTCCTCGTTCGCAGAACAAATGACACCCTCGATTGAATTTCAGCCCCGCCAAATGCCAAAAGGGCCTTACAAATGATGAATGCACCCCTAAATATGCCGTTTACACCCCCAGGTTAAGCCAAAATGGCACTAATTACGCCGTTTCTCACCCCTAAACCGCCCGCTCACGTTGGTGATTTCAAAGTCATCGTGGTAAATTTCCCCTAATTTTTGGTCAAACCAGCATAGCCTACTTACTTACGGGGAAGGACAAATCCAACCCCAGTTAGCCAAAATTTTCGGCACAATACAATACACAACCCTAGGCAACTCTAGATATATAAAACAAAGAAAAGTAACACATATTTGTCGTTCCGTTTGTTTTTGTAATCAGGCTTCTGATATCAACTCTAAATAATATGTATCTATAATTGTACGATCTAGCTCTGCGTACTCCGACGCCAAACAGTCCCTACAACGAGGT
This sequence comes from Octodonta nipae, assembly GCA_034190945.1. Classification (NCBI taxonomy): domain Eukaryota; kingdom Metazoa; phylum Arthropoda; class Insecta; order Coleoptera; family Chrysomelidae; genus Octodonta; species Octodonta nipae. The sequence continues at coordinate 68,621,688 of CM067224.1, forward strand.
TCTTCCCCAGCCGTTTGCTGGTCCAGAAACCTCTACCTTGGGTTCGAACGTGAACCTACAAGTCTACGAAGAAAACTCACAAGTCTGGCAATAAAACCCCTTGTTAAACTGAATAAGGTTACTTACCGGGTGCAATATAATCCGTTAATCCTTAAGACTTTACCTGTGAATAAAATAAACAGAACTAAAACTAAATTTCCTAGCTAGCTAATATTTGTGATAAAAGAAAACACTCTCGCGTTTCCCGCCCCTCGGCGATCCATTTACAATCAATTCTTTAAATGATTCTACCCAGAGAGTGAAATATCCTCTCTCTAGAGTCTGGTTTTCACCCTTCTGTACCCTCAAGCCGTCACGCCACTGACGTCTGTTTCTCTTCAGTTCCGGCCCCGAACTGATTTCTCTGAACCTTGGCCCCTCCCAACAAAACGACTACCTTGTGAGTTTTTCCAATGTTCGATTGGTTGTATCTTCCACCATTAACTGACTTGCCCCACACATGTCTTTTTCTTCGGCATTTAAGATTCCAAAACAAACTTTTGAACTAGGACTGCAAAATCAGCAATTTTTATCTATTTGTGTTAAATCGACTAGCATTATTTGTTTTTGTTTAAAATTTTGCACACAACTGGTGCTGGCCTTTTATCACGTACCGTATTTGAATGGCACTAGAATCCTGAGTCGACAAAAAAAAAACAAAACAGAACGACATATATAAACTATTCAAGGTTGTTTAAATAAACTATTATAAAATTCCAAGAGGGTTAAGTTTCGCAACATATGCAAGTGGTGTACATTGTGTACCATTTCACAATTCTGGCGACATGTTTTATTTTCTGGAATACGAGTGGATTTTTCTATACAAGGCCAAAGCAAAGGCGGTTTTAGTTTACGTAAGTGAGGGAATATTAAATAACACCTATTTTCTGAACTGATTAAAAAAATTAAATTCTAAACTTTTGGTAACATCCTAGGTGTGTTACACAGCCAAATCAACACAGCGTCATGAGCAGATGTTCAACAGCTGCTTGGTTTGCTCCTTTTTTCCTCGTCTGCAACTGCTTGAATATACTAAATCTTGTAAATGACGTACGTTTTATAACGATTAATTTCTTAATTTTAAAGCTATCGTAAAAATTGCAAATCGTTTTTACAGGGAATTGTAACAGCTACAACTCCTATGAATTTCAATATTTTTTAACGCGTTGTTTTCGAGATTTTTAGATTATTGTGCTTGAAAAACACTCCACTCTCGACTGCTATTTTCTAACCGTCATATCTCGGTTAATTTTCTAGCTATGGAAATAAAAAAAAGCAAAATATTCTACGGGAAAAATGTTAAATTTTTGCTCTCTAACATTTTTTGTGTATTTCTTTTATTTGTCATGTTATTTTTTTAATTTTAAAAATATGCATCCTAAACCGCTGAAACTTTCCGGATATTTTACGAGGTGTTGCTATTAAATAAAGGGACTGATATTGTAAAAAAATTTAGTTTTATTTTATACATAATTACTTATTATCGCCTTCAATATACACAACTTCTCTATCCCTACAATGCTCCATGCGAATTTTCCATTGTTGGAAACAGTGCTGGAAGTCATCTTCTGTCAACTCTTTCAGGACTCTTGCCGCTTTCTTTTGAACAGCTTCTACGGATTCAAATCTCGTACCTTTCAATGCAGATTTCACCTTAGGGAAAAGATAAAAGTCACATGGTGCTAGGTCTGATGAGTAAGGTGGATGTTCTAACACTGGGATGCTGAACTTGGCTAGGAACCGCTAAACAGATAACGCGGAATGAGCTGGCGCATTGCCTTGGTGCAAAACCCACAATTTGTCCTTCCACATTTTGGGTCGTTTTTTTCTTACTCTTTCACGTAGTTTATCAAGTACCTCAAGGTAGTAATGTTGATTAATTGTTTGACCTTCAGGAACCCAGTGAAGGTACATAATCCCATGAATATCGAAAAAAACAATCATCATTGTTTTAAATTTTGACTTGCTCATCCTTGCTTTTTTGATTCTCGGTGAATTTGGGGTCTTCCAATGCATGGATAGGCGCTTCGTTTCCGCATCATAAGTAAAAAACCACGATTCATCACATATTATTATCCCTTCCAATAAATTTGGGTCATTTTCAATGGCATTCAAAGTGTCAGTACAAACATTTTTGCGAGCTGCTTGTTGTTCGATCGTGAGAATTTTTGGTACCATTTTTGCACACACTTTTCGCATGTTCAAATTGTCAAGTAAAATTTGCCGTACACATTCTTTATCAATGCCTACAGATTCAGCAACTGCTCGAATACTTAATCGACGGTCAGACCGAATCAAATTAGCAACTTTTTCCACATTGCCATCCGTTTTTGATGTTGAAGGACGACCTGGCCGCGAATCATCTTCAACGTCTTGTCGACCATCTTGAAAACGCTTAAACCATTCAAAAACACGAGTCCGCGATAAACATTCACTTCTTTTAGTATATTATAGGTTTCGGTAGCGGTTTTTCCAAGTTTAAAGTGGAATTTAATTACAATTCGTTGCTCTTTTATTACGCTAACCATTTTCCGGCAAAATAAAATAACAACACTAACGTAAATGAAGGTTATGTCTCAACGATGTTGTTTACAGAAACAAGACTAACTGCATTTTGAAGGGGAAGCCTCAAACTAAACAACTATTAGTCAATGCTGATTGGCGCATGCGCACTCGTTCCACTGCAGTGTCAGTCCAGTTATTTAATAGCCACACCTCCTATAAGCATCTAAATAAAGTAAATTGTAGAAGGATAAGCATTAATTTAAAATATGGTGGTAAATATATCAGTTTTATTGCAGTCGATGGGCTGCTTTTTTGACCATAACTCCTTCAGTTATTATGTTAATGGCTTAAAATCAATATTATTTTTAAGATTTTTTGAAAAAAATGCTGAGTAATTTTTTTGAACTTTTGAATTATTTCACGTTAAACGCGGCCAATTTAGAGGCCATCGGACAAGAACTGATCTTTAACCAGTCGTATCTTAACATCTATTGCGCCTACATAAATAACAAAAAACAAACTTTTCATTTTCTTATAAGCTTCATTTTCCTTGAGAGAATTTTTTTGTAAAACGTAAATTTTTCCACTTATTCCAGAGAAACCGCCGAAAAACGTGTTTTTTTTGGACGAAAAATCAACATTTTCAATCATAAATAACTCAAAAAGTATTGATTTTTTGTAAAATGTTTATAGAAAACTTTTTACTTAGAATTCATTTGGCTATCGATTTCTGTATTTATTTTGACCATTTTAATTTTTACCCCCAGAAGGGGTGGCTTTCACCACCTGAGCAATATCACACATTGGGACAATACAAGTTTTGTTTTTATGCTATTTTCAATCTACTGTCAAAATTTCAGACAAATCGATTTACTGGCAAAAATTTTCCAGGGAAATCCCACAGTCACTGTACTATTATTATATTACATCCTATATTTGGATTTTTTGATAAATATCACACTCCCTAAAAGCGAAGTCGTTAAAGAGTAATTACTCATACTTAATATAACTTCTGCAAATAAAAGTTACAAATGTTCATTTTATAAAACTTTTCTCATTTTCTCATTTTTTCAAAGTTACACGCAATTCCTCAGCCTCCAATTATTTGACAACGACAACTTCGGTGCAAAATATAGGTATATACGTACCTATATATAGTATCATTCCCAAAGTTTTTTTTTCTGTGCACGCTTCTATTGGTGTTACCTAAAAAGTGTTCACCTTGATTGACAGGCGGTGCTGATATGCTTTCTATATATCCAATATCTTATAGTTAAAACCGAGGATTAATGGAGATGTCTATCTCCAGAAAGAAAATGGAAAAACCCTCGTAGTGACACTTGGGGGAGTGTGTGATTTACGGTTGAGTGAAACTTCATTTTAATAAGTTCGAACCAACTTACAGTAGGCTTTTTGTGAAGCTGTATTTGAATAACTATAAAAAATATTTCAAAAGTACTTTATTGGCAATTGCTCAATCTACAGCCTCTCCTATTCAGAATATCATAATTTTGGAATTATGCAGGGTTAACCACGAGATTTTATATCAGTAACAGTAGCTAACATCGTCTTATGATTGATTATCCTCTTGCAACTATTTCGAATGTAGAAAAATGTTATAATTATTTAAAGAAAGTAAAATAGGCTGGGTCTGTCCTTACCAACTGACACCATTTAAACATGCCAGCTGTTTTTGTTTTGAAGAAAATTTCATGACCAAAACACATACTTAAACTCTTTCTACAACGTCTCTATACCTTAAATTGGCATGAGATCTTTATTGATACTAAATCACCTTTGTGATTAATCGGAGATTTCTTATTAGCGTGACTGACGTAAAAACCTATCCAGGCGCAGATATCGGCTTTGACTACAACCCACTTGTGGTAAATATTAGCTTTAGATGCAAACTGATAAAAGACCCAATAAGAAAGAAAACTTATATAAGAAAAACAGAGGATTAACAGATTGTGTCTAATATTTGACCATTCAATAGAAGAGAATACCTACGACATTTAGACCAAATTGAGAACTAATTAACAGCTACTGAATCTAAAATAGTTTAGCTGGGCACAATAAGACACAAACCTTGGATGAGAAGACAGATACTGAACCTAATGAGAAAACCATTAAGACCGTTATAAAGAAATCACAGGCATTATAAGACAAAAAATTAAAGAGGCGACAAACGGCGGTCGGTCGTCGGGCAGAATGGTCACGTTTTTACAGCGCTCCTAAAAATCTCTCAATACTTTGGTTTCTCCTAAAAATTCCGGGAAAAACTAATTACTAAATAAAGTAACGTAAAAAGTGAAAGTGTATGTTAAAAAAAAATCATCCTAGTGAAATCCAATTTTAGACAATCTTTTATTTCTAGGTTGATATATATCCTTCAGAGGAACATTTTAAAATTATTTTCGTTTTATACAGGGTGTCCCAAAAATGTGAAACCTATCAAAATTGTATTTTGAACTGAATGTCCTGTATATTATTTAATTTTCTGTATCGACGATTAAAATGATAAGGTGTTTCATAAAAGTTTACAATACCTAAACCCCATAGTTTCTGTAATATTCACTATTTTAACAAAATATAGTGATCATTTAAAGGGTTAGTTATTTTCTGAATGATACTTGTGGCATATTTTTCAATGTCTAACTGCTTCTTGGGAAATAACACTACATTTTAAAGAAAATTGCTGTATATTCCAAACGTTTCGGGGTCTAGATCAGACCCCGTTGTCAATGGTTGAGAAATTACGGATTAAAAAGGCACAATTCTAAGATAAAATTAAAATATTTGACAATGTGTATTATTTGATTTTTGACGTAACTAAGAGAATTTTATTTGTAATATACAGGGTAGCACAGAAATTCCTAAAGATCATATAATCATAAAGTTCCTTTCAAATTGGAAGAATTTGAAAGGTAGATCTTCAGAATTTATGTGGCGCTCCGAGGTGCGACTTTGTTATAAGATAGTGCATTCGCCAAAAGTGCGACCAAAGAATCAGCAAAGTTCTTTGGTCTCTTCGAGGTGTCATTCCTTTGTACGCAAGAAAATATATATTATATATAATATACATTGTTTCTGGTCAGGGAACATCAGTATTCAATATCTCTGACAGGTGTGTGTGCTGATTCTCTCGAAAATCCTAGATGTCGGTCTTACATCTCGCGTCTTCAAATTTAACAAAATGTTTCAAATATATAAAGAAGTGTTCGAGAGAACATATTTAATGGGAAGAAGCTCAACTGATGAAGGTTCCCTGACCAGAAACAATATATATTATATATAATATATATTGTCTTGCGTAAAAAAGAAATGACACCTCGAAGGGAGTATTTTTTTGGTGTTTAATTCTCAACCAAGCAATATGTCAGTCCGTGGAAAAGGTGGAAAAGTTTAAGGAAAGGCGAAATCATGATTCAGCCGTACCGGTTTACAGTTTCCGGTAGGCCTTATTCATCGTTTATTGAGGAAAGGAAATTATGCCAAACGAGTCGGCGCCGGAGCACAAGTATATTTAGCAGCTGTTATGGAATATTTGGGAGCTCAAGTTTTGGAGTTGGCCGGTAATCCTGCACCTGATAACAAGAAGACCCGTATTATTCTGAGACATTTACAACTCGCCATCAGAAACAACGAAGAATTGAATAAATTGTTGTCTGGCGTAACAATTGCATAGGGTGGTGTCTTACCCAACATTCAAACTGTCCTTTTAGCAAAACCGAAAAGAAACCTTAAATGGATTATATGTTATAGAAAATTAAATGGGACCTTTTTGTAATGTTCCTTAATATAATGCAGTTTAAATCATCAAAATTGCCCAAGCCGTTTTTGAATAATCGCTCGTCATACATAAAAAAAGTTGCAGATGAATTGATAACCTCCTTTTTGGAAGTCGGTTAAAAATTCCGTGAAAGGGTATTTGATTACTTAGATTACGTACTAAAATATATATTTACAGGGCACGGCAGCCTTGGTCCTCCTGCTTTTTCACTAGAACCAACACATACATTTTCAACCATTAACGTGCGAGGTGTGGCCAATAAGCATGACCAGTTTTGTCAACCATTAATTCAGAAGATAAACTTATAATCTAAGAGACCAATTATAGCCAATTTCGGTATAAGGGAGTTGTCGAATATGAAATCAGTTTTTCAAAATTCACAATCGAAGATGGTGGATCCAATATGCCGGACCAGTTTTTCAAAAAGTCAACCAACTTACGCCCAATTTGGTATACTAGATTTTTCGACGTCGATGATTACGAATCTGAAATGATTATTTGAATATTTCCAAAACAAAATGGTGGCCAAATTCAAGGTCAATCTTGATTTTAATTTGTGATACCCTATTTGAATCAGTCATCCTTCGGATCAGCATTAAAACCATCGATTATCGTAAGTTGGTTGATTTTAAAAAAACTGGTCCGCGATCTTGGATCCGCCATCTTGAATAATAAATTTTGAAAAACTGATTTCAGATTCGGAATCAGCGACCTCGAAAACCCCTGTCTATCGAATTTGGCTATAATTAAAAAAAAAAGATCTTGGAATGACCTTTAAGGTCAAGTCCAAGGTGATGTTCAAAGTCATATTCTGACGTAAAATTTTCAGCTCTTTCCTAATCCGTAATAAAAAATGTGGCTTTGCATTAAATAAAAAGGGTATGACGTCATACAGACCATAATACTGACGTCATGAAAAATCAATTTATGTCCAAATTTGCTCATTATTAAACTAAGGTTAACGATTCCCAGGGTTCTCTTCTTCTTTTATCTGGATACATTTTATTTGGAATGTTCCAGACTTTAAGTGCACACTGTGTTATGTATCTGTAGCCATAGTGTCAGGTAAGTGACTAAATTTGTGACTTAATTTACTTCGTTTAGAGATCTGCCTTTTTGAATTATAATTTCTTACATATAAACAAGTAACTAGTAAAAATGGCATCCTTTTGGTGGAGCGTTAACCGGATGAGTCAAATTTACCCCATTTCAAGGTCCTTCGTCAGCAATTATCTGTATGCCCATTTGGATTATAATTTCTTATGTATAAACAAAAAACTGGTGCAAAGGGTGTCCGTTTACTTGATGACGAGGTTCCCCCCTATTATTTTTGAGAACTTTACCCTTGTCGGCCACCTTGATGGTAACCTTCTAGGCAGACGCCTTTCCGGAATTTTCTTAAATACATCACAATCTTGTATGCAATCAGTTTTGCAACGTTTACTCGATCACGATCCTGGGTTATCACTTCCACTGGCGCCTGGCTAGAAACGTGATATACTTCAGGAATTGAACTTAATACGATACATTCTGTCTATTTTCTCTTTGACCAGCAAAATCGGTCTCTATCTCTCCTACTATTTACTATTAGATGATTCTTTTAACAAGTAATATATTTTTTAGATTTTACCATGAGAATTTTAATAAAATGCGTTTAACCATCTTACTTTTGGACCACTCCGAGTTTAATATCTAATCTTTTCCTAAGAGTGGTCGAGATCATTGTGTATATAAATTGAGTACTTACCACGTCGATAATGTGGTGGAGGGACACCCCAAATTTGACGCTCAACGGGAAAGATGAATTTTGTGCGGGTCTTACAGCTGCATCGTAATCTGCCATTAGGTATCGCATCAGTCTAGCTTCATTTTCATCACAAACACAATATCTCGGCCCTGAGAACAAAAAGGGAGATAAATTGGGTTTCCGATGTTTAGGGAAAATGAGTAATTGTTTCGTGGAAAATTTTGTCAGGCCATCTTATGACAATGATTACCGAATGAATTTAAGTATGAGATTAACAATAAATAGTCGGATTATTTTTGTTTTAAAGTCAATATAAAGAAATTTGAATTGTCCATCTGTGTGGTTATTTGCATCGTACTAAAAGCCCAAAAACACGTTTAAAAATCGGTGTCTGTATGTTTGCTCGAAGTTGTCCCTGAAACAAACAGAATGATTTTCATGGGACTTTTACAAGCACGATAATCAAAGTACACTCCTTTGATTATTATTATCAAAGTCATTGTGCTAGTTTTTTTTCCAGGGATTTTCAGAATTTGACAAAGGAAAAATTACAAATCTTCGAAACTTTACACTGTGCAACAAAAATAATAATTACACTCTTATTAATAATATCAAATTGAAATCATACTATTATTAAGTAATATGGCGCCCTCTATGAACAACTACATTAACCCTTAAAATCCAATGTCCGAAATTTGACAGCAGTCGACAAACCCCAATCGAGTAGCGAAATATATATTGCTTAAGTACTTACTATGATGTATGCTCTAAAAACATTCTTTTCTATTGATTTATGACGTTACTTTTTTACAAAAACGTTGACTTCAGAAACTATTTATTGTGTTGTGATCGAATTGAATGTGTTTTTAAGAAGTTTGCGCATTTACAGAAGAATTCACATGCAAAGTTTTACGTAAGTACAATAACTAATTAGAGATTCTAAAGCTAATTGATTAATTTTATTTCTGATTCTGATCAAGTTGATACATTTCTTCAGGCATGAATTTATCACAAATCTAAGAATTTATTAATATTTTGGTGTATCCATTACTGCGTTCAAAGGCAATCTTTTAAATAAATTTTAAGAAGTCATCTAAAATAGTTTAATGTTCTTTTAACGAGATGTGACAAATATGCTGAAAATATATTTTTACTTATTTATCTAATAACATAATACATAGAATGTTTGTTTATTTTACCATTTTGTCGAAATTCCATTTTGGGGTTTTGGCATCTACAAATCTATTGCTCGGGAAAATTCGTATTACCGAGAAAGAATGAGTCTGTTACAATTATGACAGCTTTGTTCAATACAGGGTGATTTGGTGACCTACTTGAAAATAAAACTGCTATAAAAAAATCTTTCAATGCAAATAGATGTGTAGGATGTTATAAAAATTTCATTACTGTTTTTCTAGCATTACATTTTTATAGCTGAACCGTTCAAGATTTTAAAGTAAAAAGTGTTGGTTAGGCCATTTGGATGGGTAAAAAGTTATGTGTTTTCATAATAATTTGAGGCACACAATAATGTTGTCTTGAGAGTTGTTACATATGCTTATATAAATACACTGAGATATAAGGCGCTGTAGAATACAATTATACAGGGTGATTCCAGATATGTTAGAAACCAAATGTTTTAATGGGTTCAGACTGTGTAGAATATTGAGTGGAGTGCAATTATGGTTAAACAGGGTGGTTAGAAAAAAGAATTATATAGGGTAGTCATAGATAAACAGGGTGGTGCAAAAAATATTATATAGGAATACATATACAGGTATGCTGGAGAAGAATTATAGTAATACAGTGTGGTTTACAAAATGCAACATTTCATATCCCACAATCAGTTGCATATATAGGATAGATACAATATAGTGTGAGAGGAATTATAGTTATACAGGGTAATTACAAAAAAGTTAGAAAAGGAAATGGGTTGCATATATATCTTGATTAAAATATAGTTATAGAAAATAGTTAAAAAAATTTACAAACAAAAAGAGTAAATATGGTGGCTCATAGGCAGTTGCATATATGGAATGATTGGAGTGCATTTATAGTTTTACCGCGTTAAAAAAATATGGTCCATGAGCAGTTGTACAGGGTTGTTAAAATATCGTCCAGAGTAGAAATACTATAGTTTCATAGGGTTGTTAGAAAAATGTTAGCAAATATTTTCATATTGGGTAGTCCTTTAGCAGTTATAAATAAACGGTGGTGCGAAATATAATATGAAGTGTAATTATTAAAATGAGTTTAAGCTACTCATAAATGTTAGAGAATTGAAATTAAACTGAAACATTTCATCTTGAGAAAAAATAGTCCGATTATATGGTTATATGAACCAAAATGTTTGATGAATCCTTGAAATTACGAGTAAAGTTCGGTCACCTATGTACTATTTATTAAATGTACAAATGGAATAAGTAATAATAAGTATTAGTAATAAATTAAAAAAGAATTATTTTGTAATTTCTACATATGCGATTTCTACTTCATAACTATTCATTATCTTTAAAATGAATTGTCATTTACCTTTAATCTATTTTTTATTTTATTGTATTGGTTAAAAGCTGAATTATGTAATTCTATGAAATTTCGTGGTAACTAAATTTTTCTGATTAATTTCTAGTTACTGTCTCTTTTCATATTAAATTAAGAATTATGAATTTCAACACAAATGAAGTCCTATTAATTATACTAGCTGTCGTCCAGTGGTCGAAATTCGACCAATTGTGTCAATATCTCTGGCAGGTTAAGTAACTTGAAAATTTTATCGTGACATTCTATCCTAGGACTTTAGGGAGAGCAGCAATTACATGGAACGGATACAGATTCGGAACCTCTGTGTGATAGTTTCCTCGAAAATTCTAGATGTCGGTCTTACATCTCGCTTCTACAAGTAAGTAACGAAATTTACGTATTTTTCAGATATAATAGGACTTTATTTGTGTTAAAATTTGTAATTCTTAATTTAATATGACACCAATTCAACTGCTACCCTACATATTTATTTTTTTCTAACCTCCCTGTATAGCTATAATTGCACTCAATTGTCTAACATTTATTAAAATCCTAATTATAATAATTCCATCTCATTATATTGTTACGAAATTTTCCCAAAGCCGACCCTGTGTCCTTTCAGCACGACAACAAACGCTTTACGATAAAAAAATACGATTCTCGAAAAGACTCGGCAGCGGAAGGAGCGATGATTATTTTCTACTGGAGAATTCCACGGGGATTATAAAAGAAGCACGCCACGATCGCAGTTCAGTGATACTGCGACGACTAGCTTATATGAAAATGTATTGTGAATCAGCTGTTTTAAATGTAAATAAAGTTCTAGAAAAGTGAAAGTAAATATTAGTTGTTATAATTTTTAAATTGAACCCACGAAGTATATAACAATATATTTCCACCACCCTGTATATGCAACTGCTCATGGATCAAGCATAATATATTTTAACATTTTTTTTATCATCATCCTGTATATTTAAATTCCTCTCACCCTATATTTCATCTTCCCTATATATAAAACTGCTTATGGGTTACGAAATGTTGCATTTCCATTTCCGCCACCCGCTAATGGCCTTCCCTATATAATTATTTTATTAGTTATAATTGCACTCTACTCTATATTTTAAACACCCTATATATGCAACTGCTTATGTGCCACTCACGAAAAAATGATTTCTAACATATCTGGAATCGCCCTGTATAATTATAATATACAACGATTACTTTACCACTAAACAATAACAACGCTTGCATGCCACTTCCAGAAGTACATCCTCTAAGTATATAACAGCATTGGTCCCTCTATATAATTACTCAATGTTTTGAGTCTGGCGGCGGCGGCACATTCAGTTGTTTGGCGTTGACATTATGAACGTAAATAATGAATTTTTATTATATTTTATTTAATAAATGAACCAATATTATAAATTAATATTAGCATTCTGCATTGAAGGTCGTCAGTAGCTACTAAACAAAATAAAAATGAAGAAATTCGGTTGAGAGACAGAGGAGAAAATGGTACCTAATCGTTTTGTCTTTGCCTATTTATGTATAGATATGAACAAGAAGTTGAATTGCATTACTCACTGACACAATTGGTCGAATTTCGACCATAGGCGATTCTAGTGTAAGTAGTGTAAGTAGCTGCACTCTAAAACTTTGGATATATCGATATATCTATATCTATACTAATAGTAAATGTGTAAAATTTGTGTTTTTCGAGGGAGGGGGGAGGTAATCTGTGAAGTACTAAACCGATTTTGAAAATTTTTTCACTAATAGAAAACTATTCTATCTTTAGGTAACATACGCTATATTAAATTTTGATAAAATTTACTGAGACGGTAGACATTTTTATGTATTTCTATATCAGGCCTGTCAAGCTGGAATATCCATTTCGTATTGGCGAAATCTAACCTGTACCATAATTTATTGCTAATTTATTAGGCTGCTAGAAATTTCCGAGAAAACGTGGCTCTTCCAGCTTGACTGTCAAGCTAGCATAGCCAACCCAATATCTTGGAAACTAAGGGGGCTACCGCCGCTACCGGGGTACTCCTTGCGCCAAAATTAATTGCTGAAACCTAGGCTATGAGAGACTACCCCCCGCCATCATTTCCCTCCCCTGGTTGGGAAGCCCTGCTCTATTGAGTACTTTGTTTATTACGATCACAAAACGATGTAAACAAACTCTTGTTTTACTTAATGTGCATCCTTCTATGAGTCTATATTCGTTGATAATATGAAAGTTTAATGCCAAGTTGCCCTTTTGTGTCGTATTAGTTTTAATTTCTGACATATGAGACTTATCACAAAGAGAGAATTGTAGTGTTTATTAGACCGAAAAGCAAATTTTGTGCAGATATTCTATATTACTTGGATGTTATATTGGTTTATTTCCTATTTATTATTGATTCTCTATAAAATTATTATTCAGGAGTCTTAATGTAACATGTTTACTTGATAATATGAAGCTAGTCAATACATAAATTTAATGGTGTTCTTTCTGATGTCTGACGTATGTAAAGTCTCTAATTTAATGTATAGCAAAGAGAGATTTGGAGTTTTTATTAAAACAAACAGCAAATTTTGTGCAGGTATTATCTTTTAGTTTATTTACTATCCATTATTGATTTTCTATGAAAGAAGAGACTCTTAATATATTACCTGGTCCCTGTTTCTTACACAGAGAACTAAATTGGATGGACATTTCAAGATCGAGTCCGTATGTAGTGTTAGTCGGTCGAGTCGGGTCGAAACAAATGAAATTTAAAGTTATGCTTTTCATTCCCTTGCTTATCTATTTTCATATGTGTAAGTGTGGTCCTCCGTTATCAAGCTTTCGCTTAAAAATATGTTAAATAATAAAAATGTCCTATCTGTACTAAAAATTATTTTGCCTGTTCATTGGGGTTTTCTATCCTGAAATTTTTTTCCTGCAACAGATAAGTATTTAAAATCGTATTTGGAGAACAAAGTGTATTAAGGCAATTTCGTAAAATTGCACGGATTACTGGCTGTCCGTTCAGAAATTCTTTCTCACAATTATTCTGAGAGAAAGAGATGTCTTAAAATGTTGAGTATTTTGAGGTTTTTTTCAAAAAATTTTCGCTCTGATGTGGATTTTGTTGTTTGTCAAAAAAATTTGACAGTGACAATTTGTCATTTGCCGATCACTTGATACTGAGGGTACCATTTTTTGCTCTTCTAGCAACAGATCTCTCCAGCCCAAATGAAGGTCGATTGCAGGGGCCCCGATATTCATGTTGTTTATCATCATACAGCTGGCTTCTTTAAGTTTTCTCTTTTTTAAATTTTCCTCATTCAACAAGATCTTTGTTTCATCCCAATCTATCCTATGGCTGCCGGTGCTGGTTAATACATGGTTGGCCAAATCTGATTTGTCCAAATGTCTTCTTGAAATGTTATATTGGTGTTCTTTTTTCCTTACTTCTAAAGGTATAACTATGGCCACAGTCACACACAACACTGTACACACAATTTTTGGAATTTTGAGTTGCCTTAAATGGTTTGGTATGTGTGAGGATAGAGCGCAATGTATTATTTGGTTTGAAAACAGTTTTAATATTTATTTCCTAACTGCTCAATTTTTTCGGATACACCTGGGACGTATGGAAATATATTCATAATTTTGTTTTCTGTTTGAGTTTGTTTGTTATTATTTTACGAAATTGCCTTACTACACTTTGTTCTCCAAATACGATTTTAAATACTTATCTGTTGCAGGAAAAAATTTTCAGGAGAGAAAACCCCAATGAACAGGCAAAATAATTCAAGACCTCTTAACCATCTTTTCGAAATTACTTATGTACTAAAAATGTCGAAATGTGGAAAATGACTAATATATCAAAATATCAAATATGCCAAAACCGGAAAAATATAAAGATATCTAACATACTCTCTTCGAGGTGTCGTTCTTTTGTACGCAAGACAATATATATTGTTTCTGATCACTGAACCTTCATCAGTTGCGCTTCCTACAAGAGAATGTCCTCTCGAACACTTATTTATGTATTTGATACATAACGGTAAATTTGTAGACGTGAGTTCCACATCTATGATTTTCGGGAAAACTAGCACCAGAGGTATCGAGTCTGGAGCCGCTCCATGTAATTGTTGTTACCCGTAACTCCTAAGTTAAAATGTCACGATAAACATTTCAGGTTAACTTTATGTCAGGGATATTGAATACTCTCTTCGAGGTGTCCTTGTTTTGTACAGAAGAATGACACACAAAAGAGTAAGTAAAGGTAAGTAAATCGCATAATAAACAAAAAGTGTTTATAGATTTTTTTTATTTCCAAAATTAGTAATATAGGGTGTTGCAAAAGTCGTAATTTCGACAGTATTTATGATGATCATCAAACACAATAAAATTAGTGTCAAAAGTGTGTGTTTTACACATATTTTTAAAACCTAAAAAATAAAATATTAATCAAGCTGACTTGGTTAATTAGTTATTTGAGAAAAATATTTTTTGATAGATTACAATTGTCTAAAAAATGTTAAAGCTTTGAAACTTGAAAGTTACTTTATCTGAATCTAAAATAAAAATTACCAACTATTTTAGCATAATGTGTGGCAGTTTTTTTTTACTGTCTGTGATTCAGTTTGCAAATATGTCTTTGTCTTTGGCATATAACAGAGTTTAGTGGAACCTATCATCAAACTGCCATTCTCTTAAAAATGATTTTCCGATGATAAAATACAAGGGGATATTTTTTATAGATTTTTTAGGGATTTTTTATAGACTTTCATGTACATGTTACTGTTAATTAGGCGATTCTAAAGAAAAATAATTTGGTCAAGTGCGACTTGGACTCGCATACTTAGGGCATTTTAAATTTATAAAAAATATACACTTTCATTTTCCCCACATAGACTTTTTATTTTATCTGCTTCAGGATTCGCTTGATTTTTATCAGAATACATATGTATTTAATTTTCTAATTTGGCCCCCAAAAATTAACATTAGAGTTTTATTTTACTTTCAGAGAAATCTTTTATAATCTACTGTCTGAGTTTTGAGGCTCTGTGGATTGGAAGATAAAGGGCAAAATAGGTCAAGTTTTAAATTATAAATTATTAAATCTGTTATTCAAATTATTAAAAAATACAAATAAAATAAATTTTTCAAAATTTAATAGTGTAGTTTCTAAAGTGGGAATTAAGTCGATGTTTAATGTTTTTGTTAATATTTTTTATACAAATGATTTAAAAATATGATATATTTGTAATTCACATAATGAGCCTTTTATCTGATATATTATATGACGCTTTTGAAAATTGGATCTTTATTTTCCATTTAATTGTATAATTTGTCCCTAAAATTACTAGGGGGGTTTTCTAATAATTTATTTTCCGTTTAATTCTATTATTTGGGGGTCAAATAATAGAATTAGGGATTTTTTTCATATTTTTCAAATAAATTTAGGTCTTATAGTTTGGGGAATAACGAGGGGAATGGGTAATTTTTTTAAATATTTTTTTAATATATTTGAAAATGTTCATTTAAAAAAAAATAAAAAAATATGTTTGTATTCGTCATAATGAGCCCTGTGATTTGATATATTACATGACCCGTTAGAAACACTTATAAATTTTTTATTTTCCATTTATTTTATATAATTTGCCCCCCCCCAAATGAATATTAGGGGTTTCTCCTTATTTTTCCAGTAAAGTTCAGGTGAGGGGATATACTTCAATTTTTTTCAAAATTTTCCAGCTTATGGTTTCGGAAATGGGGGGGGAAATGGGTAAATTTTTTTATATTTTTTGTTAATATCTTTTAATTAATTCATTTTAAAAATATCAACAAAAATATATTTGTTTTCGTCATAATGAGCACTTTTATTTGATATCTAACATGATGGGTTAGAAACAATATTAATTTTATATTTTCCATATAATTTTATAATTTGCCCCCAAAATAAATATTAGGGGTTTCTCCTTATTTTTCCAGTAAAGTTCAGGTGAGGGGCTATACCTAAATTTTTTTTTCAAAATTTTCCTGCTCATGGTTTCGGAGATAAGGGGGGGAATGGTAAATTTTTTTACATTTTTGTTAATATCTTTTAATTAATTTATTTTAAAAATATGAAAAAAATATATTTGTTTTTGTCGTAATGAGCCCTTTCATTTAATGTATAACATGATGGGTTAGAAACAATTTTAATTTTATATTTTCCATTTAATTCTGTAATTTGCCCCCCAAAATTGAAAGTAAAGGTTTCCCCTTATTTTTTTAGTAAATTTCAGGTCAGAACCTATACTTCTAATTTTTTCCAAAACTTTACGTTTTATAGTTTCGGAGATAGGGTGGGAGGGGGGGAATGGGTAAATTTTGGTATATTTTCGTTAATATCGTTTTAAATATATTTTTTTAAAATATGAAAAAAATATATTTGTGTTCCTCAGAATGAGACCTTTCATTTGATATATTACATGATGCGTTTGAATTTTTTATTTTTAAATTTTTATTTAATTCTATAATTTGCCCCCCAAAATTAATATTAATCGTTTCTCCTTATTTTTCCTGTAAAGTTCGGGTAACGTTCTATATTTCCTATTTTTTCAAAATTTTAGTCTCAGTCGTTTCGGAGATCAGGGAGGGGGGGAACGGTCGATTTTTTTACTTTTTCCCCCAGAAGTACCCATAAAATCAATTTTTTTTTCTTTTACGATATGTAATATAAACTATACATTGATACCAAATTTCAACCTCTTCCGTCCAATAGTTTCGGAGAAAATTGCTGTGATGTGACAGATGCAGAAATCCGGAGTGATATTATAAGTGTATCCGTATATTGTATATACGGAACCCTAAAAAGATTACATTAATTTATATACAACTATGTATATATGTTTGGAAATTTTTAATAGTTTTTTTCTAATTCAATACAGAAGGGTGAAGCTTAATGATATAGATTGTCAGTCGCCTTAAATCAAGTTCGAATCTATTTAACTGTGAACTTTTATTTTTACTTTTATTCTATTATATTTTTGTATATTGTTATATTAATATTTAATTACGGTTTTTATATTTGTCATTTAACATTTATTTTGTCCTTTTCCTATTTTATATATTTTTCTAGTTAATGATTTTTTCATATAAATTATGTATGAAAGTTAAGATTTAAAATTTATTCTGTAATAAATGATGAAATGATGTTTGGCGGATTACATATCTAAAGTTATAATCTACCCTACGAGTTTCAAATGAAAAACACTTTAACGCGAATTAGGAAAAAGCAGCAAATAAAGTCAAATCTAAGGTAAGAATATCTTTTAATCGATGTGTTGAAATAGTTTTTAAGCATTATTTTCGCTGCAAATGGATTACTTAATTTTAGAAGTGATTTGATTGAACTTGTCAATGGGAAACTCGGAGCAATTAAGTCTAAGATTCTTCGTGAGAAAAATCTATAAAAACTGCTAATGTGTTTTTTTCGTCGGATAAACATTTTGAACGGAAATTCGATAATGATGAAGCGCAAGCTGCCCGTTCCACTAACTTTGTTTTTATGCGGAATAAACGGGTAATAAAAAACACATTCAAAGGAATATAGCCCATGTCACTTACAGAGAAAAAGACCTTTGGTGACAAAATTAATAGTAGAATCAAACTAACATCAACGTGTTCTAAAGATAAAACATGACTAATTGACATGAAACTCAACAATTTTTGTCGATATGTTTTTATTTTTTAACAAAAAAGAAGAGTCAAGAAATCGGTAACAATATAGTTTTTACCTTTTACACAAAATCTACCCGAGAAACCATATTTGCAAATATTAGTGCAAGGCATAGTGGCGCATTCATTTCAAAAATTTTTTTAAATATCCGGGAAGTCTTCCTCATTATAAAAGTGTAAGATGACAACTTGTTATCTTTTGACGGTATTGTTTAAACAACGAAAAACTATATAGCTTAGAAAAAATGCATTTTTTGCAATTCATTATTTTTTTATATTCTTTACAAAATTACAAATGAAAAAAGTCCTCACACCCATCATCGTATCTCCAACCCATTAATTGTTATGAATTTTTTAAAATTGGAAATCGCCGAAATTCCTATTTTCCTTGAATTAAATAATATACCTACTTAAAAATGTGTTTAGTTCTGTTTTTTTACATTATAACAATATGCTTCCTACGTGCATGCACTTTTGAGAGAGGAGTATCTTCATCTCACTTTCATCTCGATGAATAAGATGTAACATTTTTTCATGGTTTTCCAGCGGTAATACGTTAAATAAACATTACTGTTTTTCATATAAACTTATTAATTTTTCCAATTAATAGTTTTATGTAATGAAATTTTTATTCATTTTTTCGATAACTGTTTCCGTCGTTGAAATGGATAGGAACATTTTGGTTTAAAAAAAGTCATTGTTAGAATTTCTATAAAAAATAAACATCTTCCACTTATTTTTCAGTATAGTAAAAGATGACAAATATACCTGTTGAGATCCATGAAAATTTCTACCTGTTATGGTGCCGATACACACGTCCCTCGTCCGCAAGATATGACCACCGACGTTGGGTTCGTACCCTTCTTTAAAATGCGTTTTTTATGAATGGATATATTCATTCTACTCCCTGAACTACCCAAACATTTTGCAAAGATGAAAGATATTTCGACCAATTTGTACCCTTTTTTGCTTGCCTTCGGTGTTAATTTTATTCATGCAGGTGTTTTTCGATCCGTCAGTCCTATCCGCCAAAGGTCGGTAACTACAAATGCGCGGCTCGATGCAAGGGATCGATGGTTTCGGGTTGTTTCCTAGTAGGAAATTTCAATAACTGCCAGGCCAAAATATTCAGAGTGCAATAAAAAGTAATAAAATGTAAATATGCAAATGCCGAAAGAAAGAAAGCTTACGACATAGTTCAGTTACTGGAGGTTTTTAAGTGATATAACACTTAACAACTGTTAAAATTTGTGTATTGAAATGCCCCTAAATTTGCTCTTGTCACTGGTAGATTGAATCCTAATCGTCTTTTCGGACGACGGACGTATAGAGACCTGTTTCAGTGTGTTAAAGATGGTGCTCGAGATACATTTTTTATGTAAGTGGAAGGTTATATATTATCCCCGAATTACACCTGGCATCTTACGGACGAGGGACGTGTGTATCGGCACCATTATGGTGGTGAACCGAACTATGTCGTAAGCTTTCTTTCTTTCGGCATTTGCAGATTTACATTTTATTACTTTTTATTGCACTCTGAATATTTTGGCCTGGCAGTTATTGAAATTTCCTACTAGGAAACGACCCGAAACCATCGATCCCTTGCATCGAGCCGCGTATTTGTGGTTACCGACCTTTGGCGGATAGGACTGACGGATCGAAAAACACCTGCATGAATAAAATTAACACCGAAGGCAAGCAAAAAAGGTACCAAATTGGTCGAAATATCTTTCATCCACGCAAAATGTTTGGGTAGTTGAGGGAATAGAATGAATATATCCATTCATAAAAAAAAACGCATTTTAAAGAAGGGTACGAACCCAACGTGGGTTGTCATATCTGTCGGACGAGAGACGTGTGTATCGGCACCTTTAGATGAGCCTAGTCGGATTACACAAAATAAATTGTAAATTACTTAAATGCTTCTGAGTTCTATTTTAAAGTTATATTTATTCATTAATATAAAAATTTTACATTAAATTACCGTTTGTACAGTTAATTAATTTAAATGCCAGATTGACTTTGGCAACATTCAATTGAACATCCGCATAACGCTATACAAGTCAAGTTCAATTTACGACATGAAAAACATTGTTTTCTGAATGATATTTGTGGCATATTTAAACACTTCTTGGGAAATAACACCACAGTTGTGAAAATTGCTCTATATTCCAAACTATGATAAAAAAGGCACACTTCTAAGATGTAGAATTTTATTTGTAATATACAGGGTAGCAAAATTTCAAATGGGAAGAATTTGAAAGGGAGATCTTCAGAATTTTATGTGGCGCTCTAGGTGCGACTTTGTTATAAAATAGTGCATTCGCCAAAAAAGCGACCAAATAATTTTGTTGATTCAGTGATCCCATTAAAATCACAAGGGAAAACCTTATGAACTATCCCGATATTGGGTTGTTCACAAGGACATTACCATTAGCAATTTCTTCCTTAATCATCGGCAACCAGGAACGATTGATTCTATGGAGGTAGTAGCGATAAACATTTAGAGATCTAGAGGTTTCTCCAATATATAATTTATTACATTCACAAGGGATTTTATAAATGCATTTTTTTGTAGTCGTAGTTTCTTAACCATTGACAACAGGGTCTGACCTAAACCCCGAAACGTTTGGAATATACAGCAATTCTCAAACTGTGGTGTTATTTCGTAAAAAGTGCTTAAACGATGAAAAAAGTTATCAAAACCATCGAAAAAATTAATAAAAATCCCTTTACATTAAACTATTAATTGGAAAAATTAATAAATTTATGTGAGAAACAGTAATGTTATTATTTTTAAGGTATTACCGCGGAAAAATTTTCTCTCTCAAATGTGCATGCGCGAAGGAAGCATATTGTTATAATGTAAAAAAAACATAGAACTAAACAAAATTTTTAAAATCTATTTAGGCTATTTTGTTTAATATAGCTGAAATTTTTGACAAAAATATAAAAATTATAGCTTTTCAATTTTTAAAGTAACTACCTATATTATTTAATTCAAGAAAAATAGGAATTTCGGCGACCTCCAATTTAAAAAAATTCATAACAATTAATGGGTTGGAAATAAGATGATAGGTGTGAGAACTTATTTCATTCGTAATTTTCTAAAGAATATAAAAAAATAATTAATTGCAAAAAATGCATTTTTTCTAGGCTGTATAGTTTTTCGTTGTTTAAACACTGCACTAATAGTAGCAAATATGGGTTCTCGGGTAGATTTTGTCTAAAAGGTAAAACTAAATTGTTACCGATTTTTTTACTCTTCTTTTTTGTTAATAAACAAAAAGATATCGACAAAAATTGTTGAGTTTCATGTCAATTAGTCATGTTTTATTTTTAGAACACGTTGATGTTAGTTTGATTCTACTATTAATTTTGTCACCAAAGGTCTTTTTCTCTGTAAGTGACGTGAGCTATATTCCTTTGAATGTGTTTTATTACCCGTTTATTCCGCATAAAAACAAAGTTAGTGGAAGGGGCAGCTTGCGCTTCATCATTATCGAATTTCCGTTCAAAATGTTTATCCGACGAAAAAAACACATTAGCAGTTTTTATAGATTTCTCTCACTAAGAATCAAGAAAATTAGGAATTTCGGCGATATCCAATTTAAAAAAATTCAAAACAGTTAATGGGTTGGAGATACGATGATGGGTGCGACGAGTTTTTTCATTCGAAAAAAATTAAATAATTGCAAAAAATGCATTTTTTCTAGGCGATATAGTTTTTCGTTGTTTAAACAATACCGTCAAAAGATATCAAGTGTCATCTTACACTTTTATAATCAGGAAGACCTACCGGACATTTAAAAAAACATATGAATTAAAACAATTTTGCAGACGAATGCGCCACTATGCTCTGGTCTATATGGGCAATGTTGCAGAGAAATGAAAAACCTAAAAAATGAGCTCAATATCGTTAATTTATTAATCGTAGAACCAAAAATAAAAAAGTTAAGACGAAAAATCAATGAAAATTTGAAAAACAAATTTCTAGGTATAATATATATATATATATATATATATATATATATATATATATATATATATATATATATATATATTAATATGAAGTGTATTAATTACAATGTATGAATTTTCAAATATGTGATTATCTCAGGGTCCTTTTTGCTTGGGTTCAAGTTATAGATATTAAATAAATAAATGAATTCTATACTTATCTTATAAATCTCTCTTTCTTCTCAGTGACACTAACACTTTTAAAATTTTGAAATTATATTTGCACTTTATTTTTTTCTGTTTTAAGATTTTTTTTTTAAATGATTAATAAATAATTTTCAAATTCTCAATCAAATTACAATTTATTAATAATGATTGTCCACAATACAATTCTATTATATAATATTGCCTTTACAACAAAATAAATTTCCTGGTTGCTTAAATATTATTAAATTTCTATCAATTTGTTACAAAATTTTCAATCCTCTAAACACAAATATTCATTATACTAAATTTAAAGAAAAACCTTTATTTCTATCACTGATTGATTTTAGATTTCAATAATCTGTTTATTAAATAATGTTTCAAAAACTCACAGTTGTCTGGCTTGAATTCCCCTTTTCCTTAATTTTGGTTTTAGTATACTGCTTCCTGATTTGTTTTGGTTTATAAACTAAATTCTGCTGCTTAATTGATTTGTTACTGCTGCACCAATACTTTTATTATTCCAACAAAATTGATTTTATCTCTCCATCCAAGGATTTCAAATAATTCCTTTTATGGAATATTTAATTTCTTAATTTCAAATTGATGATTCAAAACTTCAAAAATTTAACTTCAAACTTAATTTCTTGTCAAAAATTGACATGGAACACTTATTTCAATGATATCACAGATCATTTATCTTGTTGTCATGGAAACGTGATTTTACAGGAACGAAATTTTGAACTGCTCTCGTCGACGCTTGGAAAACAAAGAGGACCTTTCAATGTCAGATTTCCTATTTATTTAATAAATTTTGCCACCTGCTATTTCCATTTCCGCTTTAATTTATTTTATTAATTTCCAAATATGTTTGTTCTAAATCATATGCAAAAATCTAAACAAATTTTAATTTGAATTTCAATACCATTTACTCTCCTAAATTTTATCTAAATCACTTAATTCATGTTTTCAAAATTTTTGATTTGACACTTGTAACCTGCTGGTCACCAGTCATTTAACAGGTACTTTAAAAAAAATTGGATTTTACTGAAATTAAGACTTTATATCTTTTGAACTATTGAATTTTTATAAACTATGCTCTAAGCTCTTTCTAACGGTATAAATCTCTTTAGTGTTCCATCATTCCTTCAAATTTTTAACGGTCTTTATAATTCTGACATTTCAATTCTCCATATTTTAACAAATTTATGTATTTTAAAAATTAATTTTGATCCAAATGTGCTATATTCAGTGTTCTCATGGCCTAATATGTGATCTGTACTTGTTTTACAAACTCTAGTGTGATTTTCATAAGTGAATTTAACTTTTTTGCTGTTTGACTTAAATCTGACTCCCTGCCTAGATTTTCTTATGTAAGTATCCAAATTCTACTACACTCTGCATGATAGATTATCTAACTTTATATGCCACCTTTTATCCTTTCAACAATTTGCTTTTGAAACATTCTTTTTACATAGTTTATATTTTTACGTTAACTATCTGTTATGATTTCTGCAATTCCTTTGTATGAATTTTATTTACATTTCCCCATTCATTTACTTATTCAAATTACTAAACTTTTGTATTATTTCATGTCGGGTTTAAATCCATTACAATATATATATATATATATATATATATATATATATATATATTTGTTTTTAAGTTTTCGCGGGCACTAAATGTTTTAGGTGGTTTCCGGGAATATATATATATATATATATATATATATATATATATATATATATATATATATATATATATATATATATATATGTTAGGCGTAAATATCATGCACGTGTATGATACGAAGTATCATATTTCGCTGACCAGTTTCCTGCTTCATAATGTAAACGTGGGAACGCATCGACTTGACCGTTCCTTTGATTAGTCAGCTTTCTTAATGTTATAAATCAGAGCGACGCGGTCCCACGGTCGTCATTTATCGTTAGTATACTTGTACCACTTAGTTAGTTAATTTTAATTTTCAATTTAATGTTTTATTCAAAGTTTTAATTTTTATATTTCAATAAATATATTTTTTTAAAAACTCAAAAGTGATTTACAAGATATAAAATTGGCGCAGTCAGTAGGATTGTCCAACACAGCTAGAACACGTGTACACTCACTAGTTGTGTCGATTTCCAAATCCTTGTGGACAAGAACTTCCAGACCGAGACAACAACTGTGGCAGCGAGAACCCGGAACACGCAACCTTACAGCTAACCAGTCCTTAGCTTCTCCAGAACAGTCTCATGCCGGGAGTATTAACGTATGTACTATTACAATCATCACGTTATTGATTTTTATTATTTTATTGATTTATTCGATACGAGTTTTATGTATCTTGAACATACAGTTCTATCATTTAATATTCACCTACATTCATCTCTATTATTTTAAAAACAATTCTTGAAACATATACTTAAACACATAGAGGCCTTCTGTGCTTTTGTGTTCGATATTATTTTAATTGTTTCTAATACTGCAATTATTTACTTTATTGCATTTACCTTTACCTTCATGTTTTTACATTTATATTGACCTGTTTATTAATTGCTGTAACAAATTTACCTACAAAAATACCCCTGCACTGATTTTTTCCTTTTAATATTTAATTTGATATATTTGTTTTTATAAACTATTTCATAATGTTTCTAAATATGGTTGAAACACGCCAAGGTACGGTAGAACCTTACAAACTTGCGGAAATTTTCGCTATCATCCCTGAATACGACGGCAATCCAATTTTCTTAAATACTTTCATCAGCTCCTCTTCGACAGCACAAAATATGGCTGTCGCAAATCAAATAACTCTTTTAGTTTTGCACATTAAAAACAAGCTAAGAGGCCGTGCAGCCCAGCTTGTTAATTCAAGAAATGCGTCGACTTGGGATGAAATAAAAACACTGTTAGAAAACCATTTCGGTGACTCACGCGACTTGTCCGCTTTAATTCAGGATTTACAAAGAATGCGACAACTACCAACTGAATCCCCACTAACTTTCTCAGCGAGACTACAAAGCCACGAGGCAAAAATGCACGCGGCTGTTAACAAACAGAATCTAACAACCAAAGAAAAAGACGCGCAAATTTGTCTTATAGATTCCATGGCTCTAAATAGTCTTTTGACCGGACTTGAACCAAAAATAGGCCAAATTATTCGCGCTAGTAACCCTCCCGATATAATTACCGCGGTTTCCCGAATAAAAAGAGAACTCCAACTTTGTCACTTGGAAGATCAAAAATTCTCAACAACATCAACCACAAAGACGACCACCTCCTCAAACTTTTGTAAAACAGTGTTCGTTTTGCAAACGCACCGGGCATTTGTATAACGAATGTCTAACACGACAACGACAACAACAACAAAACCAACAACCACACCAAAACTTCAACAATAACAACCCGCAACAATTTAGACCGAATCCTCCTTATCAATCGGCTAATCAAACTAGGCCCAATACTGATCCCAATAGGTATCCCGCACAACAAAACCGACCTTCTGCCAGTAGACAATATCAAAGTCCTAATCAATCTCGACCAAATCCCAATTTTTACAGAAACCAACAACAAAGAACCCACCACTTCAACCAAGATGAGTTCTACAACCCTTTAAACAATTTAACAAACGATGACCCTTGTACAAATTCATACTACCAAGACGATTGTTCTTATTCAGACCCCCAAAATACAGATTTCGAATACTCTCAAAATGACTATACTGAAACTTTTGAAAGCAATTACCCAGAATTCCCTTCTGAATTACCCGAAGACCGACGACAAAATTTTCAAGAGGTACTTACAGTGGACAAACCACCCGATACACAGATCTGCAATCTTCAAACCCAGTTCGAAACAATGAGTTTACTCGACGACTTCAACCCCAACCTGAATTTTCCGGAACAAGCTTTCCTATAAGCCCCTCACTTTCGGTAAATTCTAAGAACCTTTTCTACATCAACGACGCCACTAATACATATAAACTGTTAATAGACACAGGTGCCGGTTTATCAATTTTTAAACCAAACACTTGTAAACAATTTCGACACCGATACCCAGAAAACGTTGTGATACAAGGTATCACTAATCAAAAAATACTGATTAACGAATCGACCTTAGTCCCATTTAATCTTAACGATCCACACAAAGTTTACATCTGTAACTTAGACATCGAATTCGATGGTCTACTAGGTTCTGACTTTTTAGAACATTATAATTGTGTGATTGACTTTAACAAAAAACTTCTTATAACCAACTTCAAAACTATTCCGCTTATGAAAGTAACAGACGAAACAATATCTTCAAACAGGCAATCTCCAACAATTAACCCAAGAATTTCAAACACGATTACTATTGAGCCGCGAACAGAAAGGATTTGCAAACTCAAATGTGACTTACGTAACACAGAAGCTATACTAACCACTACCGTCCTAGAAAATGTGAGACTTCCGAATGCTTTAGTCCAAGTTAACGACAAATGCGAATTTTTGACATCCATCTTAAACGCTAACGCCTGCCCAAAAACTGTAAATTTCGACACTATCAAATTAGAACCCATTCAAAATTACTCTGTAAATCACTGTGAAGAAATTTCGTTTGCAACTAATCCTAACTTCGACAGACAAACGGAGATTAACAATCAACTCCGACTCGAACACCTTAACGAGGAAGAGGCCGAACTAATACAACAACTTTGTCTTGACTTTTCCGACATTTTCTACTTAGAAGTTGACCATCTTAGTTTCACGAATGAAATTAAACATTCCATCGACACAAACAACGCCAAACCCACATACACTAAATCGTACCACTATCCCCAAATTCACAAAGAGGAAGTCCGTAACCAAGTTTCGAAAATGTTAGAACAGGGCATCATTCGTCCCTCAAATTCTCCCTGGTCTTCCCCTGTATGGGTTGTCCCGAAAAAACTCGACGCCTCCGGGAAACAGAAATGGCGCGTAGTCGTGGACTATAGAAAACTAAACGAACTGACAATAAATGACAAATATCCGTTACCCAACATATCCGATCTGTTAGACCAACTTGGCAAGTGCCAGTATTTTACCACCCTAGATCTAGCTTCTGGTTTCCACCAGATTGAAATTGAGTCCAAGGACATTCAAAAAACCGCTTTCACTGTAGAGAACGGTCATTTTGAATTTGTTCGCATGCCTTTCGGGTTGAAAAATGCCCCTTCAACATTCCAAAGGGTGATGGACAATATTCTGATAGGAATCCAGAACGAAAGATGTTTGGTGTACATGGACGATATAATCATTTATTCGCCCACCATTCACGAACACTTCGCAAGACTAACTGACGTTTTTAAAAGACTTAGGAAGGCAAACCTCAAAATACAGCCTGACAAATGCGAGTTTCTCCGCAAGGAGGTCGCTTATTTGGGACACTTAATAACTAAAGACGGTGTAAAACCCAACCCGTCGAAAGTCGACTGTATCTTAAACTTTCCTCAACCGCAGAACCCCAAAGATATTAAGTCATTTTTGGGACTTGCTGGTTATTATCGGAGGTTTATTCCAAACTTCGCGAGAATATCGAAACCCCTAACTAAACTTTTACAAAAGGATGAACCGTTTAATTTCAACGCTGAATGCGTCACGTCCTTTAACGAACTCAAACGTGCTTTAACTTCGACACCAATACTGATCTATCCGAACTTCGAGGAACCTTTTATACTAACCACTGACGCCAGTGCTTTTGCAATCGGCGCTGTACTATCTCAAGGGCCAATAGGTAAAGATTTACCCATTGGATATGCTTCCAGGACACTTTGTCAAGCCGAGACAAGGTATTCGACTATTGAGAGAGAACTGTTGGCTATTGTTTGGGCAGTGAAGCACTGGAGACCGATAATCTATGGCCGAAAGTTCCAACTTTGTACCGATCACCGCCCGTTGACGTGGCTGTTCTCGATAAAAGACCCCGGAAGTCGATTAGCCCGATGGAGACTTAAACTCGAAGAATATGACTACGAGATCATTTACAAACCGGGTAAAATTAACAAAAACGCCGACGCCTTATCACGCATTAAAATCAACCACCTTGATCAGTGCGTACTATTCCAGGCTAAAACTAAACTAACACCCCACAAAATCTTACCCCTAAATGACGAAGACGATGACAATACCTCCGTACCTGAACAAAACGAAATAACTACCGAAACGATATCCCAAGAATTCAAAACTTTTGTTGAACGTTACAAAACTGTTTCCTTAATTGACTATAGTAAGATCGAATTTTCTAATTGCCAACTCCTAGACAAGGCAAATAAAAATATCCTAATCTTTCCCCAATCATCCAACCTTCAGGAATTCCATCACGACATATTCGAAGATATTTTCGAAGAAGTCGCTGATTTTGAAACATTTAAAATCAACGTATTCGCTAGCAAAACTGTTAGCAGGAGACAATACTTCATAGTCCCGCTTCCAAACGATCCCGAAATCGTAAATGAAGTCCTTTTCGCATCTATTTTCAAAAATCAAGACGTTCTCTCCCCATCGAAAACATATTGTGTAGAAAACAACCTTGATCTTCCAATTCTGGAAATGCTATCCTTTATTTTCTCTGAAAAAGACATTAAGTGGAAGATTTGCCAAAACATCACAAAAACTCCTAACAAAGACGAAATTCCACTAATACTCGAGCAATATCATAACGGAAAAAACAACTTGCATCGCGGCATCAACGAAACTATACGCCGTGTCAAAGAGAGGTTCAACTGGCCGGGATTTACTAAAGACATTGAGAACTTCATAAAGAACTGCGTAATCTGTCAACAAACCAAAGCTTGTCGAAAAAACTTAGATAATCCCCTCGTCATAACTGAGACACCTAAAACACCCTTTGAAAGAATTAACATCGACATCTTAGAAATTCCTAATAGAAATCACATTTTGACGATAAGAGACGAACTGACTAAATTCTCACAAGCCTATGCTTTGGCAGATAAATCCGCCAAATCTGTCGTTAGTACTATTATGTTGTACTTTCAACATTTCGGTACACCATTACGTATCCACTGCGACTATGGCAGAGAATTTGACAATGCCATACTAAAATATCTATGCAACCTTTATGACATCAAACTTACCTACTCTAGCGTGGGACACCCGCAAACAAACGGCTCCGTGGAACGATTTCATTCTACTCTACTAGAAATGATTCGCATTCACAAAGCTGAAAATCCCGACGAACACCCCTTAAACGTACTTCCGTATGCTATTATTGCCTATAACAATTCAACCAATAAGACCCATGGCTTCACCCCGTTCGAACTCGTTTTCGGACATACCTCCAGCAGACCCCCAGAGACTCTTTATAATCAAAAAGAACTAATTAGCAAATACGTACGAGACTTAAATAACCGAATTTCTTACTATTACAAAATTGCACGCGAAAAGACCAACTTACAAAAACAAAAAGCGAAGGAAAGATTTGACCAACACGTTTCGAAAAACCCTCCTGAATACAAAATCGGTGACAAGGTATACGTTAAAGAGTCACAAATAAAAGACAAACTCCAGAACAAATTTAATGGCCCATTCCAAATTATTGAGATCCACAATAACTCTGCTACACTTCTAAACCTAAGAACTAACCAACGAACAAAAGTGAACTTTGACAGAATGAAACCATATTCTGAAAACTAACTTTCTTTTCAGGTTTCTTCTGCTGCTCGGATCAGCAGTTTCACAGTACGACGTCAAACCGATTAACAACACTCTCGGTATCTACTACCATGACGAAAGTCGAATAATTGTATCAAACTATAAATGGACTCTATTAGTTCACCGGAACTTGACAACCCTTAATCAACTATTTGAAAATAATAACAGAATCCTCAATACTTTAGAACGAACTGTCGATCCTATGCCTGGCTTCAAATTTCACGATACAGGTGCCTTTCGTGTGGACGTCCAAACACACATTAGCCTTTTAACACAAATCTCCGACTCCATCAAAACAAAATTTTCAGAAGTATTTCTAGTCACTAAAAGACCAAAACGCGGATTAATAGACGGTGCTGGAACCATCTTTAAAGCAATAACCGGTAACCTAGACGCATCCGATGGCGAATTTTATACTAGCAGCATAAACAGACTTAACCAAGGACAACTACAAGTCGAAAATCTTTTAAAGAATCAAATGAGCGTTACAACCACTATTATTAAAAACTTTAATGAAACTATTCAGAAACTTCAAATAGACGAGAAAATCTTTAACGAAGACATTAACGAAATCAACCTCACGATACATGAACTAAATGACCGGATAGCCACTATTCAAGCCAAACAATCATTTCTTGAAATTTGTGAAAAACTAATGGCTAGTTATTTGTTTCTTGAAGATAACCTTAACGATATTTTAAACTCAATAACTTTTGCACGTTTGAAAATTATTCACTCATCTATTATTACACCGGATCATTTGATTGCCGCATTACAGGAGATTTCTCAAAACCTTGTTAAAAATAATTTACCGTTACCAGTCAGATTTTCAAGTGTTGCACAGTATTTAGAAGTAATTGAACTACAAGCTTTTCAAACTCACTCAGATCTAGTATTCATCTTAAAAATCCCTCTAGTAGAGCAACAGCTTTATACAGCTTACCATTTATACCCTATTCCGATTTTAGATGATAGAATTGGTTTTCATCACATCCTTTCTTTTACTCAAAAATATGTAGCGCGAAATGATGATTCTCTTATGTACATACCAATCAAGGACTTGAGTGCGTGCAAACAGCTGACTCCACTCCGAAAACTGTGCTCCGATTTATACGCGTATCCCATAGACTCAAATGCACCCTGTGAGGCGCAGCTCCTGAAAAACATTCGTAGTGTCCCCGAAACTTGTAAAAGTGCCATCGTTTTCAGTGAAGGGTACAATGTTCAAAAACTTGAAACAAATGCGTGGATTGTAATCATATCGGAACCCATACATGTGACCAATAATTGTCCAGGAATTGACGCTAAAACTTTAGTGCTAACGAACAATTCTATCATTCGGTTACAAACGGAATGTAGTGCTTTTGTTGGTATTACAAAAATCCAGGCCGAACCACAAAAATTCATGAACATTTCGGACAATTCTCATCCAGTTTTAATTCCATTCAATTGCTGCAATTCTCATCCTGAGAAACTTGCAATTCCGGACCTTAAGCCCCTGAAGCTGGACGACTTAAACATGGAAGAACTGTCCATAGCCAACCACAAGCTGGACCAGTATTCAAGGGATCTCGACGATCTCATCAACCAACCCTTTGTTTATAAAAACATTTCCTGGTTCACGTATGCTACAATAATTATCATTGTAACAATTGTTGTTGTATACAGCTCATTGAAAATCATAAGGCACGTTAAGAGACCCCCGAAAAACGACAGCTTCAATCCAGAGAGTCTGAGTACCCTGACAAAACCGTTCTCCAGGCTGATACCAAAACTGAGGCCCCAAATCGAAGAGGAACCTGAACATCCAGACTTATAGAATTGAGAACCTTTTTGATACATTTCCATTCTTATTTGACTTTTATGTTTTGTATATTTTTCATATTTTATGTAACCTATTTAAACTTAATCATTATGTTCACTTTAACTTTATTTCATTTCCATATTTGTATTGTTTTTGCTTATTTAGCTAGCATCCAGTAAATTCCAAAAGTTGATGTTACAGCAAAAACTTTTCTTGGTAAAGGGGAGCTGTTAGGCGTAAATATCATGCACGTGTATGATACGAAGTATCATATTTCGCTGACCAGTTTCCTGCTTCATAATTTAAACGTGGGAACGCATCGACTTGACCGTTCTTTTGATTAGTCAGCTTTCTTAATGTTATAAATCAGAGCGACGCGGTCTCACGGTCGTCATTTATCGTTAGTATACTTGTACCATTTAGTTAGTTAATTTTAATTTTCAATTTAATGTTTTATTCAAAGTTTTAATTTTTATATTTCAATAAATATATTTTTTTAAAAACTCAAAAGTGATTTACAAGATATAATATATATATCTATATATATATATATATATATATATATATATATATATATATATATAACT
Source organism: Octodonta nipae (assembly GCA_034190945.1). Lineage (NCBI taxonomy): Eukaryota > Metazoa > Arthropoda > Insecta > Coleoptera > Chrysomelidae > Octodonta > Octodonta nipae. The sequence goes on from CM067224.1 coordinate 68,654,252, forward strand.
TTTTTCTAATTATTTAAAAAAAATAACATCAGATCATTTTTAATCGACTTTTTGTATATGCTCAGTGATTATTCAAAAACGGGGGGTTCTCCTTATTTTTCCTTTTTCCCTATACCTCTATTTTGTTTTAAAAATTTTAGGTCTTATAGTTTCGAAGATAAAGGTGGGAAGGGCTAAAATTTTGTATATTTTATAATAATATTCCTTAAACTAATTATTTTTAAAACATGAAAAAAATATATTTGTGTTCGTCATTCATTTGATATATTACATGATGCGTTTGAAAAAATTTTGAATTTTTTATTTTAAAATTAATTCTATAATTTGCCCCCCACAATTAATATCAGGGATATCTCCCCAATTTTTCTGTAAACTTTGGGCAACGTCCTATATTCCATATTTGTTTTTCAAAATTTAGTGCTCATTAGTTTCCAAGATAAGGGAGGGGAATATTCAATTTTTTTTTTCGTTTATTCAGTAGTTTCGGAAAAATTGATGGGATGTGAAATACGGGGAAATCTGGAGTTTAGGAATAATTTTATGTGTTTTTCTATATTGCATGTACCGAATCTTAAAAATAAAAGGCTCTAATATTTTTTTGAATTTAATTATGAAAGTGTGTCTTTCATAACTACTGCGCAAATAACTCACTAACAAATAAATTAATCAACCTTTCATTTTATTGGTTTTAAAAATACGTATAAATATAACAAATTACTTTTAAAGAAATATTTTTATTTTGTTGAAAAATCACTAAAACGTTAAATACAGTGTTTAAGAAATTAAAAAATAAAAATGAATTAAAAACACATCTTTTGTGTTATGCTATGTATTTTTTCAAGATAACTCAATCAAATCTCTAGCGTAAATGGGATAAAACCGTCATATTCTAAAAGCCGACGTGGAGGTTTTCTTATTTTCATTACATACGTTGTAAGTTGTAATTTTAAGCCGATTTATTTTTAGCAATGGAACATTTCCAAGAACTTCATTAGCTTCTAGCTGGAAATTTGCAGGATATAATAAACTTTGAAGAAGAGATTTTGATTGCTCTTATTCAAGATGCCGCTATGTTCTTATTCTCTGAAGTAAGTTGCAGTTCATTATCGTCTAGAAATTATTCCACAAATAACTTTTATTTAGTTAAGAATATTCCTTCTTCAGTAAAACGCTTTGAAGTAATTAGGTGGAAACATTCGAAATATTAGGTATACATTTTGATCTTACTTTGTCTTGTATTTAGCTTGTGGTTTTTGAATGAATATTTGGATTACAACGATGATAGAAATAAGTTTTGAAATTTTATGGTACACTTATGTTATTATACGTTCTGATGAAATAAATGTTGAGGAAGTATGTTTTTACTTGTTCATTCCAATACTGGAGAACAAAATTTAATTTAATATAACATTAGTTAAACAAGATGTAAATGAAATTCTAAAAATTTAAAGTAATGGATGAATGAAATACGGATGGATATTTAACGATATATTGATAGTTCAACGACTTATTTCAACTTCAAAATTCAATTTCTTTATTTCCCTTTCTGACTAAAAGTGTATAGGAATGATCAATACATTACAAAACTAAAACCTATTGAAATTTAGAATAAAATACACATTAAAATTAAATTCAAGTTAAAAAAAATAAAAGTCTACTTTATCACATTACCTGCATACTTTATAAAATTCATTTATATCGTATATGCATTTATTTATTAATTATTAATTATTATAGTTTAGAAAAACTAAAAAATATGCTTTAGTAGCAAACCGAACTAAAAAGGAGAAAATATTTTTTAATTATGAACAGTTTATATTACAACGTTAGAAAGTCAATATAAAAATATAATAAAATTTAAGTTATTAACAGAATAATTCGATTCAAAGTAAAAAGCGTGTGGTGGATTTCACTATATTTGCATAACTCTCCTCTTATAAATAGTTGCAAATAGAATAATTGTAAAATTTAATATATCAAGCACCCCACGCTTTTTACTCAAAATCGAATTGTTCTGTTAATAACTTTATTCTTATTTTGAGGTAATTAATCATAATTTTGTTCGACTTTCTACTGCTGTAATATAAACTGTTCATAATTAAAAATTATTTTATGCTTTTTAGTTCGCTTTGCTATTAAAGCGTGTTTTTTAGTTTTTTAAACTATAATTATTTTCTAAGTTTTTAGTCTCATAACGATGTCTATAGGATTTATTATTAAAAAGTTTACTTCATGTTTGCATAACCTTTCCATTTCATTACAGCAAGTTCTACTACTACTCTCTTCGAGGTGTCATTCCTTTGTACGCAAGACAATATATATTATATATAAAAATATAACATATATTGTTTCTGGTCGGGAACCTTCATCAGTTGCGCTTCCCACAATTGAATGTCCTCTCGAACACTTCTTTATGCATTTGATGCATTTCGTTAAATTTGAAGACGCGAGATGTAAGACCGACATCTAGGATTTTCAAGAGAATCAGTACACAGAGGTTCCGAATCTGGAGCCGTTCCGTGTAATTGCTGTTCTCCCTTAACTCCTAGGACAGAATGTCACGATAAAAATTTCAGGTTACTTCACCTGTCAGAGATATTGAATACTCTCTTCGAGGTGTCATTCCTTTGTACGAAAATCCTAGATGTCGGTCTTACATCTCGCGTCTTCAAATTTAACGAAATGCATCAAATGCATAAAGAAGTGTTCGAGAGGACATTCAATTGTGGGAAGCGCAACTGATGAAGGTTCCCGACCAGAAACAATATATGTTATATTTTTATATATAATATATATTGTCTTGCGTACAAAGGAATGACACCTCGAAGAGAGTATTCAATATCTCTGACAGGTGAAGTAACCTGAAAATTTTATCGTGACATTCTGTCCTAGGAGTTAAAGGAGAACAGCAATTACACGGAACGGCTCCAGATTCGGAACCTCTGTGTACTGAATCTCTTGAAAATCCTAGATGTCGGTCTTACATCTCGCGTCTTCAAGTTCTACTACTGCCAAATAGATGGGAGTGGTTAATAGACGAATTTGTATTTAGGCAAGAACAGTGACAAAACGACAACAAACGGGAAAGTTCAACTTAAAGATTTGTATTGTCATCGGCCCTTGACACGTGTGCCAATTTTCAACTTAATTGGTCTTCTTTAATTTGGTGAAAATTACGTTGAAAGTTTCCGTTACATAGATAGATACATACGTACACATGAACCTAATAAAAGCGTATTAAAAACTTCATTAAACCTTTCTTGAAACCTGGATTTCAATGATGATGGTTATGAATTGAATTACCTTAGTCCCATCGAATCTGGGGATTAAACTATATTTTAAACTAGACTTAGAAGGAACATGAAAGTCCATTTTTTCCTAGTGTTCACATGTAAAACATATGCATTCCTAAGTATATTATGATGCGTATACATGGCTTGTAGGGCGGCTCGTGAAATCTCCCAAGATGATTTGTACCTTTTCTTACTTTATGGTTCCCGGCTACGTAAGCACCTTTGAAATTACCTCCATAATTCTATTTGACGCGTACCCAACGTCCTTCATTTCAATAAATCGTCGGTTTTTATTGAAACAATGACGGTACAAAGTAACCCGACGAGCTTTTGATCTGGACCTACATTGGTTGGTTACCACGCGCAGCGCTAATCTACCTGTGGAAACCAAAAAAAAAAATTCAACCTTGATATCCGCATAAATTACGAATTTTTTGTCCGCTAAATTGGTAAGCGGGGTTGTCTTCAATAGAAATTTGTGTCGGTGTCGGAGAAAAAACAAACGATATTTGCAGTAATAAACGAAAAACATGTGCATTTCAAGAAAGGGTCCACAATCATCTTGGGAGGTTTCACGAGCCATGCTACGAGCCGTCTATAAGCAGCCTTATTGTGATTCATGCTATATTTCGTGGAATAGGCAGACCAGGGGCGTAACTTCGAATCGAATGTATTCCAGAAGGTCTGCATGATGTTGGGGATCAGGAAAACGAGAAAAACACCATTATACCCACAGTCAAACGGAATGGTGGAAAGATTTAACAGGACCTTGGAACAACACCTATCCAAGGTCGTCAGCAATAACCAGCGTGATTGGGATACGCATATTCCCCTATTCCTGTTGGCATATCGCTCAGCCGTACATAATAGTACAGGCCTGACTCCAGCCAGGGTCCTATTCGGAAAAGAGTTGCGATTACCCTGCGGTTTGGCATTTGCCTCCCCAGAAGAACCTTCCCAAGACATCAACGATTATGCCGACCAGCTTCGACATAATATGCTGGCAATACACGAATTAGCCCGAATGCAGATGTTGGCCACCTGTGACCGGATGAAGACACGATATGACTTCAAGGCCAATTCAGTCGGGTTTCAAGAGAGGGACAAAGTCTGGCTATACAACCCCCAACGGAGCAAGGGGGCTTTTGTTGTTTTTTAACTTCTTAATCTTTTGGTTCTATTTCTTCTCATCCTGGTCGATGTCCCATTAACCAAAGTATGGCAGGAATATGGAGTCTAAATTCAGTAACTTTGGATATGTTTGTGATTTACCTAAATCTGGTCGACCCGCAAAATCAACACAAGATCAACAGGACGTCCTGTTAGCAATAAAAGAAAATCATACTTAAAGCTTATCCAAGTGGTTTCTAATTTCAATCTGACAGCATCCACAGTTCATAAAATTTGGAAGAAATCAAAGTATCATCCTTATTCCTTGTTCATGAACTCTCTTAAGACGACTTTGATGACCGAATTCAATTCTGCGAGCCAATGCAAGACTTATTCACGAATGATAATAATTTCGTAAAAAAACAAGGCTAAGTTTTTTGAATGGCCATGTCAACAGGTAAACTGCCGTTATTGGGCTACCGATAATCCCCGATAGATGATGGAGTATGGCAGTCAACATCTTCAGGAAGTGAATGTGTGGTAGGGCTAAGTCCAATAATTCTGAGTCCCTACTTCTTCGAAGTGATCCTAACTGGTGCAAATGAAGATGGTGCACCTCCCCATTATGCAGCACCAGTCTGTGCTTGTTTAGATGATATTTTCCTGAATCCTTGCATAGAGAGGAGGCCGATTCAATGGCCAGCCAGATCGCCCGATTTGACAACCCTAGATTACTTTCTGTGGGGTACTTAAAAAGAAATGTATACGTTACAAGACCGGCGAATTTAGAAGAATTACAAGCGATAATTCTTCAGAAGATACATCGTATACCTTCTGAAATTATTGAGCATGTTAAACAAGAATTTATTAATCGTCTTGGCTTCTGTCAGGAAGCCAACGGTGCACAATTTCAACATTTACTTTAATCATTATCATTAATTTAATAAGGTTGAAATAATGTTTTTTTTCATTTCTTATCTAACATAGCTAATATAATCATATTTTTGACTATGTGTGCTTAGATTGACACGCTCTTCCAATTATTTTAGTCGACGCCATTTAAAAAAAAAACAATGAAGTCATATCTCGAATACCGATTACGTCACTAGTAGGGTCGTATGTCAAAAAGTGCCTTTTTTAAAACAAATTCGACGTATAAGAGGATTTTTTCGAAAACACCTACTTTCAGAAATAATTAAATGGTAGTAAATTCTCTTAGTTACTACGAACTGACGGTGCTAAACGTTTGAATATCAAATTCTAATTTTTCATATAACTAACAGTGAAAATAACTAATTTTTTTCTCTATCTTAATTGCTATTGGGGCGGAGGTCTGAATTAGGCATTGAAATATTTGAGAGTTCTGTGATTTTTCTTAGCTGTGGTGCTATTTCCCAAGAATCCATAAACATCCGTTTTTTTTGTTGTTGTTGTTGTTGTTTTGTCATTTTGAGATTTTCTTATACTTGAAACGCTGCATCCTGGCATGGATAGGGTGAAAAGAAAATTATGAATATTCAATATTGTAAAAGCAAAGCTCTATTAAAAGTTAAAAGAATGGGTTAAACAGTAAGCAGTAAAGGAAAAAAGTTACATTGTTCCTACATCTTTCTTTTCCATTACATTGCCTATATGCCCTGGAAAGTTAAGTTTCGTCAAATTGTTGCCTTCACCTGAATGTTTGTGGCAGACCTGTACAAATATAACACAAATTTAAAACGCCCCCTGGCAGATTCAAAGCGTCACAGTTAGTGGTTATCTAATGAATGAATACACATGGGTATCCACACAAACACGTAGAAAAACCTACAGGAAAATTTTACGTCTGTCATATTCGAATTTCTCGCCAAACTCCGACATAATTTATCACCCGGTTTAACTGTCGTAATATTATCTGTGTAATCGTTGAGCTTGATGTAGGTTCGGGGGAAATTCACCATAAATTATTATTATTTATAACATTCTCTCATTAAAATAATTAATGTTTATACTCAAATGAAAGCCTCATGGCGTACGTTTTGCTCTCGACTTGGCATTAATATTTCAGTGCAGTTGAACAAGATTACAAATTAGGTACATTGCTATTGTAGCTTTGTACTCTTCTTGCATTATGTGTTTATTAAGTAGTTATGCCTGTTTATATCTCCAAAAACATGTTAGTTAGATAGTTTGCTCAATTTGATAAAAAATATAAAAAAAGCGAATCAGTTTTATTTCATTTCTGAACATGTAGATATGAATAAACAAGTTGATGTTGTCCATACCGAGTTTTCAAAAGCCTTCGATAGACTTAATCACGGCATTCTGCTTGCCAATCTAAAAGATTTTGGTGTATCTCCCTCACTTATTATATTGTTAGAATCATATTTTACGAACAGAAGGCAATACGTTGAGTGCAGTGGTTTCAAGTCACCAGAAACTGTGTTCACATCGGGGGTTCCGCAAGGCTCCGTATTGTGACCACTATTATTTGTCTTGCTTATAAATGACATTGTTGTTGTTCAATATCTTCTACATGCTGATGGTATTAAAAGCTATACTGTAATAGAAAATGTAAATGACTGTTTTAGGCTAGAGAAAAGTCTTGACAATGTGAATGTCTGGTGTAAAAAAACGATCTGCCATTAAATGCATCAAAGTGTCACGCCATGACGACAAACTCCTATTTTGTTAGACTACAAGATAAAGGATGTTACTTAGTTAAGACCGAACAGCAGTAGAGATCTTGGTGTTAGTTTTGAAGGCAAATTAAATTTTAATTTGCATGTTGAAAATACTGTACAAGCAGCTGATAAAAGTTTTGGTTTTATAATTCGAAACTCTGAGGACTTCTCAGACCCAAGCACTCTGATTTTACTTTACAAAGCCTTTGTGAATACGCTGCTTTGGTTTGGCACCCAGAGTTTAATAAGTACAGTGAGATGGTCGAAAATATTCAGAGGCGACTTTTGAAATTTCTAGCTTTTCAAATTGGCAGTTCATACCCTCCCTTAGGGTTTCCTCAATCTGAGCTACTGAAGAGATTCTCGCTTCTTAGTCTGCAATATCGAAGGAGAGTTCACTCAGTTGTATCTCTAAGTAAGTTGTTTAGAAACCTCTGCATACTCCACAACCTAGCTCGCGTACTGATAATAATAATAATATTTGAAAGTTTTCACCTCTCTATTTTATGTGCGAAAGTTGTAAGTCCGTAAAATAAGACATTTGTAATTCCTTCATAAGTGTAATAAAAAAAGTAATCAGATTTTCTATTAATCTAATGAATAATCTTTAGTAACGAATTGTCTTTATTTTTGATAGTTTTTAATACTGTTAATTGTGAAGAATATAGAGCTATAAATATTGTACCAATATATGAAAAAATCTTAGAAATAATCGTTAAAAATCAACTTTCGAATTACTGTGAGAAAAATAATATCATTATTACCAACCAATCTGGGTTTAGACAAAATCATTCATGTGAGTCAGTTATAGTAAACATATGTGATACATGGTTAAGACACTTAGATGAAAACAAAATTGTAATAGCAGTATTTTTGGATTTTAAACGAGCATTTGAAACTATTAACAGAAATATCTTAGTACAAAAATTGGAAAAAATAGGTTTAAGTGGTAACGTCCTTACATGGATTAAATCGTACCTAACAAATAGACAGCAGAGAGTAAAATATGGCAGCAGTGTTTCTCAAATTAATGAAGTAAAACATGGTGTACCCCAAGGTACAGTCTTGTGTCCATTACTATTCATATTGTATATCAACGATATGGTTAAATATGTACAACATGTTCAAATTGAAATATTCGCAGATGACACAATGTTATATTTAACTGGTTCCGATCCTAACCAAATGTTCAAATCCATAAATAAAGATCTTACGAGAATATATGAATGGCTCTGTGATAATGATTTGGGTGTGAACATTAAAAAATGCAAATACATGATAGTAGGTTCTAAGAATAATTTGAATAAAATTGATACAAATAATTTATCCATTAACCTGAATAACACTAAATTAGAAAAAGTAAACCGAATGAAATATTTAGGAGTAATTATAGACGAAAACTTGAATTTCATAGAACATGCTAACTATATTGCGAACAAAATGTCAAAAAAAATGTATCTTGTTAACCGTATTGGTAATTATTTAGACATTAATTGTAAGGTTCTGTTATACAAGAGCCTCATTTCACCCCACATTGAATTTTGTGCAAGTATTCTATGTAACCTAAATCAAAATAATGTACAAATGTTACAAAAAATTCAAAATAAATGTTTGAGAAATATTTTAAAATGTAGCAAATACACCCCTATTAAGTTAATGTTAAACGTTTTAAATTTTATGAATGTAAAACAAAGAATTATATTTAAAAATTTAGATTTTATTTACAAAATTAAATTCAAAATGGTACCACAATATTTATACAACAACTTAATTCATGTCGGCGATATACACCAATATAATACTAGACAAATAAGAGACTTTTATGTAGCAAATAGTAATAGTAATAAACTGACTAAATCAACACTGTATGGAGGTCTGATCCTTTATAATTCTTTACCTGATAGTATTAAAAATTCTGGAAATTATTATACATTTAAGAGATGTTTATGTATTTATGTTAAGAATAATTTTTAGTTGTGTTTTTTTTATGTATAACCTGTTGATGTAATTGATAGCTACTTCGCTAATAAAGACATTATTATATTATTATTATTATTTCTATGTTTGTCCGGATGTAAATCTTGATAAAGACGGTGTTCTAACATAAATAAAAGCGAGTTTTATCATTTTACGAGAATTCTGTTTTCCGATAGGGTATTTAACAAAAAACAATATTTCTCGGTAACCGAAAATAATACAGATGTGCGAATTATGATATTAATTATTTAAACTAAATTGAAATTATGAGAAAATGCTATTATTGAATAGGAAATTTTAGGGAATGAAAAATGATGTAGTTGAGAAAATTTGGTATATATGCTTTTCTCCTGAAATGACTAGAACTGAATTTGTTCACTTAGTGTAAATCACGTACCCGATAAGTGTCAAGAGGAATACGAGGACTGCCTTTTATATTTGGACAACACTAGTGTTGCAATCTGACAACTGACAGCTCTATCGTAAAGTTTGACATTTTTGAGGTTATACGAACTCAGAACGTTTTGACATACGAGCGCTATGTGTTGTTTACAGTAACTTAAAGGGTTCATTTCGGCCAAAAATGGAATTAAATCGTGAACATTTTCGTGCGATTATTTTTTACAACTTTCGACGTGGATTAAGCAAGAGTGCATGGATGACCTTAATTTAATTTTTGGCGATGAAACTCCATCAAGCACCACTGTTTATCGATGGTATGGTGAATTCAATCGAGGTCGTAGTTCACTCCAAGGCGAATTTCGTGAAGGTCGTCCAAAAACAGTTGTTGTTTCGGAAACCATTGATGCTGTGCGCGAACTGATATTACAAGATCGTCATGTGACCTATCGTGAGATTGAGTCAATCTTACACATTAGTGGGACCAGCATACATTCAATATTGCATAAACATTTGAATGCCAAAAAAATTTGTTCGCGTTGGATCCCACACAATTCGTTAATAATACGATCGCGGTGCTTCAAAACACGTTTATGACATAATGACAGGTGATGAATCGTGCATTTACGCGTATGAGCCTGAAAGTAAACAGCAGTCGACTGTATGGGTGCTTCAAGATGAGCCGAATCCAACAAAAGTTGTTCGCGCACGAAGCACTTCCAAGCAAATGATCGCCCACAATATCAAATATCAAAAGTCAAATATCATATTAGATCCCAAAAAAAATTTTTGGAAGCTGTTGTAGCCATTTAAAATTCACTCATGAATGATGACGGTTTTCACCAAAAAAAATCTAAAAATGTAGGGGATGTGAAAATTGCCCAATGAAAGAATGTACAAGATAAATATGTCAAATTCGCTTATTTGTCTGGCCCGTGCAAAGCCGGGACCAGTCAACTAGTGCAATAATAATATTAAATAATATTTTTTTATTTTTATCAGACACAGAAATAGTGCATAATAGTATTAAAGTTCCACTTTGCTGTGATAATTTTAATATTTGTCATTTTATCACACTGTGATCTTTTAATTCAGGTCAACATTTGATATAAGCGAGAACACGGCATTCCATATGAATTTTTGGGAGGTTTTCGCTGACTACGATGAGAGGGTCTGTTGACCTTCATCACGTCAGGGTCAAGGGCATTTGAAGGTCAAATCGAGGGAGTTCTACCAAAAAATTTGAAAAAACTCTTGCTTAAGGATTTGAGGTCTTTGAGTCCAAATCCGTAGTTTGTATGAATGCGCTTTTTCTCAGAGGTCATTGGAAGGTCATTTGAAGGTCAAATCCAGAGAGTTCTACCAAAAAATCTCAAAAAACTCATTCTAATGTTTTTTAGGTCTCTGAGTCCGAATCCGTACTTTGTTTTGCCTTGCGCTTTTTCCCAGAGGTTATTTGAAGGTCATTTGAAGTTCAAATCGAGAGAGTTATACCAAAAAATCTGAAAAAATGCATGCTTATGTTTTTGAGGTTTTTTTTGTTTGACCTTGCACTTTTTGCCAGAGGTAATTTAAGGTCAACTCGAGGATATTCTACAAAAAATCTGAAAAAATGTGTGGTTGGAGTTGTTTTAGTATCCGGCGAAGTCCCTGGGTAACGATTTTCATGGAAACCTCACAGAAAAAAATTCGAGACAGGGCTACGGAAACCCTGACTCGGCGTCTGGTCAGGGTGGGAAAACAAGCCACTCACTCAACTGGACGGGATCATAACCTTGTCTTGACTAGTTTGGATAAGCTAAAACAAATTATGGATTCCGATTCAGGGACCTCAAAAATATAAGCATGGATTTTTTTTCAGATTTTTTAGAAGAACTGTCCCGATTTGTCCTTCAAATGACTTTCACATGACCTTCAAATAACCTCTGCGATAAAGTGCAAGGCCAAACAAATTACGGATTCGGACTCAGAGACCTCAAAAACATGTGCATGAATTTTTTCAGATATTTTTGTAGAACTCCCTTGATTTGACCTTCAAATGGCCTTCACCCTGACGTGATGAAGGTCAACCGACCCTCTCATCGTAATCAGCGACCCGAAAAACCCCTAGTACCCCATAAAGCATGCCCTGTGTTATTTACATTTCCAATTATGTGTCTTTCATACATTTAAGAATCAATTTATGCTTTATATGTTAAAAATTAAGGCCCTGTAGCTAAAATTCTTCGCTTTAAATAAAGTCTTTCACATCTAAACATTAGGGCTGATATCAGTTATAGAAAAGAAAACATACGAAAATTTACTACCTCTTAAAATGCACTTTAAGCAAAGTAGAAAATATAGCTGTTGTGATTTTATGGAGATAAGTGATATTCAGTTGAATTTTGGTTAAATCTTTAAATGAAAAGGGAATTTTGTCCAAACTCACAAATTTATAGTTCTATCGGTTTACTTTCTTTGCAGCGATATACAGTGATGGGCAAATGTGTGGAACCAAGTAAATATCTCTGGAATTATTAGAGATATCAAAATGAAATTTGGAAGGTGCATACTGCAGTAGAAAAGTTTATTTGTGTCCAATTTTTTTTTACAATTTTAAACTTCCTGTTTTATCGGAAGTAATGTCGATTTTAAAATTTGCAATGAAATACCCTGTATAGTATTTAAGTTTCTGATGAAACATTTTATTGCGAATACAAAAATATCGGGTTTGATATTGTTTACTTCAATACCTACCGAGATATTAACAAAAAAGTAACTAAGGAAAGAAAAAATTCGATGGTAGCTAAACTCGGTACGCCCGATATAAACAAACCGTTCGGTATGGATTTGTATTTCTATTGGCCAATCGGTGGCATTATACCGTCACAGCCAAGAGCACTGCTGTTTCCATAGTCGAATAAACGTGCATTTGTTCAAATCAGGGGCAAATTAAATCTGAATCAAGTTTAGTAGTCCATGAAATTCATTGCAGAAGTGACAGTAGATGTCAAAATAAGTTATTAGTTTTTTTTATTTGAACGTAAAAAGATGTATTGTTTTAATTTGATCGTAAAATGGCCGAATTAAGTGAAAGAGAAAGAATATAAATATGAATGATGATTGGGTATGGGGAGAGGAAAAAGACTCATCAAGAAGTTTGTGACCTTTTTAACATTGTTCATCCGAATACACAAATATCCCGTTCAGTAGTGACGAAAACTTTGCGAAGGTACGACACAAGTGGAACAGTTAGCAATTTACCAAAAAGTGGACGGTTAAAAAGGGCAAGTAATGAAGGTGTAGCTCAAAATGTTGCTATATCTTTGGAAGAAAATCCTCAATTATCCACTACCGACCTCGCCAATATTCATGGAATTAGCTGTCGTTCAGTAGGAACTCTCCGAAGACGATTTCGACAGACGTTTGCAATTTTGTGAAAAGATGATGGATATTTGTAACCGTGATAATAATTTTATAAGAAATGTGGTGTTTTCAGACGAGGCTACATTTTGTTTACATGGTACGGTTAATCGACATAACTGCCGCTACTGGTCGCAAAGTAATCCTAATTTATAACAACAGAATCGTGGGACCCTTCTTCCTACAAGAAACTTTAAACGGAGATAGGTATTTACAGCTCTTGGAGACACAAGTTATTCCGGCATTGGAGGTAAATGGACAATTACCAAATAATATCTGATTGTAGCAGCATGGAGCACCACCCCATTACGCTCGCATTGTTCGAGATCATTTAGATAGTACATTTCATCACAGGTGGATTGGAAGAAGGGGTACTAATGAATGGCCTGCCCGAAGTCCCGACCTTAATCCGCTAGATTATTTTCTGTGGGGTTACTTAAAGTCTAAGGTTTATGTTGATATACCAAATAATTTGCAAGAATTAGCTACAAGAATAACTCAAGACATCCAGAGAATTACACCAGAAGTAATAGCTAATGTTAATAGAGAATTTAAAAACCGACTTGCTTATTGTCAAGAAGTAAACGGTGCTCAGTTTGAACATTTAATACATTAAGTTTAGTTAAGTTAAGTTTCAATGTTTTGAAAATCACTTTGATTTAGTTAATAATGATGATTATGTATTTCTTTAATTGATATTAGATTTTTCCTTTCCTTAATTACTTTTCTGTTAATATCTTGGTAGGTATTCAAGTAAACAAAATCAAAGCCGACATTTTTGTATTCGCAATAAAATGTTTCATCAGAAACTAAAATACTATACAGGGTGTTTCATTGCAAATTTTAAAATCGACATTACTTCCGGTAAAACAGGAAGTTCAAAATTATAAAAAAAATTGGAGACAAATAGGCAATCTACTGCAGTATCTACCTTCCAAATTTCATTTTGATATCTCTAATAAATACAGAGATATTTGCTTGGTTCCACACATTTGCCTATCACTGTATAATTTTCTGTCTGCTCTCCCAGCATATGACCTTCTCATTTATCCAGTGTCACGTTTGCCACAAAATGTAATTTGAAGGAGAGCAACACTTTTTATTAGAATACTAGAAATCGTCTCCGAACTTGGTATAGACGAACTTATTGCCAACGGAATCGAAAGTCTGTGCACGCACTGTGAATTCCAGTGAATCCGTTTGGCTTCTAAAAATAACGTGATTATTGAACAGTGAAATATGCTTTCCATGACAATGAATGGAACATCTGGTCTTATCTCATAAACCGTACACTTTGAGAGAGTTTTACGTAGGCTGATATTTTACGTTACAGATATAACATACATCATTTTAAGTTCTTTACGATCATCTCTTATAAATTGTATAGAGATTATGAACGATATATCGAAATTTGTTTGACATGAGGGGTATATTTTCTAAAATTTATGCATTCGAAATTTTATGGAAATTTTCGAACTTTCCAGTTTTGACTGTGTTACTAATATAACAATGCTTTTTTATTATCACAACTTTCGGCCGTAATTTACATTCATTTTAGGACGTACATAAAAATGTAATAAAACTGTTTTGAGGCATATATTTTAACTTGAGACAGCAGCCACGTTATGATGGGATCCTGTATAATTTCTCAACACCGATAAATCAGTATATTTGTCACTATTCATTGAGGATTTTTCTCTTCAGTCCTTTTAGATATACTCTTTCCAATGTCAGTTTTTATTGTTTCTTCAGAGAATTTCGAACAATTAGTTTACGAACCATTGTTAATCGCCGTAATGGAAAATCAATAAACTGGAGAAAGCATAAACAAATTTCAAATACTGGATCCTGTTTCGGGGATCACGAAGTGGTCCCATATTTTTTGCATTAATATAGTTTCTACCGTTTCTTAGAAAATGGGAAAAAACTTTTTTACAGATTTTCTTATACAGTATGATTTGGTGGAGTTGCCGGGTTAAAAATATGAAAATTTTCTATTCCCGACATGGCATATCCCGAAGTGGTCCCATATTTTTTTTCAAGAACATAGTTTGTACCGTTTTTTAGAAAATCAAATAAATGTCAGTTAATATGTATATACAGTGTATATTCATAAATCAAACGATTTCTTTTTATTAATAATTTAGTTAGAAGGAGCTGTTTATACAGTGTGTTTGAAATATCAAATGGAGTGGAATTATAGTTTATGTTGTGGTTAAAAACTTGTTTTATATTCACGGGCAGTTCCATATATAGGATAGGTGAAATATGTCGCGGAGTATTATTACAGCTATACAGGTAGGTTTAAAAAATAAGTAATGTAATGATTTACAAGCTGAAGTATAGGGTGGGGTAGAATTCTAAGGATACAGGGTGGCAAATAAGTAGTTGCATATAAACGTTTTTGAAATATAGGGTGGTGTAGAGTTATAATTATACAGGGTGGGTAAAAAATGCTAGATAAATTTTGTTATATAGCAGTTGCATATTTTGAGTACCTGACACATGGGGCGCAGTAAAGTTCTAGTTATCAGTGTGATTCAAACAAGGTTAGAAAAACTTGTAAATGAAGGGTGGTTTAAATGAAGTGTGGAGAGAAATTATACTTTATAATGTCGCTGAAAAAAATATGAGGAAAAATTGTGAACTAGCGTAGTTCATAATAAGTTGAGAAGATAGGATGGTTGAATTATAGGGTGGAGAAGTGTTACGGTTAATCATTAAAAAATGTTATATTGGTTAACCAATAAGTTGTAATACATACAATTTGATTCAGAAACATGCTGAAAGAAAAGTTATATACGATGTCCAATAAGCAGTTGCGGTTTTGGTGAAATATATTGGGCATTGATGTATTTATAGTTATACAAAGTGATACAAAAAATGTTATACCCGGTGGGCGATAAGTAGTTGCATATACAAGGTGGTTGAAATATCGGGTGGAGTAGAATTATAGTTAAACAGGTTGGATATTTTTTTTGATAACGAAATTAATGTAAAGTATGCGACAGCACCACGACGACGACGTTCACACTAACAATATATATATATATATATATATATATATATATATATATATTAAGTTTTTTAAGTTTTCGCGGGCACTAAATGTTTTAGGTGGTTTCCGGGAATTCATCCGCGTAGTTGATAACTGATCCCTGCCGGGATCGATGGTAAAATGACGACGTTTCGGCAGAGTCACATCTGCCCTCTTCAGGTCGGTTCGCATAATTCTCGTAGCCTTCTGCTTTCGCTTCTAGTTACTCGAATACTAAGATTTTCTGAAGCGAGCGCGCTGTTATATAGTCGCGGCTCGGCGCCTATCGGTTGACACCGTGAACGGCTGCGTGTGATTGGCCCCTGGCGCTCAGTGGGAATGGCTCCCTCCTGCTGATTTGTTATTTCCGGTTGAGTTGTTATTGGACGGGTCCGGGCCGGTACGGTGTTTAATAGGATTTTCCAACACTTCGATAAGTTCTGAATTTCATTGCGTGCGTTTAGACTGTGAGGTCTCTTCGCTATTTCAATTGCCTCTCTTACGAGTCTTGATTTCGGGTGTTCTATATTTGCCAGTACTCTGGTGTTCTCAAAGTCTATTCGGTGTGACATCGTGGTGGCGTGTTCCGCAATGGATGTTGTTTTTTCCTGCTTTCTTACAGCGTTCTGGTGTTCATCACATCTAGCTTGAATTCTTCTATTAGTTTGCCCCACATAGGTTTTATGACAGTCTGCACATGGAATCTCGTACACTTAACATCAAGGAATGGCAGTTGATTGTTGGCTTCAACCTCCATGGTAAATTTTATTTTGTGATGGATGCCATTAAGGTGATCTAAAAAAGTATTGAGGGGTTTCCTCCCATGAGGCCAAATCACAAATGTATCATCCACATATCGCAACCACAAACTGGGTTTAAGAGTTGTTGTTCTTAGTGCCAACTCCTCAAAGTTCTCCATAAAAAGGTTCGCTATAACTGGTGAGAGTGGCGATCCCATTGGAGCTCCTTCCACTTGTTTGTATCGTTGGTTCTCGTAAACAAAATAGGTGTTCATCAGACAGTGCCTTGTTAAGTCTACAAGGTGTTGAGGTGGTTTGTATTTTTCTATTATGATATCCAAGGCTTCGTCGATAGGGATGTTGGTGAAAAGGGACACTACGTCAAAACTTACAAAAAGACACTCTGGTTGTAAGACCGTTTTTCTAAGAATTTCGATGAAATGTGTCGAATTTTTTTACATATGAGTCTGCCCCCTCTGCAAACGGTTGAAGTTATTGGGCTAGGTATTTGGCTAGGTGTTGTGTTGGGGATCCAATTAAGCTTACTCTTGGCCTCAAAGGTGCACCTTCTTTATGTACTTTTGGCAACCCATAGAATTTCGGATTGTTGTCGATCCTACTTGCTTGGATTTTGGCCTTGGTTGTTTTCTCTAGATAAGTTGTTGGGTCAGTAGTAATTTGTTTATATGCTGGATCTTGTAGCAATATTTGAATTTTATTTGAATAATCCGCTGTATCTAAAATTACAGTCGCATTTCCTTTATCAGCAGGTAGAATGACAATGTCCTTGTTGAGGCGCAGTTGTTTCAAGGCCTCATTTTCTTCTATAGATAGGTTCCTTTTGGGTGGTTTAGACTTTCTTAGAACATGTGACACATCTTGTCTAATTATTTCAGCGGTGTACGCATCTAATTTTGAAACTGCTGTTTCCACGCCACATATTATGCTCTCTGTTGGTATGTGAGAGGGAGCAATAGCGTAGTTGAATCCCTTAGCCAACACGCCAATCGAGGAAGTGTTCATTTGGACCGAAGATAAGTTATAAACGGTTTAATTCGTTTCCAATTGCCGTGAGGTTAGACTGTGACCTTTATTTTCCGAGACAAATTCGTTTTTGGACTTCTGTTGGAGCTTCAATTTGTTAAATTTTGCCTGTTGTTGCATTGTTGTTAACTCTGCATTCGTTTCGGCCCTAAATTCGCTAATCTCATCGAATTTATCCCATATTATCGGGTGGAGTGTATTGCTTACCTGTAGGTGGATATCTAGGAGTTTAGTATTAAGAACATCCAAATCTCTTCTGACATCACGTATGGCTTCCCTAAGTAGGGCACAACTAGCTTTCCATAAGATATTCTGTGTTTTCCTGTTGTTCTTCCATAACTTTACCGTCATGTTTTTCGGAATAACTCCTTTATCGCGGCATCGTTGTAAAAAATGTAGATCAAAAGTTTGCTTCTTTTCGCGCGTAATTTCTCAAATGAAAAATAAGCACGGTGTTGAGGACTCCGAAGACGAGGATCCCTTTAGAACAACAGGGAGTGTACGAGATTCCATGTGCAGATTGTCATAAAACCTTGTGGGGCAAACTAATAGACGAATTCAAGCTAGACGTGATGAACACCAGAACGCTGTAAGAAAGCAGGAAAAAACAACATCCATTGCGGAACAGGCCACCACGATGTCACACCGAATAGACTTTGAGAACACCAGAGTACTGGCAAATATAGAACACCCGAAATCAAGACTCGTAAGAGAGACAATTGAAATAGCGAAGAGACCTCACAGTCTAAACGCACGCAATGAAATTCAGAACTTATCGAATTGTTGGAAAATCCTATTAAACACCGTACCGGCCCGGACCCGTCCAATAACAACTCAACCGGAAATAACAAATCAGCAGGATGGAGCCGTGCCCACTGAGCGCCAAGGGCCAATCACACGCAGCCGTTCACGGTGTCAACCGATAGGCGCCGAGCCGCGACTATATTACAGCGCGCTCGCTTCAGAAAATCTTAGTATTCGAGTAACTAGAAGCGAAAGCAGAAGGCTACGAGAATTATGCGAACCGACCTGAAGAGGGCAGATGTGACTCTGCCGAAACGTCGTCATTTTACCACCGATCCCGGCAGGGATCAGTTATCAACTACGCGGATGAATTCCCGGAAACCACTTAAAACATATATATATATATATATATATATATATATATATATATATATATTTAAGTACCTTGATTTTTAATAATAACTCAAATTGTTCAGACAAAGTTTATTAGAATTGAAAACTACGTCCTATTATGCTATATCAATTAAAATCTTATAAGGATTTATTATAAGATTCCGCGGAGAGGAGACTATTAAATTAGAGACTCAGATCGTCTACAATATAGTGTGTTCACCTCTGGTAGAATCATATACAAAATTTTCCTAATACATATACATATATAGAAAACAACTTATGCTATTCAACAGTAAAGGAGATTTGTCAAGTTAATAAATTATGCTTAAAAGTAAAATACCTTATTTTACACAATATGGAATTAATTAGATTTGAAAACTACATTCAATTAAGCCATTGCATCACTAAAAATTGAAAAATAAATACATGAAAAAAACGACCTCAAAAAAAATTACCAAAAAACATGAAATAATTTTTTGCTACAACAATTAAAGACTTTTTCTGAAGTCTGTGCCAATTTGAACAGCGAAGTTGCGAACTACATCTTATAAATGTACTTCCCAAAATATTTTCACTTTAGCTTGGCACCGACTTCATAAAAAGTATTTAATTGTAACAAAAAATTATTTTTTAAGTCAGTTTTTGTTTTTTTTTTTGTATTTATATGTCATTCACTTAATTAGATACGTATAAACATGACTATAGTTTCGACACTGACTTTGCGTCATTATCAAACGACGAAACATTACTTATGTATGTATCTTTTGGGTATTTATTAACTAAGTACAGAATAAGTAACAAATATTAACCTTGAAGTACTTCATTACAAACATCTGTAGTTATACTCCAAACTTTCATTATCCTAAAAGGAAAAAAAATCTCTGTGGTTATAGCTTGAAAATCGAACAGGGGCCGTTAAAAATTCTTATTTCCTTGCTGTGAAAGTTCGACAAATAGGAAAAATACTTAACGTCTGAAGACAATAATCGCTAATTGCTGGGCACAACTTCTAACCGGTACCAAACAGGAGATTCATCGAAGCATTCCTTTTCTATCCTTTATTTCAGTGAGAAGTTCCAGTCGAGCTTGAAACTTCAGCGGAAGGAATTTTCACATCGTATCGAGAATCAGTGTTAATTAAATTGTCCTGGTTACGGAGTGAACAACTTGAAACTAATTTTTCCTGAAAAATTTAACTTGAAGATTAATTGGGATTCCTTTATTCTATTTCGATTATTGCAAAACCCTCTTAAAGTTTAATTTTTGTTTTTTTTTTAACATTTCAACTGTTATTTTATTTTTAAAATCAAATACAGGTTGATTCGTTTTCAAAACCGTGGAAAACCTGTATGAATTTCAAATTATATACCTAGACACTTGTTGGAAATAACTTTGTGTTATATATTCTTAAAATCTAATCTCATCATCCAGTTAGTATATGATATTGTTCTAAACCAAATCAGGTTCCAATTTTTACAACAAACAATCAGTATGCTGTACAGAGCAGGGGCATACCCAGCTTTTGGTTTAGAAAGTGGCAAATCAGAAAAAAAAGTTCTAGCAAAGGTCAAATCAGAAAAGTATTTGAAGACGCGAGGTGTAAAGACCGACATCTAGGATTTTCGAGGAAACTAGCACATAGAGGTTCCGAATCTGGAATCGTTACTTGTAATTGCTGTTACCGGTAATTCCTAGGTTAGAATGTCACGATGAAATTTTCAGGTTAACTTCACCTGTCAGAGATATTGAATACTCTCTTCGAGGTGTCATGCTTTTGTACGTACAAAAGAATATTGAAAGTTTGGAATTCCTTAAACAACTGTTTCTGAAGTAAGTAAAATAAATTATGTGTTTAAAATTTATAGCTTAATGCAGTTTATAGATAATTATCTCTAAGATTTTAACAGCAAACTCGTAGAAGTAAACTATTTAAAAAACCTGCAAAAATTTGAAGTTTTTTTTGTTATTTTATGTTTATATAATGAAACGTATTGAAGGAATAGTATTGCCGCTTACAGAAAAGTTAAGTACAGGGAATTAGAAATACTTCTCAACGAGCGATTATACATCCTGATTAGATCAATTTTTACCGAGTATTCTGAGAAAAACTTTTCAAGACTGGATTTTTATCAAAAATTTATAACTTTCTGCTTACTAATACTGGATTATTAATCATCGTTAAAAAGATAATTTATGATATTAAGTTTATATGGGCTCACGATGGATACTATCGAATAAGTAGTTGAAGAATTGAAATTTAAATAATTTAGAGAGATATTTTGCACATCCCACCGTATTAACGAGGCTGATCCGACTGGGATATACTAAAGATATTTTGAAAGTTCATAAATTCCACTTTCCTCATTTGACTATCTTGCATTTTTGCTACAATGCCGAGAAATTGCTTTAAAATAATAAAAAAAATAAAGATTGCACTAAATGTTCGAATATATGACAACCAGCCAGCGATGCACTGCCCATAGCTGTCAAGGCACCTGGTTTGATCTAGAATTTTCTTAAGGTGGGGGCACGAGAGGAAATTTATGGTAAATTATATTATTGTACGTTTATTCTCAGCAGTTTATTACATTTTTATTTACATAACGATTACCTGCCCATATTGGCCTATTTTTCCATTAAATTACTTTTTTCCACTAATTGGATCCATCACTGTCAAGACATCTGAGGAGAAGTAACGGTCCATCGTTTAGGTCAAATTTTAAAAGCAGTGTTAATATATTATAGGGCACTTTAACAAAAATCCAAGATATACGAAGTGAAGTGAATTTTATGATCACTAAGAGCCAGATTGAGGTTCCAGCTGTTATTACAACCAAGTTATGAATTTTTTTTAAATCACGCACTTTATATCGGGTTTTCCAGGTTTTCTTTGTGAAAAATACTGCGATCGAAATTTATTAACACTCTACAACTTTTCTATTGGCGGCATTATGAACAGATCGTTCTGTTTTACATTATTAGCAAAAAATGAAAATACCTCATATTTTTGGGAGTTTTAAGGCTCAAATAATTTACTTCTACGAGTTTGCTGTTAAAATTATGTCACTTATGTCTTATAAACCATTATTTACGTGATGGCTTATGCGGTTTGCTGTGAATTATATGTCACTTAAAAATCTCTATTGACTGGTGTAGAGTGTGAAGATAAAAACATTGCAATATAGAGAATTTTCTGAAAGTGTGTTCTTATTCCTAACAAATGCATAAATAGACTAATCAATAGAGCAAAAATTAACTGATAATGTGTAAAAAATACTATCAGGATACCGACTGTGCCATCACATTAACAAAGATTCCTAGCGATATTGTGCTATGTTTTCCAATCGCTAGTATGTTTTTTTACGTTGTTATAAACAATTGAAGCAAGAAAATTACGTTTTTTTTTTCTTATCATGTTGATAAAATCAAAAATAATAAACTAATCTTAATGGTGTCAACAGGTCAATTGTAAAACATGAAAATACCAATGAAATGAACCCAGGCTCGATCCGATTGAATCATTAGTAACAGGGAAAAACAAAAAATACTGAAAAATTTAGGATATTTTTAAAAATATCGTACCTTCTTCACTTTAGAAGCTGTAGAACTGGGCTTGTCGGAACTGATAGTAATTTACATCTATTGTATGTATGCCAAAACCAGGCGCTACCGGTTTATTGGTTTTTGATCAATTGTGATATAATTTTTTTTGTTCACTATTTTTGCATTGTGTCCCCATGCATCATAGACAATGAAATTTCAATTTTGAAAAAAGTTGTTGAAAGTAGGGGTGTCATTCTACAAAGCCTCTATTCTCATTTTTCACTAAAGGTCTGTGAAATATCTGAAAAATGTTAGCAAACATGATAAAAAATGGGCGAGCGTATGAATGTATCCAAGGAGTGGGAGAAACACGGTTGTTGAGGGGAAGCGTACAGTAATATATATTAGAGGCACATACATAGATCTTTTTAATATTTAAAATCCTCACAAGTAAGAATTTTTCTAATGACCGCTCTCTTTCGATGTTCCGTAAACCCAAAATCCACAAATTAAAGCAAAAACGAGAAACCATTTACATATAAATATATTAATAAACAAACATTTCTCATTTGAAATAATAAAATTGAACAAATCGCTCTGTATAGAAGCTTTTTTAGCGATTAGATTCTTTCAACATCTGTCAGAGTGACAGTTACTATCGATAATAATTATTGTCCGCAGTTTCCCCCACTACTCAAACACATTCATACGCCTACCAAATTTTGGTCATTTTTGCTAACAGTTTTCCTATATTTCACAGACATTTAATAAAAAATGAAAATAGAGGCGTTGTAGAATGATACCTCTACTTTCAACATCTCTATTCTGAATTGATATTTGACGATCCATGTCGCATAGAGACTGCAAGAATAGTGGACTAAAAACTTCAGATCGCAATTATTCAAAAACTAATAAACCGATAGCCCCTGGTTTAGTCACGCATAAGGTAGATATCAATTACTATCAGTTCCCACAAGCCCAGTTCTACAACTTCGATAGTGAGAGTTATAATAATATAAAGAAAACTGCTAAATTTTCCAGTAATTTTTGTTTTTCTCTGTTACTAAAGATCTTATCGGGTCGATCCTGGGCTCATTTCATTGGTATTTCCATTCTTTACAATTCACCTGTTGACACTATTGAGATT
This sequence comes from Octodonta nipae, assembly GCA_034190945.1. Taxonomy (NCBI): domain Eukaryota; kingdom Metazoa; phylum Arthropoda; class Insecta; order Coleoptera; family Chrysomelidae; genus Octodonta; species Octodonta nipae. Next base: position 68,677,744 of record CM067224.1, read on the forward strand.
AGTTTATTATTTTTCATTTTATAAACATGCAACGAAAAAAAAACGCAATTTTCTTGTTTCGATTGTTTATAAAAAAAACATAGTTGCGAGTGGAAAAGGTAGCAACAAATCACTACATATCATTCTTAATGTGATGGCACAGGCAGTATCCTGATAGTATTTTTTGCACGAAAAAATCTCTATTGATTGGTCTAAAACACAAAGTAAACATGCCACAACTATAATTCAGGAAACAACTTAAAAAAAATGATAAAAAGACCAAACAGTTCGATCAAGTTCGATGTACCAATAGCAATAGTCGGGATGTCCTGTTACTTTGTTTTATCATTCTCAGTTCGGCTGCTTTAAAATATCAGTAATATATCAGATGAATAATCCCGACATGAAAATTATTTGCCGCCATTACTTTGCAGATGTCATATCTGACCTCATATGTCATACGACCCTACATTGAACGTCGTAAATCGTTGCAAAATATATCCGGAAGTGTAAAATTGAAAAGCAGACTACTTTTAGGATTATCCGGGCAACTGATTCTACCGATTTGGTATGAAGTGGCCGTTGAGTTTTTTTAAGTGCAGACCTGGAGATTAGAAGTGTAAGGCATCATACATAATTTTGGAGTACTCCTAACTATTCGTTAATTTTCAGTTAAGTACTCGTTACTGAATATTCGTTACTCGAGTAATCGTCGGTATATGCTTCGGATACAGAGGGTTGATTATACTGTGCTTCGGGTAAAACAGTTTAAATCTTGAGGCTTTCGACTTCGGTATTTAGTATCAGATGTAACTGTGTTTGATAAGATCATATGAGTAAATGTAAATATTTCGATAGTGGTAAATGGTGTACGTATGATTCTCATTATATTTGTTTTTGGTATGTCGGTGATTTAGCAGTGTATGGGTTCTACGTATATCTTTTCAATGAATGGTTTTAGATTTCATATTCTCGCCTCTAACCAAAAAAATTAAAAGATTCTCTTAAAAATAAAACACCCAACCTAGTGATTATTTAAAAAAATAAACGTATAGATGTATTATTCCAAAAAATATATTAGTAATAATTAATTTAGTGCCGACAATTATTTTTCTAACTGTTAGAGCAATGAAAAAAATTAAAAGATTCTCTTAAAAATAAAACACCCAACCTAGTAATTATTTAAAAAAATAAACGTATAGATGTATTATTCCAAAAAATATATTAGTAATAATTAATTTAGTGCCGACAATTATTTTTCTAACTGTTAGAGGCGCAAATTGTTAAAAGGCCATTATTTTACCCAGACAATTTTCCAATCTATCATGAAATTCTCTCTGGACATTTTCAAACATGTTAGTAATTTCATTGATAAGTTATAGATTGACGAATTTTGGCTTTAGATATGGAAACGACTGCAATTTGTGACTTATTGGAATGTGTTGATAAAAATAAAGTATGGGGACAGCGCCCGCCGTCTCACCGGCTTAATCTTACCCCCCCCTCCCATGCTTAAGTAGTACTTTAGTGAACTGATTGATTCGAAATTGCATGGGATTCGTAAGTTTATACCCGACCCTCTATACTATCTTGCCCGACTCCAGAAATTCGTGTTCCACAGCTGTATACTGAAGTACTAAAGTATTTGAAGGTTGAATAAACAATATATGCGTCCTAGAATATTATTTGCAATGTACCACAAATACAAATGAAATAATTTAAAAACATTTTTTCTTTTAACTTTTAAAAATACGTAGGTACAATATTAAAAATGGATAATATTAAAAAAAATAATTGTAATGACTAGAGCTTATATCTTGATTGCAATTAAGAAATAAAATTTTCTGGACATTTTTTCCTTTGAGAGTACTACTGGAATGTCTTCGATGGCACATTCCATAGAGAATATCCAAAAAAAATGTATGAATTAGATGTTGCGGTTTTAGTTCAATGCTGGTTCAATGCAAGTATATAATTGACGAAGGACCTTTAGCGGAACAATCAATAAACACGTGCCGTCACATAAACGAATCACCAAATAAAAGTTATCACTAACCTTTAAGTCGGAGCTCTGGTGTTTTCTTGGTTCTTCTTTCTTCAAAGGCTAGCCCCGTAGCAGCAGGAACAGTTTTTTAGAGCTTCTTCTGGACAACACGTTACACAAAAAATAGCGACGTAATGTTCATTGATTGAGCATACAAAAAATGCGGGTTTAACAAATGATGCGCTTTTGTAAACACAAAAGAAACAAAATGAAAGCGGTTTAGCGGTTGTTTCGAACGGAGCTACTAACTCGCGAAATCGTAACGCAAAAAACAACAATAAGCGCTGTCTCTTCAGACGGAATCAAAGCGACCGAAAAGTTCGGAGAACAATACACGACTCTCCCAAGCCTCCTAACAGCTAGGGAACCAAAACACGAATGTCAATACTGTATATATTTTACACGCAAAAAACACTTAAAATTAGCATTAGCGCGACGGAATGTTTTAGAAAAGGCGCAGAAGTTTAAAAATCAATGAAGTAATTCAATCAAATTAAAAACAATACACTAAACAAATTGCGGGAACGCACCAACTACATCTAACAGAAACCAGTTCACCATATTATAACACATAAATAATTATGAATTTGATTATTAATATAAAACATTTTTTGGTCTATTTACTTTAACGAAAAATCTGTAATTACTTCAAAGAAGCTTCCTTAAAATATTGATGGATGGCACTATTCATTTTGCTCGCCCTCATACCGTTCGACCGGTTCGGCGGATAAAAATTAACGCAGCCCATGTCGACTATGTTTACATTACCATTCATCATGTATTCAATGCTTACAGAAACAGTCGAGTACTGGAATAACTATACCTCTGGTGAATTTTGTATTCGTTACTTCGGATCTGGGCAAGTAACGAGTACTCGAGTAACGAATAGTTACTTTTTATACACCTCTACTGGAGATTGAAGCAGCCGGTAACAATGTGGTAAATGCATGAGACGTATTTGTAGTGACCATTAAATGAGTGTGTTTTCAAAAAAGTAAACACTTCTTAGTTTTAATTATTTTTATTTTAAATAAAATGCCAGGTGTATGAGGCATTTTATTATTAATGTAAATTAAAAATTAAGACAGTTCAATCTCCAGTGGTACAGGGTGTCCCTACGAAAACGAGCCACCTGGCACATTTCCCAAAATACTCATTATTTTGAAAATCGCAAAAACACCTCAAAAGATTTACGAAGGTGGACCCTAGCATGAGTGACACCTCGTTTTGCAGCCTGTGTAAATAGGAATTCATCGGTGTGTCGTTTTTAATATTCCAGCAACATTTAAGGATTTTTTAAATTTATTTAACCAATAGAGATACACAATAATATCAGGACATTACATAATCTCCACAGAGGTAATCGGAGTTACGTGTTCGTGGTCTTGAGATAATACCTAAAACTAATAATATATAAATCTATCTAAAAATACATAAAATAAAAACAAACATAAAAGAAAAAATAAATAAATCATAACTTTTCAGGAAGTTTCAATAACAATGATGACTTTTTTGTCAATTGCCAAATTCTGTTATTATCCTTATTAATTATCCACTTTTATAACTTATTTTTAGGGTTCCGTATATACAATATACGGATACCCTTATAATATCACTCCGGATTTCTGCCTCTGTTACATCACAGCAATATTCTCCAAAACTACTGGACAGAATAGTTTGAAATTTGGTATCAATGTATAGTTTGGTGACCCAATCAGGAGTACATATCGTAAATGAAGAAATTTTGATTATAGGGGTACTTCTGGGGGGAAAAGTAAAAAATCGACCGTTCCCCCCCTTGATCACCAAAACTACTGAGCCTAAAATTTTGGAAAAAAAATAGGATATATAGACCGTTACGCGAACTTTACAGGAAAAATAAGGATAAACCAATAATATTAATTTAGGGGGGAAAATTATAGAATTAAATGAAAATTTAAAAATGAAAATTGAACATCATGTAATATATCAAATGAAAGGTCCCATTCTGAGGAACACAAATATATTTTTTTCATATTAAAAAAAAATTATTTAAAAAGATATTAGCGAAAATATACCAAAATTTACTCATCCCCCGCTCTATCTCCGAAACTATAAAACGTAAAGTTTTGAAAAAAATTAGAACTATAGGGTCTGACCTGAAGTTTACTGAAAAAATAAGGATAAACCTCTACTTTCAATTTTGGGGGGCAAATTACAGAATTAAATGGAAAATATAAAATTAAAATTGTTTCTAACGCATCATGTTATATATCAAATAAAACGGCTCATGACGAAAACAAATACATTTTTTCCATAGTTTTAAAATAAATAAATTAAAAGATATTAACAAAAATATAAAAAAAATTACCTGCCCCCCCCCTCCTTATCTCCGAAACCATAAGCTGTAAAATTTTGGAAAAAATAGAGGTATAGCGCCTCACCTGAACTTTACTGAAAATATATTAAAAATTTTTTTTTTTGTTTACAGGAAAAATACGAAGGAATATTGGGGGCCAAATTATAGAATTAAACGGAAAATAATTTTTTTAACGCATCATACAATACATCAAATGAAAGGGAATACAAGATATTAACATAAAGACATAAAAACCTCTCATTTCTCGCTTTATTTCCGAAACCATACTCCCTAAAATTTTAAAAATAATTAGGGGTACTGGGGCTCATATGAAATTTATAAGAAAAATTATTAGAAAACCCCATAGTAATTTTAGGGACAAATTATAGAATTAAATGGAAAATAAAAATTAAATTTTCAAACGTATCATGTAATATATCAGATAAAAGGCTCATTATGGGAATTACAAATATATCATATTTTTAAATCATTTGTTTAAAAGATATTAACAAAAATATTAAAGATCGACTTAATTCCTACTTTAGTAACTACATTATTTAAATTTTGAAATATATATTTTATTTGTATTTTTAAATAATTTTAAAAACAGATTTAATAATTTATAATTTACAACTTGATTATTTAGCCCTATATTTTCCATTCTACAGAGCCTCAAAATTCAGACAGTAGATTATAAAAGGCTGCCCTGAAAAATTATTAGTAAAATAAAACTCTAATGTTAATTATTGGGGGCCAACTTAGAAAATTAAATACATATGTGTTCTTGTAAAAATCAAGCGAATAATGAAGCAGATAACATAAAAAGTCTATGTGTGGAGAATGAAAGTGTATATTTTTTATAAATTTAAACGCTTCCTTTAAAAGATATTAGGGTAAATATAAGAAAATGCACTCATTCCCTGTTGTTTGAAACTGGAATATTAGAATCTTGAAGATGGTACGAAACCCTTAGTATGCGAGTCTAACTCGCACTTGACCAAATTATTTATTGCACTTACATTACTTAACGCTTTTAGTTTATTTGGAAGACTGTTGTATACATTTATTGCTCCTATAAAACTGTATTTCTTACTGACTGTTTTAGATCTATGTGGGAGAAGAATGCTCTTGTTCCTCGTAATACTGTTTGAGTTCAGGAATTTTTCTTTCATCGTAATGCAGTGATATTTTAAAGATTCAAGTGAGAAGAGCTCCTCCAAATTTAAAGGATTGTTATGTAAGTTCGTTTTTTTCTTGTTTACGATTTTTAATAGTTTCTTCTGGTGGCTTTGCAGACGTTTTGGTTTTCTTAATCTTGGAGAGATTATAGAATACAAATCCTAAATACTTTGTTTTTCTAAGAATGTATTATACATGTTTATCCCACTTCATTCTGTAATCAAATTCCCAAATATTTACATGATTCCCCTCTTCAGGTTTTTTCCGTTGACCGAAATGTTTAGGTTTACCGGAACACTAATGTTGCAATTTCCTAATGTCATGTAAACAGTTTTGTCCAAATTTAAAGATAGTTTATTAAAAGCTAGTCAGTTACTTATAGCTTTAAAATAGTTATTCATTTTGATCTCTACTTCAGTCCAACTTTCTTCTATAGATATAACCGCTGTGCCATACGCAAATGATATTGTTACGTCATCAGGCATAGTAGTTAGTCATTAACGTACAGAATGAATAACAATGGGCCTAGTACTGTTCCTTGCGGAACACCTGTTCGAACTTCACAATATTCACTTACAACCTCATTTACTTTAACACGCTGTTTTCTGTCTTGCAATTAAGAGGTCATGAGCTTATAAGCTTTGCCTCTTATTCCATAACAGTATAATTTTAATAATATCTTGTGATTTGTGAATTAAAACGTCAATCCTGGATATTATTCTGATCTCTTATTGATGATTATTGATGAATAGTAATTAAAATAGATATTGCTAATATTAAAGGCTTTTTACTATCACGACTAGGAAAACGAAACTGACATTTGATTTTAAATTAAGGGTTGAAGGGTCAGAAATATGTACTGTAATCGATTTAGACCCGCTACTCATCAGCCAGGTCCCCAGTTCCGTGTTGGGGTATAATAGGAAAGGTATGTGACAACTTTTCAGCTTACCTCAAATAACTACCCAAAAGTAGGTGTCAGCTCTCGGACTATTATTTCATTCAGTAGTTAATAGAGGGCGGCAATAAAATTCCTCACTGTATATGTTACCAATCATTACGGCTTTAACAAAAGAACTTGATGAATACAACTCCAAAATCGTTAAAACCACCTAGTAATTATTTGTACTTTGGATTTTAAAAGAGCATTTGAAACTATAAATATAGATAAGGTTGGGTAATAAAGTTATAGATTGGTTTAAGTCTTACTTGCAAAATAGAACACAAAAAGTAAAAATTAATAACATAGTATCATCACCCATGTTTAACAGTGATGGAGTACCACAAGGTACTGTACTTGGCCCATTACTGTGTACATTGTATATTAATGATATTGTTAAATGCATTACAAAGTGTAAAATAAGTATGTTTGCAGACGACACAATGCTTAACATTTGTGGTGAGGACATTAATTATATGTCTGCATGTATTAATAATGACTTAAAAAATATGTATATGTGGCTCTGTGATAACAACTTATCGATAAATATACAAAAAAGCAAATTTATAATATTTGGAACAAAACATGCTAAAAAATGTGGAGGACATTGCAGTTAATGTTTGTATTAATAATGTTTATCTTGAAAAAGTTGATAATATTAAATATTTGGGTGTGATTCTTGATATATGTTAAATGTTTTAAATATAATGTCTGTTAAGTAGAAAGTAGTTTACAAAACATTAGAATTAATTTACAAAATATAAAACAAATTAGTACTAGGTTACCTATATGAAATAATTAAATACGTTAGTAGCATACAAAAATATGAAACAAGGAACAAAGATAATTTTTATATTGAAAATTATTCTAGAGCGTCAACTTCTAACAGTTTGTTTTTCAAAGGTTTGTTGTATTTTAATCGCTTACCTACGGAGATAAGCAGCTGTGAAAACATAAAATTTTTCAAAAAAACTGTGTAGTGAATATGTTAAGAAAAATGTTTAGATAGTTGAATTATATAATGAGTGGGAACGAATGTGTAGTGATATTAACTATGTCAAATGACATTCGGTAATACAATTTATGTAACCTAATATAATGTAAGGCAACATAATGAAATGAAAATATAATGTAATGTAATAATGTAAATAGAATGTAATTTAAAGTAATGTAATGTAGAATAACTTTTATTGTTGGAACGTATTCATACCAGGTATACTAATTCACGATATGATTTTCACGTTGCACATCAGTTATTCTCGCTTACACAATTTTTCAAAATTATCTAGGTACCTTTTAAAATAAGAAATTTGTCTCTTCCAAGGCTTAAAAGTTTCGTTCAATTTAAACAAAACGAATTTGTATCATAGCGACAAAAATGTATGGAATCTTATGATAAGAAATATTGATAAATACGGTTTTGTTTACCCAAATAATTTTCACATGTAGGTAGAGGCATAAATTCGCAATAACTTTCTAGTATTTGTTCACGAATCTCGACAACGACGTATATCTTTAGATTTCAATTTGCATTGAATGCAATTGTACATAAAGCCCATAAATCACTTTACTGAATTGCTGAAACCTTCGGTATAGTCACCCTGGAATGGATTGATTACCCAAACTGGGTACTATTTGTTTCAACTCATAGTCTAGTTTTATTTCGTTTAAACACAATTCATTAAGAGAATGACTTAGTTATATAAAAATTAAAAATTAAATTATAATGAAATTTTAAAATGGTTATTATAAGCGTTATAAAAAGCAATTGTGATTTATTAGAATTCCGCTTAAATTAGTTAGAAGATAAAAAAAGAAAAACGGGATTGCCATGTAGGTATATCTTTATAAAGTTATGGGCAAATATGTGGAACCAAGCAAATATCTCTGGAATTATTAGAGATATCAAAATGAAATTTGGAAGGTGGATACTGCAGTAGATTGACTATTTGTTTCCAAAATTTTTTTACAATTTTGAACTTCCTGTTTTACCGGAAGTAATGTCGATTTTAAAGTTTGCAATGAAAAAACCTGTATAGTATTTTAGTTTCTGATGAAACATTTTATGGCTAATACAAAGATATGGGATTTGATATTGTTTACTTCAATACCTACCGAGGTATTAACAGAAAAGTAATTAAGGAAAGGAAAAATCTAATATCCATTAAAGAAATACATAATCATAATTATTAACTAAATCTAAGTGATTTTCAAAACATTGAAACTTAACTTAACTAAACTCAATGTATTAGATGTTCAAACTGAGCACCGTTTACTTCTTGACAAGAAGCAAGTCGATTTTTAAATTCTCTAGTAACAAGAGCTATTACTTCTGGTGTAATTCTCTGGATGTCTTAAGTTATTCTTGCAGCTAATTCTTGCAAATTATTTGGTCTATCAACATAAACCTTAGACTTTAAGTAACCCCACAGAAAATAGTCTAGTGGATTAAGGTCGGGACTTCGTGCAGGCCATTCATAAGTACCCCTTCTTCCAATCCATCTGTGATGAAATGTCCTATCTAAATGATCTTGAACAATGCGAGCGTAATGGGGTGGTGCTCCATCCTGCTGAAACCAGATATTATTTGGTAATTGTCCATTTATCTCCAATGCCGGAATAACTTGTGTCTCCAAAAGCTGTAAATATCTATCTCCGTTTAAAGTTTCTTGTAGGCAGAAGGGTCCACGATTCTGTTGTTATAAATTCCGGCCCAAACGTTCAATTTTTGGGGATGTTGGGTATGAGCCTCTTGTACCCAATTAGGATTACTTTGCGACCAGTAGCGGCAGTTATGTCCATTAACTGTACCATTTAAACAAAATGTAGCCTCGTCTGAAAACACCACTTTTCTTATAAAATTATTATCACGGTTACAAATCTCCATCATCGTTTCACAAAATTGCAAACGTCAGTCGAAATCATCTTCGGAGAGTTCTTGAATTTTGTATGGATGATATTTTTCTCGCCTTAATATTCTTCCTACTGAACGACGGCTAATTCCATGCATATTGGCGAGGTCGGTAGTGGATAAGTGAGGATTTTCTTCCAAAGATATAGCAACATTTTGAGCTACACCTTCATTACTTGCACTTTTTAAACATCCACTTTTTGGTAAATTGCTGTTAACTTGTGTCGTACCTTCGCAAAGTTTTCGTCACTACTGAACGGGATATTTGTGTATTCGGATGAACAATGTTAAAAAGGTCACAAACTTCTTGATGCGTCCTTTTCCTCTCCCCATACCCAATCATCATTAATATTTCTATTATTTCTCTTTCACTTAATTCGGCCATTTTACGATCAAATTAAAACAATACAATCTTTTTACGTTCAAATAAAAAAAAACTAATAACTTATTTTGACAACTACTGTCACTTCTGCAATGAACTTCATGGACTACTAAACTTGATTCAGATTTAATTTGCGCCTGATTTAAACAAAGGCACGTGTATTCGGCTATGGAACAAGCAGTGCTGTTGGCTGTGACGGTATAATGCCACCGATTGGCCAATAGAAATACAAATCCTTACCGAGCGGTTTGTTTATATTGGGCTTAAATGACATCTGAACCGAGTTTAGCTACCATCGAATTTTTCCTTTCAAAATCCGATATTTTTGTATTCGCAGTAAAATGTTTCATCAGAAACTAAAATACAATATAGGGTGTTTCATTGAAAATTTTAAAATCAACATTACTTCCGGTAAAACAGCAAGTTCAAAATTGTAAAAAAATTTGGAAACAAATAGGCAATGTACTGCAGTATCCACCTTCCTCATTTCATTTTGATATCCCTAATAATTCCAGAGATATTTACTTGGTTCCACACATTTGCCCATCACTGTATATTATTGTTTGATTGCCTAACAGTAAAATATGATCTCAGTAATATTTGTTTATCTGTATTTATATGTACAAGTAAACAATTGTGATGAAGTTTATCGGTTAATTTGTTCAAGTTCGCACAGAAAGGGTTCTGTATTATAATGTAGGCAAATCAATATACTTTTTTTTCTAACTTTCCAGTTTCAGACAAGTATCGAAAGGGTGGATTTCCTTTTATATTTCTTAACATAATTTAAACTATCCGTTTTAGGTTTTTAAAAAATATACCATTTTTTTATCACAGCGAGAGTTTTCATTTGATCTGCTACATGATACGCTTGATTTTTGTACAATTTTTGGTAGATAATATTTTTTTTGTGCAAATTTTAAATCTTATAGTTTCGGGGATAATTTGTCACTTTTTGTATATTGCTTTTGAACTAATCATTTAAAAAATATGAAAAAAAATAAATTTGTGCTCCTCATAAATATTCGACAGAATAATCAGAGGAAAAATTGGAAGCTTCTAAAAGATTTAAACATCTATGAGAAAACTTTCAGTTTAGTTCCGGAAACCCTCGGTAACGCTGATAAAATTAACATGTATTTTTTTTATGCTTTAAGCCCTGACACTGATACCCTCAATTTCTACTTGGCAAATAAAATGCCAGGTGTTGACACATTTGAATTCAGACTTGCCACAGTTGAGGAGGTTCAAGCTGCCATGTTTAGTATTAAGTCTGAAGCAATAGGCGTCGACGGCATAGGAATTACCATGCTCTTAAATTGTTGTCCTCATATAATCCCGTATGTTACTCATCTTGTTAACTATTGTATTGAAACATCAACATTTCCTGAGATATAGAAATCTAGATTCCAATTCCAAAAGTACTCTGTCCAGAGGAGCTTAAAGATATACTTCCTATTAGCATCCTGCCAACCATGTCAAAGTTATTGGCAGTCAAATACGTAAACATGTTCTAATAGGGTAACCTATTAGAAATTTCATATATATGATTGTTAAAATATATGGTGGAGTAGAATGATAGTTACAGAGGCACACGACCTAGATTTGTCGGTATCATCTGTACATATTAAGGAAACACAGAATTTATCCATTTGAATTTGTAATGGTCAAGGACTTCGCCATGAAGATATTGAAATTTCTGTGAAATTTCAAGAAAATCCTGACTTATTCTCAGAAATCATTTGGAAAGACGAATTGATTGATGGTATTGTATTTACATTTTTAGGTTTCCGAAAATCCTCATTCAACGCTTTCAAATAAATACCAATGTAATTTCGGGTTTCATGTATTCGTTCTAGTAAAAAATAACCAATCCGATACGAAATTTATGATGATACATTAAATAATGAGAAGTAATGACAATTGTTGAGAGGAACTGTCTCCACGGTTTGGATGAACTGTCCTTAAGAGATCTTCGGGAAACTATGTTGCAGTGAGTTAGATAATATTTTTACAGACAACTGGATTGCTAGTACTTGTTCCTCAACATGGCCAGTAAGGTCTCCTGATTTGGCGCCAGCCAATTTTTGTTTATGTGATAAAAACAAACGCCTTAAATAAATCATTGTTTTCGAAAAATCCTCAAGCTTGTAGCAAGGAGACCGATATAGTTGCCATTTTTTTTTTAATCCGATTGCTTAACTTTGATTTGCAAAAAATATATCTGGATAATATTAGCCTATCCGGAGATAATTGAAAAATTCTTTTCCAGTTTTTAACCGACTTCCAAAAAAGGCACGTTTTTTAGGCATGCTCAGTGAATATACAAAAACGGCTTGGGCAATTATGATGATTTAAACGGCATTGTTAAGGGTGTTTTTTGGAGGTATAGAATTTTGAAATGGAATAAAATAGGGATATATTTTTTAAATTGACATGAAATTTACTTTATTCGAAAGATAATCTTCTCGCATTATAATTTGAATATGACTTCTGGCATATGACCGCCACGGCTGGTTCAGACGTAGTTTAATCTGAAGGTCCAATTTTCGATGACTTTTTCCAACAGAAAATAGTTAAGCGGCGTTAAATCGCACGATCTTGGAGGCCAATTCACGAGTTTGAAACGTTAATGCGGTTACCAAACGTTTCTTTCAATAAATCAATTGTGGCACGAGCTGTGTGACATGTTGCCCCGTTTGTTGAAACCACAGCTAGTGTGCATCATGATTGATGAACGAAAAAAGTTAGTAATCATCATTGACTAAAACGTTCTGACCAGTATCGTTTTTAAAGAAGTACGGACCAATTATTCCACCAGCCCACAAAGCACACCAAACAGTCAGTTTTTATGGATGTAACGGTGTCTCAAAATGAACTTGGGGCTTATCATCACTCCAAATAGTTTTGTTTATTGACGTATCCAGTCAACCAAAGTGAGCTTCATCGCTAAACAAAATTCGCTTATGATATATAAATGTTTTATAATTTTATATAACGCAAAACATACCGTTTTTCTGCAAATGTCCAATTTTCATCATAAATATCTAGCTTAAATGTCAAGATATGCCATGAACGTATATCTTACAGAGAGTTTGAAACAGTTTTCATTTAAAAAAATCTTACAAATTAACGTGATATTGAGTGATACATAAGCAGTTTCATATATAGGATGGTTGAAATATAAGGTAAAATAGAATTAAAATTATACAGAGTGGATCAAAAAAACTTAACAAATGCTTAAACAATCCTATGCAGAAAGGATGTTCGAGTTATATGGCGGAAGGTTCAAAATATACAGGATGATTGATGATAGTCATTCAGGGTTCTTAAAAACTGTTATAAGTAGTTGCTTATACTTGACTTAGGGGCGAAATAAAATTATAATTATACAGGGTGATTTAAACAATAGAAAAATAGAAATTCAATAGGGTGGAGAGGATTAATACTTATGCAGGGCGGTTGCAACATCTTGTAGAGTGGAATTATAGTTAGACAGGGTGATTTAGAGAATGATAGACAAACAATTTATATGGGTTAACCAATACACAGAAACGTATACAGGGTGGTTACAATATAGGGTGAATTAGAGTCCAAATAATAATAATAGAATTGTACTTAAATCAGATAAAAAAAATATATTTCAGAAAATAGTTATTGATTGAACACGGTTTCTAAACGATTTATATTTTAAACCACTGTTAGTTTCTACCCATTATATTATAGCAGAAGCCCCTGCAAACCCTAGTGGTTCATGTTCCTCCATAATTCTTTATTGTGTTAACCTGCGATCGAAACACTAGTATTGGACAACCCTAGTGTTGCAATCTGACAACTGACAGCTCTATCGTAAAGTTTGACATTTTTGAGGTTATACGTACTCAGAACGTTTTGACATATGAGCGCTATGTCTTGTTTACAGTAACTTAAAGGATTTATCTCGGCCAAAAAATGGAATTAAATCGTGAACATTTTCGTGCGATTATTTTTTACAACGTGGATTAAGTCAGCAAGAGTGCATGGATGAACTTAATTTAATTTTTGGCGATGAAACTCCATCAAGGACCACTGTTTATCGATGGTATGGTGAATTCAATTAGTTCACTCCAAGACTAATGTCGTGAAGGTCGTCCAAAAACAGTTGTTGTTCCGGAAACCATTGATGCTGTGCCCGAGCTAATATTGCAAGATCGTGAGATTGAGTCAACTTTACACATTAGTGGGACCAGAATACATTCAATATTGCATAAACATTTGAATGTCAAAAAAATTTGTTAGCGTTGGATCCCACACAATTTGTCAATCGTTCAAAAAAAAGGCTCGTGTCGATTGGTCGAATGAACAGCTCAAAAAATACGATTGCGGTGCTTCAAAATACGTTTATAACATAGTGACAGGTGACGAATCGTGGATTTACGCGTATGAGCCCGAAAGTAAACAGCAGTCGCCTGTATGGGTGTTTCAAGATGAGCCGAATTCAACAAAAGTTGTTCGCGCACGAAGAACTTCCAAGCAAATGATCGCCTGTTTTTTCGCAACCGTACCACTAGAACAACGCAGAACAGTCAATTCTGAGTGGTACACAACCATTTGTTTGCCAGTTGTTTTCCAAGAAATGAGGAAAACCAACCGCCGAAGTCGGATCACTCTTCACCACGACAATGCGAGCTCTCACACATCGGCTCAAACAACTGCATTTTTGACCACTCAAAACATCGATTTGATGAGTCATCCGCCGTATAGTCCTGACTTGTCACCAAATGACTTCTTTTTATTCCCGTACGTAAAAAACAAACTGAGAGGTCAACGTTTTTTCGACACCTGAAGAAGCTGTTGCTGGGTTTAGAATGCATATTTTGGAGATACCTCAATCAGAGTGGAAAAAGTGCTTCGACAATTGGTTCAAACGCATGCAAAAGTGTATAGATCTTCATGGAGAATATTTTGAAAAACAATAAAGCGATTTTCGATGATTAATATTTGTTTTTGTTCTCTAATCCCGAAATATTAAAGGCAGCCCTCGTAAACAACAAGCAACGGCAGACAATTTTAGTTGCTTGAGTAGAAAGAAAAAATTTACAATATCAACAATAATTGTAATTCACTGCAACAAGTAAAGTCAGAAAGCCACAAAAAAATAACTTCCTAGTAGAAACGTAACTTAAGGTCTTTGCACTGGATCTTGTTATTTTCTACCTAAAATTTTACTGTTCATTTCCAAATTTATGTAACCAGAAAACAACGCAATGAACTGTTTCAGCACGGGGCTCTTCAAACTTACTGGTTTGTCAGATATAACAAACATATTTTGCTGCTCTTGACATCCTCCTTGTTACCTTGTTTGCATAAGAAAAAAAGGTTTCATTACATTACAACATTAATAATTCATATTCGTTTGGTGCCTCAAATGAGACGAAATCTTTCCGAACAAATTTAACAATTTGGCAGCAATTCACGTACCAGCATTAATATTCACAACTTTAATATTAAGGAAATTGTTTTCAAGATTTCCAAAACACGAACCGTAAGTTCTCAGGCTAGGGTATTATAAAGTATGTCTGTTCTAAATTAAGATATGAGATTTGACAGATTAATGTAATAAATTACTATAATCGATACAAAGTCAATTTTAAGTTTAGATTGTTTCAATTATGCAGTAAGAAACTTTAATGATCTCAGCCTTGAATGAGAATTTAATACAGTTGTAACCTCTCGTCTTAAGATTCATCGTCCTAATAATTAAAAAAAATCTGATTATCTCTTAACTAGCCGTTTATGTGGATTGGATGGGCTGTTATGTTTTGAGGATTGGGAAAAGATATAAGAATAAAACACCAACATTATCGAAATAAACTTCGTACAAACCACACACCGAACTATAAGAACAATCTTTGAAAAAACCAAAACCCAGAAGCAAACTAGAAAATCAGGGTGTATATAGCATTTCGTGTCAAATCTGTAATGAAAGGTATGTCGATCAAAGGAACTGGAGAATCTCTAAGCATAAGGGCATAAAGTAGCCGTTAGAAACAAGCAAACAACGTGTGCTCTATTGTTACCATCAATTACAAGCAGGTTACAAACTCAACTTTGACATCTGCAAACATATAGCTAATACAAAATGTTACAAAACGACGATGATACCAGAAGCAATTGAAACGGAAAGAACCGGACAGATATGACTCCCTACACTTCTTTACTGCGGAATGAAGCTGGAACATATATTTGTAGAATACAATTTATAATATTCAAATTTCTTGAGCGGTTTTAGAGAAAAGAGTGAAGATTCTTTGAAATTCCCTGAAATGTAGTCCTTTATTTATTTATTTATTCTAATTCTGGAAAACCCAAAATCTGAGGTTATATACAATTATATGGGACCTTTCTGTAATGTTTCTTAATATAATACCAGTTTAAATCATCAAAATTGCCCAAGCCGTTTTTGAATAATCGCTCTTCATACAAAAAAGTTGCAGACGAATTGATAACCTTTTCCTTATTTGGTCTGTTCATTGGGGTTTTCTCTCCTCACAAATTTTCCTGCAACAGATAAGTATTTAAAAAAATATTTGGAGAACAAAGTGTAGTAGGCAATTTCGTAAAATTGCCCGAATTACTGGCTGTCCATACAGAAATTCTTCCTCACATTATTCTGAGAGAAAGAGATGTCTTAAAATGATCTACCAGTTTCCTGTATATAAATAGTATTTTGTATATTGTGTTATACTTATCTGTTTGGAGACATTTCAACTCCGACTATGTTGTCATTGTCAATCGTCACAATTTTTTGACAAACAACAAAATCCACATCAGAGCAAATTTTTTTTTAAAAAAACTTGAAATACGCAACAAAACGATTGACAACGACTCCAGAGTCGGAGTTGAAACGTCTCCAAACATATAAGTATAACACAATATACAATAAACTATTTATATATGGCAGTACTGGTTGATCATTTTAAGACATCTCTTTCTCTCAGAATAACTGTTAGGAAGAATTTCTGTACGGACAGCCAGTATTCCGGGCAATTTTACGAAATTGCCTTACTACACTTTGTTCTTCAAATACGATTTTCAATACTTATCTGTTGCAGGAAAAATTTTGAGGAGAAAAAACTCCAATGAACAGACAAAATAATTCAAGACCTCAACAATCTTTTCGAAATTAACCTTCTCCTCAATAATAAAAAGTTTCAATTTAATTTATTAATATTTAATACATTTGTAGTGCAATTCCTCAAAGCGAAACTTCACAAACTCAATAAGTTTGAACAATTTTTATATCGGATCGTTTTCCCATACAATCAAAGCACTTCAGCTTATAGACTGAATTAAAGTACACATAATAAAAGAAATATGCAAAACAACAAAATCCAAATCAGAGCGAAAATTATTTGAAAAAACCTCGAAATACTCAACAAAACGATTGACAACGACTCCAGTGTCTGAGTTGAAATGTCTCCAAACATATAAATATAACACAATATACAATACACTATTTATATATGGCAGTACTGGTTGATCATTTTAAGACATCTCTTTCTCTCAGAATAACTGTGAGGAAGAATTTCTGTACGGACAGCCAGTAATCCGGGCAATTTTACGAAATTGCCTTACTATACTTTGTTCTCCAAATACGATTTAAAATACTTATCTGTTGCAGGAAAAAATTTGAGGAGAGAAAACCCCAATGAACAGACAAAATAATTGAAGAACTCCTTAAAAATCTTTTCGAAATTAACCTAGACACATAATAAATGAAATATGCAAATAACAAACCATCACTTTAATTTTCGGTGTGAATAAGATTTTTTCCGTTTTGAATTCCTTTTCAGCCGACCGACCATTCACTTGGAAATGTTTCCATCATTTGATAACAGACTATTTCGTCGTCGGAGCCGTAAAATGGAACACGAATGGCCTAAAAGTGTATTGCTGTAGAAGCAAAAAGATGAAAATAAAAAGAATTGTATTCAGGAAAATAAAAATGTCATTGTTGCCACATTTATCTTTTTGTATATGAAATGTCTGAGTTAATTAAACGAAGGTTGCATATTGTACTAACATCATCTGAGTGAAGTTTATAGTTGAATAATCGTAATTTGCATATGAGAGGATAAATTTGATTTGGCAATAGCTATTAAAAGTTTATGACAGTTGCTTTTGGAGATTTTGGATACCTTCAAAAGCAAGGTAAAATTTTGTTTATTATTTTCATAGGTAGGTATACTTAACTCGCATTTTGAATTAAAAAGTAAAAGTTTTATTTATTTATCCATTGAGGATGATCGATAATACATCAGTCTACATGTATAGCTCAAACTCAAAATTTAACAGCAATCCGTTTATACCATTACTTCAGTAACAGTTTATAGAACAGTACCTGGGTCACCGAGCTTCACTCGTAAATTCAAGGTTTTATCATAAACGAACATATATCCATATAATATGTAGTAATATGTAAACTAATTTAAATTCCCTAACATAATATGTATTCTTACATTTTTTATTTACATGATTTTACTACAAGTCTACTCCCCCATATATTTCAACCACCCTATATATGCAACATCTAATGAAAAACCCATTCAAATATTTTTTTCTAACATTTTTTTTAAATCACGCTACAATTCGATTCCATATTCCAACAACAGCTACCCTATAGGTATAACATTGTATAACATTCTGTTAACTTTTTTTAGCGACTCTGCATAAAAATACTTTTACACAGCCCTGTATGTCAGCTATCATTAATTTCGAACTGCTTATGGAATACCCTACACAATTATTTTTTCTCTCTTTTTTCTAACCATACTATAATTCCATTTGACTCTATATTTTAACCATATCCTGCATAGCAACTCTTATGGACCATCATCTAACATATTTTGTTAGACCCTGTATAATTATAATTTTACACCACCAATTCATATTATATGCATCAAATTAACATGCAAGATCATGATATCTTAGTCATCCAAAATTTGCCAATCTTTTCACCTTGAAAACTTGAAACATATTTTAAACTAAAATATTATAATTATAATTTTACACCACCAATTCATATTATATGCATTAAATTAACATGCGAAATTATGAGATCTTACTTGAAATGTCTAGCTATAAAAATATAACGCTAGGAAAATATGACGGAGGCATAAAATAGTTACATGTTCGGAACGTACAAATATAATTTGTATTGAAAGAATGTTTACAACAACAGATTCACTATGAAATAGGTCACCAAACCACCCTATATTGAAATAATTTTTACAACAAGAGTCTCATTCTTACGTAGGTTACCAAATAACCCTGTATTGAACACCTTGAAAGCCTTACGAAGCAGGCGCCTTGATTGTCACAAACTGTCATTATTTAATAATTTAATTTCTCAGTAAAACGATTTTTCCCAAAGATGAGACCTTCAACAATCGATTTTTATCCATCGAAACTTCCAAATGGGAAAATCTCATCAAAATCGTTAGAGTCGTTTATAAATATATATACAAACAAACCTTGCTCGTATTATAGTATTGATTAGATAACTGATAAGATTTTTCTTGAAGTAAATTATTTAAATAATAAAAGTTTTCAAAAGTTATGACTTTTTTTGTTTTTGCTTATATTATGAAAAGTTTTTTAATACGGTCAATTGACAAGTTGCAAAAAATAATAAATCCTTATTAATGAGTGTTTTATAGGCCTAATTGGATCATTTTTCACTTAGGAAAGTCAGAAAAACTGAAGAAAAGCGGATTAAAAAATGCATTACTTTCTTGTCACTAGAACTGGAACATTAAATTTTCGTCAGAATTATAGTTTATGAAGTTAAGGTCATATGGGCTCAAGATGGATACTGTCGAACTGTAATTTAAATAATTTAGAGAGATATTTTGCAACTCGAACTGTATTAACTGGGCTAGTCCGATCGGGATATGTTAAAGATATGTTGAAAGCTCATATAATGCACTTTTGTAGATTTTGCAAATCTACTTTTTTTTGTTTTGTAGATTTTTTATTCATCCCTAGCAATCATTTATTTAAACATTTACTTACTATTCTACGCACTTTTTTTTAATGAATTCATGTTATCCCTGTTCCTGTCACAGGTTTTTTGTAAAAGACACGTTTTGAAGCTAAGAAGTAAACTTGTATTTTTGCACTGTGATTGTTGAAAAAAAAATTCCTACCTAACATATTCTTTAAAAACTTTAATTTATTGTAGATTAGAATACTATAGATGAATTTTGTTAATCTGGGGTGCCCTGCTTGAAAAAAAAAATCATAAATCTGTTTATATTTTTCAGTATTTATTGGTAGATAGATGAATGTAGAACTAACCTGGAAGAACCAAGTTTAAACAATAGAGCAAACACCATAACCATAGGAACTAATTCAACGTTTACCACGAGTCACGATAGCGTTTATATGTGAGGTCCTTTAGTCTTCCCAGAGACAAATATTTAGGGTAGTATGTTCGGTGATTTTACCCGCCAATGAACAGGGTTGCGGTTATTCTCAAATTGTTGAACAAAAAGTCGTTATAATACGTCATACTGCAAATACCCTGCATACGTAGTGTTGAAAACATAAATACTCAATTTACAGGCAGTTTTCGTTCCTCCAATCTTATTACATGACCCGCCCATTGAAATTTCTGACATCTGACAAAATCAGATACGGATTGTTCGTACAGTTAATGATTGTACCTAAATTTCCAGATTCAGTCTACTTGCTCTGGTCCAAATAGTCTTTCCAAAACCTTTTGTTCGACAGTGTTGATGTAGTTAGCCATCTTCTATTTTTCATACCCATTTGTTGTTATGAGTCTTATGTTGCTCTGATTTTGTTGGCAGAGTTTACATGACGAGAGTTAATGAAATAGGGAAGACTGATATTTTATAACCTTATTTGGATTTCCGTTCCTTCATTGCCGATCTTGGATGGGTTTACACCTAAATATGTAAATCCTTTACTGTTTCAATATTGTCATCCGCTATTGTGACATTCTGAAGTGTCTGGTATCTTCATGTTTGTTAATTTGGGACAATAATGTTGCTTTTGTCAATCTTCGGGGATTTTTGTCCATATATTCACTAATGGCCTTTTCAGGTAAATACCATGTCAGATCTAAGATTGTGGTTAATAATGAAATATTACAACAGGTATACAATTTTAAATATCTAGGTTGCGATCACATGATTGAGATAATAATTTTGATGGAAAACTTAATAAATATATAAGTTGTTAAGAAGCGTTAAAAGTTGCATATGTATGGACAGAATAAGAAATGGTTGTATAAAAAGTGAACTGAACATTTTCAGTATAAACGAAAGAATTACAGAAAATAGGAGATAATGGAAAGAGCATGTAGACAGAATGCAAGATGTTAGAATCTCTAACAACGTATTTGACTATAAATGTAGAGGCAGAAGAAGTATTGGTAGAACTAGAAAAAGATGTGTGCCGTAACAGACAGAAGCCTAATACCTGAAATCAAGAATAATAACTTACTCTTCGAGGTGTCATTCTTTTGTACGCAAGACAATATATATAACATATATTGTTTCTGGTTAGGGAACCTTCATCAGTTGCGGTTCGCACAATTGAATGTCCTCTCGAACACTTCTTAGTGTATTTGATACATATCGTTAAATTTGAAGACGCGAGATGTAAACACCGACATCTAGGATATTCGGGGAAAACTAGCACATAGATGTTCCGAATCTGGAGCCGTTTTCCCCTCCGAAAATCCTAGATGTTGGTCTTTACATCTCGCGTCTTCAAATAATAACTGTCTGCTGCTTTGTAAAAAAAAAACAGTTCAATTGGGATTTTGTCGATTTTTATTATTTTTTTACTGTAAGAGCTCGATTTACCTCTTCAGGTGATAGTGGTTCTTGTAATGTGTCCTTATCCTGTGATGTCTGATGATGTGGTAGCGTTTCTGCCGTTATATCGTTATATATTGAAAAAAGATTCCAATATTTTGAATTTATTTTCTTATTATTATTTCGTTGACAAACCTGAATGTTAGTCTCACCTTGTGCATAGTTATGATGTTATGAATAAAAAACAATACAAAATAGAAACACCTTCCTCTAAATTGATCGAGTTTGAACCTATTTGGTTTTTTTAGTGCGTTACTGACAAAAATATATTTTTTAATTTTTTTATTTATCTTACTAAAAAATGCTGCATGGCGTATCTAACAGATGCCACAAGACATGAGCATTACTATTTACTTATTTTAATGTAAGAATAAAATCCGTTCTAGTTCCTAATTTATAGTGCAGATTAGTCTTCGAATTAATAAAATAAATTAGTTAAAATAAATAAATATTTTAACTTCCGGGATAGATATTTTATATCATTCCATTGGATTAAGTGTTATATCAGACATTGTGCCATATCTCACTGAACAAATAACATCCAACAAGTTTAACTGTCAATATTCCGATTTGTTGGGTTAATATCCATTCCCTATCTTGAAACAACGTAAGCAAATTACCGCCTATTAAGCTGATTGACTTCGAGCGAGGGTTTTGTAGTAGAGAACACAATTAGAATTAATAAGCTTTTAAGTCCTGGCTTGAAAGTCTTGGCAAGTTTGAAATAACTCTAGTTTACATGGACTCCGATGTGTTCCTCAATCTTGGATTTATAATAATTGCGCATAGCTAACTATATTTGACGAATTTTAGAATGCATTAAGTGTATGCATATATATACAGAAGATGCGAACTCATGTTGACTTTGCTAATCCATAGCTTCTCGCTAGTTCTAAAAGCCTCGCAATTGAGTGCATACGCAGTGCATTTCGACAGTTTTGTAAGTTACATAATTAATTTCGAAAAGATTGTTGAGGAGGTCTTGTATTATTTTGTCTGTTCATTGGGGTTTCCTCTCCTCAAAATTTTTTCTTATCTGTTTGGAGACGTTTCAACTCCGACTCTGGAGTCGTTGTCAATAGTTTTGTTGAGTCTCTCGAGGTATTTTCAAAAAAATTTTCCCACTGATATGGATTATGTTGTTTGTCAAAAAATTTTGACACTGACTGAATTGATGAATAAGTTATTTGCCGATCACTTGATACTGAGGGTACCATTCTTTTGCTCTTCTAGCAATAGATCTCTCCAGCTCAAATGAAGGTCGATTGAAGGGGCCCCGATATCCGTATTGCTTATCATCATACAGCTGGCTTCTTTGAATTTTCTCTTTTTTAAATTTTCCTCTTTCAACAAGATCTTTGTTTTATCCCAATCTATCCTATGGATTCCGGTGTACAGTGTTGTGTGTGACTGTGGCCATAGTTATACCGGTGAAACTTCAAGACCTTTAGAAATAAGGAAAAAAGAGCACCAATATAACATTTCGAGAAGACATGTGGGCAAGTCAAATTTGGCCAACCATGTATTAACTATCACCGGAAGCCATAGGATTGATTGGGATGAAACAAAGATCTTCTTGAAAGAGGAAAATTTAAAAAAGAGAAAACTTAAAGAAGCCAGCTGTATGATGATAAACAATACGGAAATCTGGCCCCATTCAATCGACCTTCATTTGAGCTGGAGAGATCTATTGCTAGAAGAGCAAAAGAATGGTACCCTCAGTATCAACTGATCGGCTAATGACATATTGTCACTGTCAACATTTTTTGACAAACAACATAATCCATATCAGTGTGAAAATTTTTTGAAAATACCTCGAAAGACTCAACAAAACGATTGACAACGACTCCAGAATCGGAGTTGAAACGTCTCCAAACAGATGAGAAAAAATTTTGAGAGAAAACCCCAATGAACAGACAAAATAACTTACATAATTGTTGATTTTCTATTATTTAGCATAAATGTAAGAAGGCATTATGAATTATCTTTCTGATAATTCCCAGATGGTCAAAAGAGCAACATTGCCTGTATGTGAAGGAGCAGAAATAGGTAATTATTAAATCAATACATTCCCAATTTGCTTATTCATTTCCAGAAAATTCCAAAATTTTCTGATCTACAGGGACATATACACGGGTGATAACTCAATACTACTACTACTGACTGAACAACTAGTCATATTGCACTACCAGTAAGCTGACCATAAACTCATCGCCATCATTCAGCCTTGTGCCGTTCACTGCTGGACATAGGCCTCCACGAAATGTATCCAAATTTCTTCTGTTCTGAACAGTTGCTACCCAATTTGTGCGTATTCTTTTAATATCGTCAGCCCATCTTGTAGAGGGATACCTTGACTTCGCTTGTTTGCCCTCGATCTCCATTCCAGGATTCTTCTACTACATGGTTATCCTGCATCTTGGCAACATGTCCTGCCCACTGCCATTTTAACCTGAATATGTCCGATATCCTTAACTTCAGATCTTCAAAACATTTATTCTTTTATCATTATTACCCTCAAAGTGATGCCCAGCATAGGCCTCTTTATTTTGCGTTGTGTTATTTTAGTAATGACCAATGTCATCGGTAAGGACTGGGAGTTCACACTAATTGAAGGCTTTCCTCTTTAGGTTGATCCCGCAATTCCAGAAAATATCCAATTGGAAAAGCAAGACAAAGCAGGTCAAACAAGAACATGTCGACAAGGTTGAACTACTGGTTGACCAAACATTAGAATTAATCCTGAATATTCCAAAATACAGCATGGCATGATGCAGTACCAAAAATATTGCACAAGGAACAATCATATTGAAACAGCAAAAAAAACTTAAAACGCTGACGTTTACTCCCTTCAATAAATATGTATATCCTTTAAACCCAAGACAAAAAATTAATTCAACCATACGAAAAATCAATAATAACTTTAAAGATAACGTACTAGTTATATATTAAAAATAAAACGGATCGCATTAGAAGCTGTTCAGAGAACACAAATTCCATTTCCACTTAAAAACAATTCTTAACACCTGGCCTGTATCCTAAAATTCCTCCAAATGTAGGTTATGCAAGTTGTGACCACTGGAGCAAAGTATGCGAACCTTCCATAGATTTGACAATCAGTAGCTTCTCAGGTAACTTCCATCCATGATAGTGACCAGAGCCAGTTAACATCAAATTATCTGGGGTTCGAGAACCAAACGTTTCACCTTCATACACTCCAAAGACATGTCCATGCTGGAGGTTAGCTCTTCTGGCTAACACATCTGCAGGAATTAACCTTTTGAGGGCGGCCATAATTCTATTCCACCACGATAAATTATCTTCTGAATCAGTATTGCTGAATTAATTATCAGTATATCCCGTTGAGTCAATAATAGCTTATCCTAAGGAACTGTTACTGTATATAGAACCTGAGGACCTTCTTGCTTTTGAACTCTCATTCCGCTCTCCTGTTCAACACAATGACCCGCTGTCAACATAACGAGGTTACAGGATAATCTATTTCTGTGGTGCTGTATATATCGGTATAAGCTAGCGCTGGGTTAACCTGGTCAATAATAACGCGCCATGCTCAACAACACGAGCATTTTATGAGGTAACATTTATGTCTCTGCCTCTGGAGATGTTTGCTGCAGTTGTAGGTGAAACGTCTGGAAGAAATTCCAATAGGCAACTGCAAAACAGTTAGGATAACCTCATTTTATCGAAAATTGTTAAATCTTTGGTGAATTAGTCCTGCATCAATTATCTCAACGGTATTTACTCTATATAATCTTTATTATTGCATGATCTCCTTGTTTTTCTTTAAAAACCCTGCACAGTTCTATTTAAACGCGTGTATATTAATTATTATTTAATTAATATATTATTAAAATATTAATTAAATGCGTCAAAGAGCTAATGATGTATGTAATAACTAACGAACTGCATTAAACATCATTCAACGTTATTAAATACAAATACATTTATTTATGGATTATGGTACCCATATCAAAGTAAACAAACACTAACAAATCTAATAAGAGCTCAGTAAACTTGATGGAATGTTTACCAAAATCAGTATCAATTTAAATATCTGCAAGTCATTTATTGTGAGAATGAATGGATAAAATAAGTTTCACAAGTGTTCACATTATTTTTACATCTATTCTTTGAAAAGAAATGTGTTTAAAATTGATTTTTGCGCCCCAAAACTCTGACCATTCAGGCGTGTAAATATATTCTGTACACAAATTTTCGCTTGCCAAACTCATGCGGCAGAATTTATTTCCAGTTTTCTTTGAGAGACTTTAAGGTGTGCTTTCCACAAAAGTTTTCTGTAGTAATTTTTATGAAAATAAATGTGACATGAATTTCAAATAAAATATTTTGTAAAAAATAAATAAAATGACTTCAAAGTAGAACTAAAAAGTGTTACACAATCAAATGTGCTCAGTCCGTACAAATTAATTACTAGTCTAATATATTTTTAAAGTCGTTGCCAGGGAAACTTAAAACCCTGCATTTCCTACATATCTACAACTTTATCAAACTTGTCTTCTAAATGTTATTTGTAGCATATTCTTGATTTTTTTATGTTTTCTTGGGAATAACACCACAATTGAAATAAAAGCTGTATATTGAAAGAAAATACCAAACGTTTCAAAGTCGATTCTGACTTCGTTGTCAATGGCTTTATGTGTATTGAAAATGTAAATTGCAAAATGAAAGTTTGCTTTATAACATTTAAGTTGACATAAGTAAAAAATTGGTTGTTTTTATATATACAGGTAGCACAAAAGATTCTAAAGATCATGTATGAAGTTAAACAGCTTTCAAGTTGGAAGAATTTGAAAGAGTTGTCTTTAGAATTTATAAGTGGCGTTCCTAGGTACGACTTTGTTATAAGATAGCGCATTCGCCAAAAATGCGATCAAAGAATTTTGCTGTTTCAGTGATCCCATTAACGTCATAAGGGAAAACCTAGGAAAAACCTTATGAACTATCCCGATACTGGGTTGTTCAAAAGGAGATGACCATTAGTAATTTCTTCCTTAATTGTCGGTAACCAGATACGATTGAATTCTACATAAGTAGAAGCAATACGTCTTCACTCAAAAGAATTAAGGCAGATTCTATTTTTCGTTTTGTGTTATGTTGTTCTTTGTGAAGTATATTTGAATTGTCAAATTGTATTTTATGGCCTAGGTCCCATGCATGTTCACAAATTTTCGATTTTTCAAATTGTCTTTTCTTTATGTAATGTTTGTGTTCATTTATTCGTACGTTTAATTGTCTCGAGGTTTCTCCAATCTAAAATTTATTGCATTCGCAAGGAATCTTGTATATGCAGTTTTTTGAGTCCTTGTTTTAACAGTAAATCTGTTGCCCACTCTTTTTAATCTTTCTGCCAGACCCTGTATGCATGATATAGTTGTAACTGTAATGTGGTTGTCCTGAGTAGCAGTATTAATAAGAGCAGTTCTGGGTTTATTCGGAAGGTTTGTTCTCTGTTCATGTCTGTTTAACTCTTTGTTGATAAATTTTGTGGATTTATCAGACTTGATTGTTAGTTGGCACAGAATTCCAAAAATTCACCCGATAGGTAGGTAATTAATTCTTCAATATGTGACAATGGTATCGTCAACATTGAAGTCTATCATTAGACCTGTACTAACTTGCTTTCTGTCCACACCATAGTATACAAATGCTATATTGTTTTCTAAGCATTGAAATACATTATGAAGAGAATACTTTCGTTTATATTTATAACCTAGAAATCACAAAACAACATTACATTTAGAGATTGAAGGTCGTCGAATTGGTGATCTCTACCGCTAATGATATCAGTTTTATTTTTTAGGTACATAATTAATATTTGAAGATTTTGATCTTTTGAGGGTAGCGCATCTGAAGGCCTGTTAAGTATCAAGACGCTAGAGACCATTACACATAACAAGATACCCATGGCAGTGCTAGGCAGGTGCTTTCTCCTGGGCCTCTCTTGCCGATCATTCGAACTGCATTATGTGTGAAATACAACTTAATTTTACTTAGTGCCTAATGTATTAAACCACATTTCTACTTATGTTAACAGTGAATTTCTGATTTGCCCTCTCTAGACCCCAAAACCTGCCGACCGGCCCTGCTTAAAGCCCAAAATCTGCGAATTTATCCCCCTCTAAACCAAAAGCTGGCAACGCCCTTGGCGACACTTGATTTGGAAGTACTTAACTCGTTTTCGTGGAACTTCAGAATGTTGTTATTTAATTTGCTTATTCTCCCAAATGAAAGTACCATTCCGCTGGTGGAGGGCGTTGAATGAATAAACAGTTTTTTAGGCTGTTTATTTCACATCAACCATTAAACTAGTTTATAGTCTATCCATAAACTAATTTACTCGTGAACGATGTTTGTGCACCGTCACAACCTGACCGTCGACAAGATAACCTGACATAAACACGAAAAGCGTCGAATGGCTCTGGGAATGGTCATAAATTAACGTCGTCTCATTTCAACTCCTCGAATAGTATGAGTCATATCTGACCTGTTTACTTTTTATTTTGTTTGATGGTCCTCCATCTGTTTACGAATGATCTGTCAAATACCATTGGTGGAGTCAGTGTATTGAACCTAATAGATGTCGGTGACATCTACCGTCAATTGAGTAATTTAAGTATATGAACGCATACTATGCTATAACATATACCAGGGGTCGCCAAATGGCGGACCGCGGTCCGCATCCGGACCGCAGACCCATTTTGTGCGGACCCGCGAGAACACAGTAACTGACACTAAAGACTACTTCCGATATAAATAACTTCCGTGGCCCCAAAAAGATTGACGCGAGCTGTACGTAATTTAATAAAAATGTTTATCTTTGTTGACGTTAATTCGAAAACAGCCGGGCGAAGTAACGAGCGAGCCAGAAAGAGTTCGCGGATTGGGGCAAGTGTCGTGAGGGCAGGGGTAATTCGTCACGTGATCGCTCTACCGGCCGCCAGGAGGTCAGTGTTTTGTTTTAATTTTGACGCGCTGTTTGCTTGTTTACGAGTGTAAGTACCTACCTGTTTATAATAGCGAATTTTGGCTGTTTATAGCGAGTTTTGACTATGGAACAGAAAAAAAGAAAAGTTGAAGATGAAAATAGACAGTTTTTGCCGGAATGGACCGATTTATATTGTTTTACGCTGCCAAATCATGCTGGAGCAGTACCAATGTGCTTGATTTGTAACCAAACAGTGGCGTTAATTAAAAGCTCGAATATAAAACGACATTATGATACCAAACACAAATCATTTGCCAAAAACTTTCCACTTGGTAGTGATCTGCGTAAGTACAAAATTGCAAGTTTACTATCAAGTTACTCATCTTCGACCCAGATCATAAGTCGCTCAATGACGGAGCAGGAAAAATGTGGTGAGGCTTCTTTACGTATTTCTTGGACTCTGGCTAAGCATATGAAACCATTTACTGATGCTGACGTAGTTAAAGAATGCTTTCTTGAGGCAGGTAATGCTTTATTTGAGAACAAAAAGGATGTTGTTGAGACGATACGACGGATTCCGATATCTGCTTCTACTAGCACCAGAAATACACACGTTTTGGCAGAAGAAAATCATTGTGATTTGAAACGGCAGTTAAATAATACAAACTATTACGCCTTGGCTATGGATGAATCATGCGATGTCACTGATATGGCTCAGTTAATTATTTTTGTACGCTACCTGGACAAAACGAGAGAAACTTTTGTTGAGGAGATATTGGCTCTTTTGCCGCTTTTAGGAAGAACCCGAGGAGAAGACATGATCAAAGCAATGATGGATTATTTTGAAAAAGATGAGTTAGACTTGAAGAAGCTCTTATCTGTAACTACTGACGGTGCGCCAGCAATGGTTGGGAGTAAAAAAGGACTAGTTCACCTGTTGAGAAGCAATGAGAAATGTAATGAAAATTTAATTTCCTACCACTGTATTATTCATCAAACTGTGCTTTGCTGCAAACTCAATCATAATTTTGAACGTATTATGCAAGAAGTGATGAAAATAGTAAATTTTCTTCGTGATAAATCATCATTGCAACATCGTGAATTAAAATCATTTCTTGAAGAAGTTGATGCACAATATGACGATCTACTGTTGCATAATAATGTAAGATGGTTAAGTAAAGGCTGCGTTTTAGAAAGATTCTTCAGCATTTTAGACCACTTGAAGACATATCTTTCTAACAGTGATCAGACTTCAGTAAACGCTTACTTAAGTTTTCTAAACGAAAAAGAAAATGTTGCTGTCATTGCTTTCTTAACGGATACTTTTAAACATATCAATGACCTGAACCTTAAACTTCAAGGCAAGGGAAAGCTGGTATGCGAGCTCATGTCAGATGTCAATAGTTTTTCTCGAAAACTTGATCTCTTTATTAATGATCTTGGAAATGAATACTTACACTTCCCCAATTTAAATAAAATAATCAGCAGTGACAACGAGACTGACGTTGGCCAATTCAAGATGTTCAATACGGATCTTAAATCGGAATTTCAAAAAAGGTTCGCAGATTTTAAGAAAATTGAGAATGTGGTAGAAATCCTCAGCAGCATTTACTCTCTGCGTCCTGATGGTGAATGGAGCAATGAAGCTGCAATTGTTTTTGGAAGTGATAAAGCTACTCTGCAGATGGAAATGATCGATTTCCAAGAAAACACAGTTTTAAAACACAAACAATCGGAAGTTTCCAGTGAAGAGTTCTGGATAAAATTTGTGTGTGGTAACAAATATCCAGAATTACAAAAATTAGCTTTGAAACTTCTTACTTTGTTTGGTTCGACAGATATTTGTGAAGCAGCATTTTCGAAAATGAAGTTCATTAAGAATAAATTTCGATCTCGACTTACTACTGAACATCTCCAGGATTTAATGTCAATAGCTTGCACCAATTTTACTCCTAACTTCAGACAGATAATTAGCAACAAAAAATGTCATTTTTCGCATTGATACCTATGTAACAAAATACCTTTGTTATTTCCTTAATTACATTTGTTTAATAAATATTTTTTCTTATAAATAAAATGTGCGGACCACGATGGTCATTTCATTTTTTAAAACGGACCCCGAGCGAAACTAATTGGAGACCCCTGACATATACCATACTCTTATATATGTTATAGCATAGTATGCGTTCATATACTTAAATTACTCAATTGATTGAATATTAGGTTCAATACACTGACTGTTGTCTTACTGATGTGTATTACATCCAAGTATTTCACTTTAGAACTTGTCATTCAAGAAAGCGTATCTGACGAGAACTCCTGGTTCGAAACGGCTGTGATACGTTGAATGATATAGTTCTAAATATGTGGATATATATCTGTTTATATCATTGGTGGACGTTGATCCGTTGACGATCGAAAATAATCGAAGATTATACTGTTTTTATAAACTAGTTTATCACCGATGATAAACGGTCTCTGTTCGTTGACTGTAAAAGACAGACTAAAAGTGAAATCACAGAAAAATTTCAAGTTGCACAAGGCTTTAATGTGAAATAGGAAACCGTTTAATAGACTTGATTAGATAGGAAAAACGAATATGTTAAGAATATGTGAGGAACCGAATTTTACATCTGCTTGTTTGTTATGGCTCTTTGTTATGTTCAACTGAAGTGTTGAAGCGACCTCAGAACTAGTGTTTGTTATAATAATAATATTGGATTCCAAACTTTTATTTGATTTGCATATTGAGAATATTGTTAACAGGGCCTTTCGCAACCTAGGATTTATTTCAAGAATCACCAAAGATTTCTCATCTGAAGAAAGCCTTATTATTCTTTATAACTCTTTCGTTAGATGTACACTAGAATATGCTTCCGTGGTCTGGAATCTACAATACGTAAAATACGAGGAAAGCATAGAAAGAATACAAATTAAATTCATTAATAATTTAAATTATCGGTTTCACAGAGAATATTGTTATAACACATATGAATGTAATTTGCCAAAAAAACAAATTGTTTAAACTTTCCAATCGTCGTGATATATTTTATGTGATATTTCTATATAAATTAGTTCAAAATAAAATAAACTGTATTGGTATCATAAATAACTTCAATTTTAACTGTGGCATTAGCCATACTTTAAGAACTAAATATTTATTTTACAGTCGTAGGTGTGATACTACTAACTCTTCCTACAACTCCTGTTTGTACAGGATGCTGAGAACGTACAACTTACATTTCTTGCATATTGACATTTTCAGCATTTACTTATATGAACTAAACAAGGCGGCCTATTTAGTTTTCAAAATTTAAGCACCCAAGTATGTAAGTGGCTTATAAGTAGTAGCTTTTCGTATCTTTATTGTTCTCTTTCTTTTTATTGTAATTGCGTTAAATATTTGTGTGACTGTGACTAATTGTGTAACATGTGGTTTCCTATAATTGGGTAGTCCAGGCTACCTGTTGGAAACCCAAATTGTAAATAAATAAATAAATAATGATTGTAAGCTGTCATAGCTGTCGTTTGAGTTTTATGTTCACCAACTAACGCAGCTCGCAGCTCTCTTTTGTATTCGACTCAAGGATTCCAGCCAAATGGAGCTGTCAACAGCGGTGGATTTACACTAGGGGCAGTCGGGGCAAGTGCCCAGGGCAGCAAATTTTCTAGGGCGGCAAAATTTGGAAAGTGGAGAAGAATGTGTCTTATAAAGACTGCTTAATATAAGTAATTCATTTTTTCAATTAATATTTTTTTATGTAATTAATAATTCAAGAAATTCAATTAGTGCATTACTTGTAAATTATAAATTTGGCACTTCAAGTAAAAGGTAATAATCAAAGTGATTTACTTTATTTATTTCTTTGAAGATTTGGAATAATATTAGATTTTTTTATTTCCTGGAGTTAAAGAAATTAAATTAGTAGTTTTTTAGAAATATTGAAAATATTTTGGAGTTATATTTGCATTTTTCCAAACATAAATTTTAATCTATCAATGTAATGCAATTACAAGTCACCCTTAGTTCTTAAAAAAAGATATACGTTTTTATATATTTCGAAAATATACAATGTATAATAAATTTACTGCAATAAATTAGTTATTTTAATTTAAGAAAATAAGATATTTAAACTCTAAGTTTGAATAAAACTTCATTATTGGGGCGGCATTTTTTCCGGTGCCCAGGGGCGGCATTAAGTTAAATCCGTCCCTGGCTGTCAATATGCCAAGGTTCTAGGCCCGATCTAGCCGACTGATACAGGTCAGCCGGGGTTACTAGGCGAAAACCTAAATTAGCTTATATCCAGGGAAAACAATTTTTTGATGTTTTTAGATGTATTTCAATGAGAATCATGTAATGTTTGTCTCTACTGGATTGCTAGCTCTACCTGTGAGAAAAATGACTCGTTGCTAAATAAAATGCAGCTTTGTTATCGCAATAAACAAGTTAATAACTATTGCAGAAATACCACTATAAAGCTACTGTAAACAACTGAATTATTAACAAAATACCATGTGAATATTTCTCATATAGAGTACTCATATTCCTAACAAAATTACAAACAATAAGTGAAGCGTCGAATAAAATTTTGTCCTCCAAGAATTCTCTACTGCTAAAATATTTAAGATTTAATCATCACCAAATGCGATCATTGCATAATTTATACGACACTAATTTCCCTCATTAGCCCCAGATTGTAACCCATTTACTGAGGAGGGAAGGTAGAAAACGACTAAAACGATTTCCAATTGAATCTTCCAGGTAACTACAATTCAAGTTTTCCCGCTCGGGATAACAAGAGCATAATTGCTAAAGAGTAGAATCTAATTTCGAAAATTATATCTTACTAGTTAAATATTATGGAAAGTATGTCCCGATTATGTAGAACATTTTTAACTGAAGACAACATCATAGGTTGATGAAACAGTCCGTAACCTGTTTGTAGACATTAATAGGAACTGCTGTCGCGAAAATGAGTAAAATCGGCAAATTCTTGATATTAAATACTAACTTAAATTTGAATGTACAATTATCACATTAGACTAAGTATAATAAATATGGATAAACTGTGGTTTTTCGGACTATTTTGCAGAATTCTATTGGAAGTACTGCCGAACATCTTCAGTCGCGTGGAGGAAAGTAATATTTTTTTGAATAGTCGTAACGAATAGCATTTAAATTTGAATGCTATTCACTGCCAAGACATCTGAGGCAGAGGAAGGGTCGCTTGTTTAAATCAATATTCATAAGCATTATTATTACATTTTACAAAGTGAAGTGCATTTTATAGGCTCTCAAAATGTCTTTTGTATATTCTGGTAGAACCAAGATATCTTGGTTTCTTGTGAAGGTTAGAACAAATTCAATAATATGGAATCGAGGATTAAAAGGAAAGTATTAAAAATAAATATAGAAAATTTATTACAATGAAATTTCACATTAGATAGAATGGAAATTAAACTCCAAGGCCTTCTAAAATAAAAAATATTTTATGAATAAAACATTAAAAATATATTTAACCGACTTCCACCTATAACTAAAAAGGTGAATACAATTATAACAAAACACAACTCCAGCAAATAAATAACACATTCAATGTCGTCAGGTAAGTAAAAAATGTAAACATTAAAAGGTTATCATTCTGTACAAATTAATTACCTACCAATCTAGTATATTTTTGAAGTCGATGCCAAGCAAATCTGAAATCCTGCATTTCGTACTTGTCTACTACTTCATCAAACTTAATTGTTGCTTGGCCCCGACTTCAAAAATATACTAGATTGGTAGGTAATTAATTTGTACAGAATGAACACCTTTTAATGTTTACATTTTTTTACTTTCTGGGTAGGTACCTAACAACATTGAATGTGTTATTTATTTGCTGGAGTTGTATTTTGTTATAACTATTTTCAGCTTTTTAGTTATAGGTGGAAGTCGGTTATATATTTTTTAAATGTTTTATTTTCAACACTTTGGTTTTTTTTGAACTCATGTAGTTTTCATTCTTTATTTTTTATTTTGTATGTATAACCTTAATAGTCAGGACCAGGTAACATCGAAAGCCCCAACATTACACAATGATACATTTTCATTTAAATTGCCAGGTAAATGTTTACAAACAAACTGTACTAGTACGCGTTGTCCAAAATATGTTTATGCTTTATGGACTACACCATGTAACCTTTTTTCAACTTTTTTGACAACCCTGTAGAACTATAGATAATTCCACTCCACCCTATGTACCAACCATCCTGTACATACGACTGCCTACGGGCAAATATAAATTTGTTAGCTGCCTTCTGTAAATTATAGGACGGAGTAGAATCCATCCCATATTTACCGAGTCAAATCCGTCCTATATCTCAACCATCGTATATAACTCCTTATGGGCTACCCTCTAAATTATTTCATTTTTAACATTTTATATTATCGCCCTGTGTAACATTAGTTCCTCTCCATACTTTATGCAACTTTTAATTTTTTTTAATCACACTATATAAATATAATTCAACTCCAGCATATATTCAAACCATCCTTTATATCATTTGTTTACGTCCACATTTATAACAGTTTTTTAATCACCCTACATAATTTTAATTCCACATTTTTTCCAACATTTTTATACCACCAAACTTCCACTCCACCCTATATTCCAACCATCCTGTATATACGGCTGCCATTATCATTCTACTCCGTCCTATATTTAAATCATCATATATATGCAACTCCTTCTATCACTTTATTTTGTGATTTTGTTTGCTATAACTAAACACCCTGTGTATAATTGCACCAAATAGCAGTTTAGAGTTTGACATTTGTTGTCACTGAATTTTCTATTAGGCTGGGAGACTGTGACAACAAAAGCACCGTCTTCTCAAAATGGAAAAATTTTCATTTAAATAGGTATACAAACAAAACGAGCTTGGTACTCATGATTTAAAGAGCCAAAAATACTATGCCTTACTACCTATATGCTTGAGATGTACATAGAAAATTTTCAAACTCGCAATTAAAACTTCCAGTGCCTACAATTCCCGCACTATTACGTTGGAATTAAAATATTTATCAGGAAATGTCCGTTACGTCACTTCGATGACATTTTTGATAAGAATATTGGAATTTTCGGCGATTTGCTGCAAAACTGCAAGTTGCACGTCGCAGAAAAGTATATGAGATCAACTAGGGATCTTCCTTAATAAATTAAACGTTAAAAAACTATACATATCCATTAGGAGTTTTTGAAAATTCGACCAATATGTTAGGGATATTGGTCAATTTCCATGCATGCATGTGTTCATTCGCAAATTTCATCACTTTACCAATAGATTTCTTTTCCAAGATTTGAAGTTTCACCAATCCGGATATATACTCTATTAAACAAGACCATATTCATTCAAAACGGTGCACCACAGGAGAAGAAATCAGGTAACATACATACAAAAAAAACGCGACGAATTGATAACCTTTTCCTTTTTGGAAGTCGGTTAATAATAAAAAATCACACTAAAAGCATTTATCATCTTGATTTCTTGGTTTCTGAAGAAACTGTTAGAAACAGATACACATAGGTAACCCGATATCGGAGGAAAGGAAATTAAATGACTTATCAGATAACGTGAAAAAAATGGAGGGTTCCATTTTAAAAAATGTTATCCATGGTTAAACTTTTCAAAATTGGAGTGATGATATCTAGCACAATAAAAAGAGATCTTCATTGTCATTCAGGCGCTTAGGAATATGGAGGGTGGTCAATAGTTTCTCCCAATTAAAGCCTACTAGGATACCAGAGAGCTCCAATTTTCCCGTGTTTCTAGATGTCAACAAAATAATAATAACCCCCAAACGGTGCATTTTAGATAATATGTTTGGTGAATAAAGTCTTAATAAAATTGACAGAGGAATCCAAATATGTAATAATATACAAGGTATTGCATTTAAAAAACTTAACATGAATATGAATCACCCTGTATATGGGAATTCCGGTGAAAGTATTTTATTATATATCTCTCACTACCCTGGCGGCAGATTTTTAAAATATACATGGTGTAAACGGTTTAAGTGCAAAGATTTTGAGGATCAATACTTCAGGTCAAAACAAATCAAAAAGCTTTATAACATTTTCAGAAATAAACTATAGTTTTGCCAAAAAAAAATGAAAAAGTTAGAAGTTCTGTAGCCTTTATTACAGTGAATAATAGATTATTTCCGGCTTCAAAATGATTGTAAATCTAAATATGTAAATACTCAATAGCGTATACACCTTTAATAACTGTATTAACAAAGAAAATTATTATTTAAACTCTAAATATTCTGTTATAATTTGCCCTACGTTTCTCCGATCAGATGTGGCAACATAGCATATACTCAGTACTACAGCTGGCCACTGCTATGAATGCTTTTTTGCTGCCCGATTCTTTTAAGAAAGTGAAAGTGATTTTTGCGTGACATTCGACATAGCGTAAATTATTTGATTTTCATTTTAAAATATAAATTGGAAAAATAAATAAAATCTGTTGTGAATTGTGAGTTCGAGTGTATTATTTTGTGACAAAAAGTGACAATCATACAATTAGGTAAAGACCTGACATGCTTTAATTTGTGGGGAAAGCAAATGTAATAACAAGAATTTTGAATTTTGAATATTTACTATAAATAATCCGTTTGCTCGTCAGAGGTCTATCATAATGACATCCTGCAGGTCAAAGGTTTTTATTTGTCTAAGATAAGTAATATTAATTTCTTAGTAACAATTATTTCTCGAAGAATTTAACACATAAAAGAACTACATATAAGAAATGTTTTGTTTAATATAGTTTGTATCGCATTATTTTTGAATCATAATGTAAACAACTTTGTATCCTCCCTTCTTCAACTTGATGCATAAAATAAATCGCCAAATATAAATATTCATTTCAATACATAGATATTAAAAGGGTACATTTTTGAAAATAATATTTCATAAAATTTTATGTACCTAAATAAATTTACCGGCACTCGAAACTATGAAATTATTTAATACAAAAAAATAACAGGTGTTCATTTTTTTGTGGTGACTCATTCCTTTATTATTCACGCTACAAGCAAATCTCATTTTTAGCGCGACGTTGTCACATTGACAATAATTTACTTAACATGTATTTCAAATTTTCTTGCTTATTAAGGCCTTTAGACCATAGTGTTATAAGAGTTTTTTGTTTTGTTTGGTGGGTATTATCTGCACCTAAAATATATGCAGCCAAACTATTTACACACTGTATATCCGTATAGCCAAAATCTTCCATCCACACAGTATTGGCCCACTCTGTATAGTCGTCAAATGTTTAGCAGTCCTGCTTGTTATATAAAAGATGAACATTTTTCATCAAACCTTATATAATCCTGTATAGATTCACGGAAACAAAATGTCCAATTCTATTTTACCTTTCACACAATTTGAAGTGGAAATGCTCAAAGGAAAAGATGATTTACCTGAATATAAAAATTCCTTGTTTTGTTGTGAAACACTTTTGAAGCTTTTCAATTAACCCTTTTAGAAACCCCTCTGAGGCCGGGGTTATTGCCTTTAACAATCCTTCCTATCCTGGGACGCCTACGTGAGTTTCCGGGATATTCCGGTCTCAGTATTCGAAAGTGCTTGGTTGAAAACTACTAAAGTACAAACGTGACAGGAAAATACAGCCTGAAGATTATTCCCGGTGGGTCGTCACCATGAAATGAAAGTGTAGTTAGCTTATTGATATTGATAAATCTTTAAATCCGGAAGATTTGAAAAATATTTCTTTATATTGCAGTGCTTTTCCGCTAAAATATAAAGTGTCTTTAATGCTAAAAAGCGAGACCAGCAGAACAGAACATTAAATAAGGGTTTTATGATATAGCTCTGAGAAACAAATGTAATAACTCAATTGAAATGCTCATTTTATGTGCAATTTCCAAAACTAAGATTTATAAGCATTAAGAAAATTTAGATTTCAGATCCATCTTTTGAGTAAATAGAGTAAACGGTCAGGGAAGTGAGATCATTTTTTTCGAAACGCTCATAATTCCCATTTTAATAACCGAATTTTGCAAATTTGAGCTGTTTCAAAATAATTTTTCTTCATAATGTAATGTTTTTATTTTCACACTCGGGTACAGTTCAGTTCTTGGATTTATTTAAAAACACAGTCTAACTCACTCTAATTTATTTCCACTACTTTTACACAATTTATATTCACTGAATGTATCTAAACTTAACAATACGACCGTCGAAAACATTGAATCCATCGCCAACTGTCCGTATTTATATATTTCTCTCGGAATTATTCTGGCAAGTCAACGAACTATCGGGACACTTCTTTCATGTGTTCTGGAAGCTTCAAGGGAATTCCCAGTAACGGCGGCGGTCGGCCTGTTGAGAGACAAATCATTTCGGTTTCCCAGAAATATCGGAAGAATGTCCCTTCCACGAATTGGATGATGGCCGATTGCACCAGCTATCGAATGAATTCTAGTAACAATAAATTTCAATTATTTTCATTTCTTACCCCAAATGTCCCATTTCTATTATATTAGAATCATGCTTCAACAACAGGACTAAAAAGTGAGATAGAAGGTGGCCCCCTAGTGATTGCCATAAAAAATAATTTGGTCAAGTGCTAGTTGGACTCGCATACTAAGGATTCCGTACCATCTTTGAGAGAAAGTATATATTTTTCTAATACTCCATTTTAAGACAAGCAGGGAATCAGCGGGTTTTCTTATATTTTTCCTTAATATCATTTAAAATAAGGGTTTTAAAGGACCACGCACGTTTCTTATGGAAAATGGATTCAGCCCAATTTTATTGAAACTTTGCAAAATAATAGTTCTCAACAGGCTGATCAAAAGTCTCACTTCACTGTGCCCGAAGCTCTTAAACCACCCTCAACTCCCAAAAGCCACCCTTAAGGATGGGAGAAACGAGTAGATTATATTGATGGGTTGCCTAGCCGAAATATTTTACTAGTGTAGTAGAATCTATAACTAAGTACCCAATCCAATATTATGCTCGAGGTCGAGGCTTTCATTCTCTACCATTCCCCCTCACTCTCCCCCCTCCCCTTCACCATCATAAAAATAACGGAGTTATGGATGGTTTTCTCTCCTATTTTTACTTTCAACGTTGTTAGCCATGAAATAGATTGATTTATTAATAACTATTCCAAAAAACGTTGAACGATTTTTTTATTAGGTATATCAGATATAACGAAAAAACTAAATAAGTAAGTACTTACTAAAAACTTAAGAAATTAAAGCATAATAATGGTTACAATTTATGTTCGAAAAGTCCACCATTGTTATTTAGACAAAAATTGCATCTTTTTAAGATTGACGTTACCGCTTTCCTCACAGACCGCCTATCAATTTCTTCAATTGCTTGTAATACCCCCTCCCTTAGGTCACCAACTGTCTCATACTTTCTTTTGTATACTTTGTTTTTTAGCGCACCCCATAAATAGAAGTCTAGAACCGGGGTGGCCATTCGCGTGGGCCATTTCTTCATATCCAAGAGTTTGGATAGATATTATATTAAGTGTTGTCTTACTTATAACGAATTATGAGCAGGTGCTCCATCATGTTGGAACCATTCAATTTCTAAACGAGTTCTCAAATTCAAATTATGACACATGTCTTGAAAATTGTATTGCAAGAAATGCAAGTAGCGCTCCCCATTAAGTAATTCGTCATAGATAAAAGGTCCCAGAATAGTAGAACCTATGATACCACACCAAACATTAAAACCAAATTTTTTTTAAGGCTCTTAAATGTAGATAGAGCAGGTTGACGACGATTAAAATATCTATGAAAGTATTCCTCAGCTGCACGAACTGAATTTTTATGGCATATGATATAACATTACACCATATTCAGTTTTTCTTCGTTAGAATATTCCATTTTATCATGAAAACTTGTCAATATCGACTGTCAGTTCAGCACTACTAATGCAATTACTCTGAAATGAGGAAACGTCAAAGTGAAAACAATTTTTTTTCATAGCTACCTACGTTAAAAGTGAAAATAAGAGAGAAAAGCATCCATAACTCCATTATTTTTATGAATATCGAGTATTATATCGTTGAAAAGCTCTAAAAATGTCCGATTTTTTGAGGTCATAGCCAACTATGGTTTCCATTCACAAAAGATAAGTTTGTGTCATATCTCGAAAACGAGAGCCGTTACAATTTTAATTTTATATTTTGCTTTTATTCTGTAATTTGACCCAATTTCTCCTTAATTTTCGTGTAAATTTCAGGTGAGACCCTATGTATCTATTTTTTTCAAAATTTTAGCTCTTATACTTTCGGAAATAAAGGAGGGGGGAACAGGTAACAATATACATATTTAAGTCCAACGATTCGTCATTGTGTAAAAAACATTACAACAGCCAGTCTTCAACATATTCGTACCAAAGATTTACATCTACAAAAACCCATTTGTTCATAAATTTTTGACAAAAGACTATACAAAGAGAAGAAAGTTTACCAACTGGATCGTTGAGCAAAAAAAAGTGAACGCGATTTTGCAAAATTGCCGTATTTGAGTCTAGGAAAATCCAGAACAGTTTTATCAATATGCAATGTATCCAAAACTTGTCACTGTTGGGTATGCATTATGGTCCGGAGGAATTATTGGACCGTTTTCTTTGGAAGATGAGAAAGGTAATGAATTAACGGTGAAAGGCGAACATTATCGTGCTATTTTATCGCGAAATGAATTCCGACATCCAGGAGTTTCAGGAAAATCTAGCTCACAGAGACCAAATACACATAAATTAAAAATGCTTCAAAAAGAAGGCTATAAATCTGACCTACAATGGGTTTAAAATTAAAACCAAAACAGCGGCTTTTACCTTTGAAATTATTATTACGTCTATTTAAACAAAAACCTTTCAGAACAATTCTGCGTTCACCAATATCTGAAAATCAAAGAAGGCAACTAAACAATACAGAAAATACGCTTACACAAGGAAACTTATACCTACTTTAGCTCCAAAAGTGTATTCATGACATTATAAGTCTTCGAACAGCCACGTTTCACGAATGATAATGAGAAGGATAAAAGTTCCAATTTAGTTTAATCACGGGTTTCGACTTAAAGTGCAGAACGAAACACGTAAGTTGCTCGTGTTTAAAAACATTTCAAGAGCTGACCTTCGGGCGAACGTTTTCTTATATAACATGAATGTTGTGAAAATCGTATTCTGTTTGAGTTTGCCTCAGGGAAACTTGTTAGAGATTGAAACGATGGATCTGGATATTTTGCCATTCAAGTTGCATCTCAAAAACTTATAATAACTTCAGTTGTTATTTCAGAGATTCTCCTTATTTAAAAATAAGAGTAGAACTGTTGGGACTAAATTAAAATATTTATTCTGTTAATTGTATAAAGTTATAATTTGTTATACATTTTCTCAGAATATATTTTCTAGGGTATAAGCAGTTATTATGAAAAATTGCTTCCGGCAACATTTTTTGAAAGTCTGTTATCAGTTGGTCAGTCTAGAAGTTCCTGAAACATATGTTTTGTTACTCTTTTTGTTGCATTGCTAGAAAGTGGCTTTCGCCAATTTTTTTTTAAACTCCGGTATGCGACAGGTTTGAATAGATAGGTCAAAAATGTCCATTTATTATCTTTTACAAAATGCGTGCCCTTGTCCTAAAGAAATTCTGAGCATGCATTTTCTCGGAACGAACTCTATGAATACATAGGCTGATAGACAATATGGCCAGGCATAGTATTTCGAAACAGCTTTGGATTTCCTCAGTAAAGCTCCATACTCTGGAAAGGACCATCACAATTCATTCCAGTAACATAAAATGGATAGCTCTTAGAAACTTTTGATTCTAGAAGGTATCTCATTATTATCTAAGAGCTTTTCGGATTCAAAAAGTATACCTTGGATATTTCTGGCAATATTACTCTCTATTTGGAATAAAATTATTAGTGACTGGAATCAAGTATGCTCTGTTTCATCTTGCAGATTTAACATATATACGACGAAGGTATCCTACCATTATATTCCAAAAAATCAAAATTTTTATCCAGGATTTAGATTTGAAGCTATTGCAATGTTCAGCTTTGTTAAGCAACACATTAATTTTTGCTAACGAATCAGATGGTCTTATAACTTTTGAGTTTTGCCCTTGTTCTAACAGTATTTCACATCAAATTATTTCATTTGAAAGTAATATTAGAACAAGGGTATAGAGCTCAAATTATCAAAACACCAGCTGATCCTGTAAAATAATTAACCAGATATGGAATGTGGAGCCTGATGAATGACCGTGGCTATTAAATAGTAGTTCAATAACAAGCGAAGCCAATCAACTACTAAAACCATAAATGCAAAAAACGGTGCCTGAGAAATGAATGGAAATATTAATTGTTGATCGCTTAATGCACCAATACAGAATAACTCGTGCAAGGATCAATCTGTTTTTCCAGGAAAAATACGAGTAAATTTTTGCACCAAATTGAACTGTTGAACGTTCCGATTTTCACGAAATATTTCTATTTGTCGGTCGAATGAGAATTTTTAATAATCGTATGCAACACATTTGCAGAAAATATTACATTAAATAAAGTTATTTAAAATAAAACGAACGTTCGTTAAGAAATGTTTCTCTGTATCAACGAATTTATAGGAGAACTAACCTTAACCCGCTATTTCACAATGTACAATTCTTTGCAAAAAGAAACGTATATAACAATTTGTGCTAACTTTTTTGAACCTCCTTACATAACTATAAATTCACCAATCCCGAATATATTTCACCCAAACTGCAAGTGCTTATGGGGCACCCTACAATTTTTTAATCGCTCTACAAACTATAATTTCACTCGGCCTTATTTTTGAACCACACTTTATAAACAACTGCTTCTAACATTTTTTCAACCCGTTTCATAACTATAATAACTCAAGAACATAATTCAAATATCC
Source organism: Octodonta nipae (assembly GCA_034190945.1). NCBI lineage: Eukaryota > Metazoa > Arthropoda > Insecta > Coleoptera > Chrysomelidae > Octodonta > Octodonta nipae. Next base: position 68,721,341 of record CM067224.1, read on the forward strand.
TAAGGGCTTACATATAAAAATAATTCGATTTTACCTACCCTTATTTCAACCATATTGTATGTATATGCAACTATTTATGAATCAAACAATATAATTCTTCTCCACCCGTTTTTCAACTACCTGGGACAGGCAATTATTTATGGCCTACCCAATCCTACTCTTTTGAACCACCCCGTACAACTAATTTTACTACTTATTTCAACCGCATTGTATGCACTATGCGGATAGCCGGAATGCGGTCAGCCGTCCGAAAAATATTTCAAAATGTTTACTCTCATCTCGTGTTTGCAAATAAGGATGCACCCAGTATGATTTTCTTTGTTTCTTTTTCTTTATAAAGCGCAAGTAAATATAATAAATAGCTGAGTCTTCTTCAACTTCTATCTTGAGAATGGGCTCATCAATCGAGACATCGAGCGTTTTCATCCGCACTATTCGGTTGCGACTACGACTAGCCGCCATCCGGCTGGCCGCAGTTGCAACAGCGTCCTGCGGAAACCGAACAGGCAGCTGCGTTGCGGCAACCCGGTAAATGCGTAGGTACCTTCCGGGCCATCTGATATAACTTATGAAACATATGGATAAAAAAAATTCTATCTTGTTTAAACCACCCTACTTCATTTAAATCTACCAATCGCGAATATATGTCGCCCAAACTGAAAGTACTTATGCGCGAATCTATATAACAATTTTATTCGACATGTTTTTTTAATCACCTTGCATAACTGTAACCCCACTTCACCCTATATTGCAACCATCTTGTATATGCTGCTCTTTATTTGTCACCCAATATAAATTTTTAAACACCTGACTATAACTCTTCTCTATCCTATATTTCAGCTATGAAACTGCATACGCTGTACAACAATTATTTCTGATATTTTTTGAAATACCTTTTAAAGTTCAATTTCTCTTTACCCTATTTTAATCACCCTTTAAATGCAGATTTTTCTAACATTATGTTAAACACGCTCTTATACTATAATCTTGCTTCTCCCAATATTTCAGGTATTCCATATAGTATAATACAACTGTTCAAGGTCTACCTTATATAACAATAATTTCTCAACTTTTTTAGATCCACCCTGATGGAAATACCGGTGGAACCCTTGGTGTGTCACAAATTTAAAAACACAGTTTTGCACCCTAACACCAAACGTTTATTTAAACACTTACCCAAACTGCGACTGCTTATTGGCCACCCTATATAACAATTTTATTCAACATTTTTTTTTAACCGCTTTGTATAACTAAGTCTACTTCCATCTACATTAAAACCATCCAGTATACACTGCTGCCAATTTGTCAAACATTACAACTTATTTTTGGACCACCCTGTATAACCATAATTTTACTCTACAAAATATTTCAACCACCCTGTTGTGCATCTGCTTAGGGGCCACCAAATATAACATTTTTTAAACACTTAACTATAACTCTGGTCCACTCACTATCTTATATATGCAACTGCTTATGGACTACGCTATATAACTATTTTTGAACCACAATTAAAAGTATAATTTGTCTCCAGCCTGTATTTCAACCTCCCCTTTTTCTACCATTGTTTTAATCACACCGTATGAACTATATATAATTTTACTTCAATCTATGTTTCAGATATAATTACAGCTATAAAGGTGGTTTTAACATAACATAACGTATATGCAATAGCTCATGTTCTACAAAAAAAATTGTCCAACCTGTTTAACTATAATTCTACTCCACCCGCTATTTCAACTACCTTTTATATGCAACTACTTATCGGCCACCCAGTATAACATTTTTTGTACCCCCCTGTATAACTATAAATTCATCAATGCCCAATATATTTCACCAAAACCGCAACTGCTTATTGGGCACCGTATATAACATTTTTTTCAGCATATTTCTGAATCACTTTGTTTGTATTACAACTACCCTGTATATGCTACTGCTTTACCATAACACTTCTCCACCCTATAATTCAACTATCCTATCTTCTCAACTTATTATGAATTACGCTATTTTTTTTCCTCATATTTTTTCAACGACATTATAAAGTATAATTTCTCTCCACACTTCATTTAAACCACCCTTCATTTACAAGTTTTTCTAACCTTGTTTGAATCACACTGTATAACTATAAATTTACTGCGCCCCATGTGTCAGATAATCCATATATGCAACTGTTATATAACAAAATCTTTCTAGCATTTTTACCCACCCTGTATAATTATAACTCTACACCACCCTATATTTCAACAACCTTTTATATGCAACTACTTATTAGCCACCCTTGTATCCTTAGAATTACACCCCACCCTATCCTTTAACCATCTGGTAAATGGAACAGCTTGCAGATCATTACCTTACTTATTTTTTAAAACCACCTTTATAGCTGTAATTATACTCCGCGACCTATTTCACCTAACCTATATATGCAACTATAGTGTGGGTAAAAAAAATTGCTACATAGGTTAGAGAAATGGAGTACCTCAAATATGGGGCGAAGTCAAGTTATAGTTACACAGTGTGATTCAAACTATGTTAGAAAACGTTGCAAATGAAGGGTGATTTAAATGAAGTGTGGAGAGAAATTATACTTTATACAGTGGTTCAAAAAATTTGGGGAAAAATTGTGAAATAGCGTAGCTCATAATCAGTTACACAGGTAGAATATTTGAAATTTAGGAAGGATTTGAGTTAAGTAGTTGAGTATTTATCCTACCCCACATTATCCTTCAACCATCTGGTAAATGGAACAGCTTGTAGATCATTACATTACTTATTTTTTAAAACCACCTTTATAGCTGTAATTATACTCCGCGACCTATTTCACCTATCCTATATATGCTTGTGGATATAAAACAAGTTTTTAACCACAACATAAACTATAATTCCACTCCATCTTATATTTCAAACACCCTGTATAAACAGCTCCTTCTAACTAACAGCTTATTATGAACATAATAAGATCCTAACTGCTTACATAACACATTTTTTCTAAGATTTTTTATCCAAACTGTATAAATATTCTACCCTTTTTCACCCACTTTGTATATGGAACTGTTTATGGCCTAATCAATAAAACTTTTTTAGACCACCCCATATAACAAATTCCACTCTCCATTATTTCAACCACATTGTATATTGAATATTTTTGAATAAAAGCTAAGCTGATGCCAGTTTCTAATATTTTCTGCGTGCGGTGGAACCAATTGAGTAATTGTATTACCCAACATGGTACAAGTTTTTTCGCTATATCTACCGTTTCTGTCAATTTAGGGAGATAAAATGTCTACCAGATTTTAAGTCAAACTATAGGCTTTGCAACAAAAAAGATTCAGCAAAATCAGTTCAGTAGTTCTTACGTGATGCCCGAACAAACAAAAAAACCAACAAACAGACAAACTTACAATTTTATAATAGTATAGATAGAAGATAGATAGATTCCAATAAAAGTCGGTTATTCACCCTTTGTTTAATTTTACACAACTTTCTGAAACCTATTTCTACAAATAATACCAAAGTAAGAGTAATTTATAATGTTTACCCTGTTCATATATTAACCAGTTGTTTTGTTTAAGGAACTGGTAAGATTTAACTTGCTAATTAACATTCATTTGCTCTATAAATCTTCAACATGTAGTCACTAGCTACAGAATTTTGAATAATAACCTGACGAAAATTATATAGCTCTGCATAGTTCTCGATATACCCGTCAAACTCATACAAGTCGAACTTTCAGTGCAGTAATGTGGTAGTTAAATTGCGGTCCATTGAAACGTGCTCTGAAATAGTGACTTTAACGGCTTCATTTATTAGTTATCCAGTACGATTTCGTGTTCTGTAAGCTTTCAGCTCAGTTTCTAAGAGCCTTGTCAAATTCTGTATATTGTTGAAATACATGGAATGAACAGTTGGGCTGCAGTTAAAGTTTTTATCACAATAAGACCTTTTGTATATATAAAAATAAATGTAAGGTTACATTCATCAAAAGTAAAACAGCGATCGATAAAATATAAACTGGCTGCTCGTTAATTGGAATGGATGTTTGTCACGGACTATTTCGATTTGATTAAAAATCTTCATATTTTTGGAACAGGTAAGGTTTGTCTTGATAAGAAATAACAAAGTTCATATCGCAGTAAAGATTTATTTAATTTATAGGTATTAATGTAAAACATGATGTATGTTTTACCGATTTCCTACTGCATGTACGAGAAATATCCCTTTCCATCAACAGTCTCAAAGCATGTTTGGATTTCATTCTCCATAATAATATTTTTCCATTATTGGTGGAATGGCTCACCATGTTCTTCGAACCCATTTGTTGTTCTTTGTAATAATTTCTATTAATTGATGAACAGTAAAAATGCGATGTTATTTTTTTTGTTTCGTTTTAATCAAGGAAAAAATCGAGATTGCATGGAAGAAAAGGAAGAGCTGTTATGGGAAAATATTGGAAAATTATTTTTATATCTACCCGTATAGATGAAACAAAGAATATTTCTCTTAGTGACAGTATATCTAATTAACGCTGACCCAATTCCTTGAATATTTCGATATATTTTAAATGGTTAACTACAAATTTATGTTTAAAAATAATTTATATTTAAAAAACAATCGACTTCAACAGACTTCTAGATACCGTGTGAAAGCAATCACTATTTTGAGACGTATCTCCTTTTTTATCTGATTTAAGGTACAATTCTATTGAATATTTTAGCGTATCTTTATCTTATCTCTCTCTTTCTCCCTCTCTATTTTTCCTATATTTTTTAATTTTTTTATTTTATTATTTGGACTACTTTCTATTAGTGCAATTCTAATTCACTCTATATTGCATCCACACTGTATATACTTCTGTATATTGGTCACCCTTATATAACTTATTTGTCATCATTTTCTAAACCACCCTGTACAACTATAATGCAACTCCACGCAATATTGGAACGGTCCTGATATCTTTAAAACCACCCTGTATAAATCCTCTTCACACTATTGACTCTTTCTATTTTTCTATTGTTTAAATTATTCCTGTATACCTATGATTTTACTTCGCCCCATATGTCTAGTATTCCATTTATCCAACTGCTCATGGTCTACCTTATATTACAAAATTCACATTTCTGAACCACATTTTATGACCATAATTTTACTAGACCATTTATTTCAACCACCCGGTATATGCACCTGCTTCTAAAATTTTTTTAACCAAAGTCTAGAATTATATTATGCTTATGCTTATATAACAAATTTTTGCTACACCCTGAATAGCAATAATTTTACTCCCCTCTTACTTCAAACACCTTGTATAAGCAACTACTTAAATTCCACACTATATAACTTTTTAACCGCCTTGTATTTCAACCATGCTGTATATTCAACTGCTTTGTTTGAACCCTTCAGTTTAACTGTAATTATACTCCGTCCTATAATGTAAATATCCACTTTGTATAACTATAGTTTTGCTCCACTCTTATTTCAACCACCTTGTATAAGTAACTACTTATCTGCCACCCAATAAATATTTTTTGAACGACCCTGTATCTATTTCAATTTCACCTTATATTTCAACCATATTATGCTTATGAACCACCTAATATCACATGCACGCACGCACACACCTACAACCGTATACCATATAGAAGAGATCGCCGGCATAACAAATTTTCGTTTCGATAAACTAATGAAACATTTTCTGCCATTTCACGCGATTATAAGCCCCGTAACTTAACTTCGTCTCTAAAAGAACCTGACTTTAAATTATTCAAAATGAAAACAATTACAAATACCCTGTACAATATACTTTCATGGCATATCTTGAACTTTAAACTAAATATTTATGTTTAAAATTTGACATTTACATTGATGTTTACAGTTTTTTGCACATATTTACCCGATTTTCACAAAAATGGTATATTTTACGTTATAGAAAAATATACGGAACCAATGTTAGTCTGAAGTTGGTAGACAATGTAACTCGTTCCTCGAAGTTTCCTTGGACTTCCATCGTCTTGAAGTGGTTGATCTCACAACGTTTCAATAGCTGTGTATCTGCTATCGTCATCACGTGTATGATAGGGAATTCATATTATCCATCGTATTTATATTATACCCTTAACGCGTCGCTGGTCATGGTCATTGGGTCTTATCTGGTCCAATCAGCGTCTTCGTACCTGGACAGAACTACAGGCATTCCTGGAGCACCTGAACCAATCCCAACCATCCATTAGATTCACCATGGAGATGGAAGGGAGTGGGTGCCTATCATTTCTAGATGTAAAGTGTCAAAGGACTAGGACCGGAATCCAAACAACAGTCTACAGCAAGGCTACGCATACAGGATTATACCTTTACTACATTTCCAACCACCCATCAGCAACGAAAACTGGCATCATCAAAACACTAATCCATAGAGCCAAAAATATCTGCAGCACACCAGCAGCCCTCAAAAAAGATCAAGTGAAACTTAGAGAAGACCTTTTGGCGAATGGATATCCGGACAAGATCATTACCAAGGCGTTTAAAGAGCTGGACAAACCACCTAGACAGGAAGAGGACACTACGGTAGCAACTCTACTATTACCGTATACTAAAGGCTTGTCGGAGAACCTTAGAAGAATTGCACACAACTATGGAATCAGAATGATCTTCAAAAGCAACAACACCTTAAGGAGCATGATAACAAGAACAAGGCCCGACGCACTAGCAATACCAAATAACTGTATATACAGAATACCGTGTGAATGTGGCAATCTTTACATTGGAGAGACAAAGCGACCGCTGGACTCCAGGATTAAGGAACACCGCACAGCTACTCAAAGGGCGGAGGTAACGAAGTCTGGACTAGCTAATCACGCATGGACCGAACACCATAATATCAACTGGTACAAAAGAAAATTCATAGAGACAGCATATATAATCTCGAACGATAATATAATTAGAGAGCCCAGCGTCCAAATTAAAAATATCTGGAAAGCCGACTACGCTGATTGGACCAGATAAGACCCAATGACCATGACCGGCGACGCATGACCGGTTAAGCGTATAATATAAATACGACCGATACTCTGAATTTCCTATCATTCACCTGATGACGATAGCAGATACACAGCTATTGAAACGTTGTGAGATCAACCACTTTAAGACGATGGAAGTCGAAGGAAACTTCGAGGATACGGAATCAAGCTGGAACATCTCTTTGTAGAATACAATTTAAAATATGCCGTTTTACAGGAAAAGTGAAGATTCATTGAAATTCACTGAAATATGGTCCCCTATTTACTTTTTTTTCTGATTTTCTGGAAAACCGTAAATCTCAAGTTAACGACAATTATGTGGTACTTTTCTGTAATGTTCCTTAATATAATGCAGTATCATTTGTGTATCTGGACTTAATTTGTAGAACATTACTTGAAAGGCTATTGCACATTGTCAAGAAGAGTGGTTGAGTATATTATAGAGATTTTTTTTCTCAAAACAATTTTGTTTCTCTAAGAAGCAACCAGTAATCCGGGCATTTTTTCGATATTGCCCCTACTGCTTTATTTCCATTACAAATTTCACATGCTGATCTGTTACAGAAAAGAAGCGAGGCGAAAACATAAATGAACAGACAATAATAAAACGGATTACAATAATCACCTTCCCTGATACAGATCTAAGTTAACCAAAACTTTTGTTTTCAATAAATACATTAAAAAAACGAGTTCAAAGAAAAATAACCTTACTAAGTGGAAAAAAAAGAATTCTGCAACAATTAAATATTTATTCTGAAGTCAGAAGTTGAATCGCAAAGTAGCAAAGTACAACTCATAAATTGTATTTCCCAAATAATTTTCACTCTAACTTTGCGTCGACTTCAGAAATTATTTTTTACTTTTTAGTTAAGTTACTTTTTTGTAGTCGGTTTTTGATTTTTTAAAAATATTCTTTTTAGAGTTTTCGTAGTTTATTTGATGCAATTTCCAAATCTAATTATTAATGTTTTTCCATATTACTAAAAATAAGGTATTTTACTTTCAAGCCACATTCATTATTGTGACCAATCTTGTTTACTGTTAAATTAAATAGAGTAACGTGTTTTGTAAATATTTAAATGTTTAAGGAAGTTTTGCATATGATTTCTATTAAGGTGAACACACTTTATTGTAGACGATTTGAGAATCTTTAACTTTTTTAGGTCTGTTTATTATCAGACCTTTTGATTTAATTACAGTTACATTCATTTAATTGTCTATCCTGCGTGAAATTTTTATTTAAACAAAAAAACATAATACAATGTTTAGTAATTGGATGCAGTTTTTAATTCTATTAATCTTTGTTTATTATCAATTTGAGTTATTATAAAATATAAAGGTATTCCACTTTTAAGCAAAATTCATATTTGCTTTCAAACTTCTTACGTAGTTGAAAAGTGACGTAATGATTACAGTGTAAATAATTTTTGAAGTGAAAACTTCTTTAGCGGCGCTGAGCACTTTTTTTTTGTATGGGTAAAAATTTCCAAACTCGCGTCAGGGTCACGTGATGCTGATCGAAAAAGCGTAAGATCGAGGGGAAGGGAGAGGAACTAGTATCTCCCACTCTTTCTACCGTGCCTGAGTGTGTTGCTCCGTTTAGGCGGCACAGGGCGCTTGCGCGAATGTCCGTGTGTGTTTATGTACAGCGTGCCACGCGTATCTAAGGATGGTGACAGCTGTCGGCTTGACTGTTGTGTAGTAACCACACTGCTGTGTATTCGTATATGTGAATTGTTTAAATTATGGAAATTGAACAATGTGCATGTATTAATGAAAAAAGTTATGATGAAGTAGTGAAAGAAAATGAGTGAGTACTTTATAAATATACTAGATGAAAAATATACTAGATGAAAAACTCTTACTTGGCTTTAGCCCGTAACTGCCGTCAAGAAAACCAGCTATAAGCTGAGCACTATAAAACTTAAAAAAACGAATAATAATAATAGTAATAAATACAATTTTAATAATAAGATTAGGTTTCGATCGAGTCTGTATTTACACATAATAGATGTAATATCTGTAATATGTTTATACTTTATAGCATTAACCTACATTTTCATGACACCACAATAAGCCTATTTGCGGTGTAGGTTTACCAAAAAATAATTTCGACTAAAAATAAATGAAATAAGATAATAATAAATAATCGGTGTAGGTTTTTAATAAATATTGTATTCTACCTCATAAATGATAGTACTTTTGTACTTATAATTAAACACAACGTTAATATTGAAGTTTTCACTTCTGCCGGCACTCCCGGAGTGCTACCGGTATTCTTTTTTTTAATGAAGAATAACTTATTGTCTCAAATATTATTCAAAAGAAAGTTTTCCGTGATTTCGATCCATCTTGAAGATTACTAACTGACATTTATTGAAGTGAAAAGAATCCAGGAAAACGGTAGAATTGTAATTATTGATTTTTCCTTGATGTATTTTCAAAATCAACTACACAGCACTTTCGGTTTGAGGTTTTTCTTTCCATTTTATGGGTTAACTAAATTTTAATCTATAACACAGCAAACATAAATTACGGCCTTGACAGAACCAGCGTTCCACAAATAAAACACGAGATGGCGCAAATGTCTATTGTCAAAGATAATTTACTAGCGTATTTGTAGTAAAGTTTTAATAGTAAGTAAACTATCAGTATAACGATGTTAATAGGCCTTTTCAAATTCGAAAATTTCTAGTGGGCAAGCGTCATCTTCTGTCATTTTTTTTCGAGCAAAAAAACATTGTATTTACATGCCAATGGTCTGACAACAAAAAAATTTCAAATATGAAAAGGCCTATTAACATGTATGTTAGGTCATAGCCGAACATTAAAAGTTTTTAAAAAATATTTATTTTATTGAACTGAAAGTTTAAACATTGAAATAAATTGAAGATTAAAATATACTTGGTGACTACCGTTCTAGAACGAGAAGTGGAACGAGAAGTAGTAGTAGTAGTGACCAAGCTTACATGTTTGGAAGTATTTATAACATTTGAAAAAATTACAATTTAGCGGAAAGATAAGCTCGTGCAGGTGGCTGCTGAAAAGTCATTTTAATGAACAAGTCTTTGTTTTCTATTTCCTGTTGCTCACGAGGTTACCTTGGAAATCATATCAATTTTCATGTAAGCTTTGACATTGTTTACTACGAACTTGACTTTGAATACAAAACAATGAAGCCTCTATTCTAATGAATCGTAACATGTATAACATTTCACCAATAAAGAATGGAGAAAAAAACATTAGTATGTTGGAGTACAGTAAATGGTTATGCAGAATTTATTTGACTTTATTAGTTTTCCAAAGCATTGTATCGAATTTCGTCGATTGCCTATTAGATCAACGAAAAGAATAAACAGTTAAAAGTTTATCTAAAATGTGCTAAATGTGATTTATGAGTTAGAAATGTGAACTAACTGATGGTCGATTGCAAGTAATTGATTATGTAAATAAAATACATAAATTTATTTTTTTAAGACAATAACTTGCTAAAAGATATAATATAAATAAAAAAAGTATTAATCATTTCAAATTTTTAAATTAAATAATTATATAAAATAAATTATATTTATTTGTAGCAATTGTACAGCCTTCAGTAATATTGCATACATTTTTTGTATAGATTTCGTGAAAATATTTTAAATTAACTTTCTTATGTCTGTCAGTCAAAAGATGAATAGCCAACATAATTAAAATCACAAATTGTAGTAAAAATGACAATGACTGAGTAAACCATAGTAATAATAAATACATCAAATTTGTAGTTTTTATTACTAATGTTTATTTTATAAATCGTCAATATATTAATTACTTTAAACCTAATATGAGTGTCATTTTTGTACTAACCTGTCATATAGATCAGCTTCATTTTCTCCTTCTACATGAAAATAACACTTTAACCACCATTGCAACTTAAAACAATTATGTGCTTTAGTTGAAAGATGTACAAATAAAGCCCCACAAATTAATATTTGGGTAATGAAACTAGTTCAATATGCATATTTGTGAAAGAGTCCGAAACTTTCATATTCCCGACTTTTTAAAATGCCGAACACGCCTGCGCATTACAAAGTTTGAAAAGATCTATTTGCTGCATTTACAATTCATCGGATATCAGCTTCATCTTGCAAGTTAACAATTCAACAAATTTTATTTGGCAATTATAGAATTTTAAAATAAAAATTAAATTACAGATTATGATTAATACTTGAGTCATAACAAAATAGTGACAATTATTTTAATTCTCCTAAAATTTATAACCGTTACGAATGATAATAATTTGGTCAAGTGCGAGTTAGACTCGCATATTAAGGGTTACGTACTATCTTCAAGATTCTAATATTTCAGTTTCAGACAAGCAGGGAATGAGTGTATTTTCTTATATTTACCCTAATATCTTTTAAATGAAGCGTTTTAAATTTATAAAGAATATGCACTATCACTTTCCGCACATAGACTATTTATTTTATCTGCTTCAGGATTCGCTTGATTTTTATAAGAATCATATGTATTTAATTTTCTAATTTGGGCCACAAAAATTAACATTAGAGTTTTATTTTACTAATAAACTTTCAGGGAAGCCTTTTGTAACCTACTATCTGAATTTTGAGGCTCTGTAGATTGGAAGATAAAGGGCAAAATAGGTCAAGTTTTAAATTATAATTTATTAAATCTGTTATTCAAATTATTTAAAAATACAAATAAAATATATTTTTCAAAATTTTAATTATATCTGATTTAAAAATATGATATATTTGTAATTCACATAATGAGCCTTTTATCTGACATTTTACATGATGCGTTTGAAAATTGAATTTTTATTTTCCATTTAATTCTATAATTTGTCCCTAAAATTACTATGGGGTTTTTCTAATAATTTTTCTTATAAATTTCCAGTGAGCTCCAGTACCCCTAATTATTTTCAAAATTTTAGGCAGCATGGTTTCGGAAATAAAGGGAGAAATGAGAATTTTTTATATCTTTATGTAAATATCTTGTAAATAATTAATTTTAAAAATTTGAAAAATATATATTTGTATTCCTCATAATGACCGCTTTCATTTGATGTTTTGCATAATGCGTTAAAAAATATTTTTTTATTTTCCGTTTAATTCTATAATTTGGTCCCCAATATTAATATTAGGGATTTCTTCGTATTTTTCCTGTAAACAAAAAAATAGGTCTTATAGTTTTGGGAATAAAGGGGGAATGGGTAATTTTTTAAATATTTTTTTAAATATATTTTAAAATTTTCATTAAAAAAAACAAAAAAATATATTGGTATTCATCATAATGAGCCCTGTGATTTGATATATTACTTTATCCGTTAGAAACAATTATAATTTTTTATTTTCCATTTAATTCTATAATTTACCCCTATAATGAATATTAGAAGGTTCTTTTTATTTTTCCAGTAAAGTTCAGGTGAGGTGCTACATCTCTATATTTTCAATATTTTACAGCTTATGGTTTTGGAGATAGGGGGAAATTGTAATTTTTTAATATTTTTGTTAATATCTTTTAATTTATTTATTTTAAAAATATAGAAAAAATATATTTGTTTTCGCCATAATTAGCCCTTTCATTTGATATATAACATGATGCGTTAGAAACAATTTTAATTTTATATTTTCCATTTAATACTATAATTTGCCCCCCCCCCCAATTAAAAGTAGAGGTTTCTCCTTATTTTTCCAGTAAACTTTAGGTCGGACCCTATATCCTTAATATTTGGTTTCAGAGATAAAGTAAATTTTTGGTATATTTTCGTTAATATATTTTTAACTAATTTTTTTAATATGAAAAAAATATATTTGTGTTCCTCAGAATGGGACCTTTCATTTGATGTATTACATGATTTTTATTTTTAAATTTTCATTTAATTCTATAATTTGCCCTCAAAAATTAATATTAATGGTTTCTTCGTATTTTTCCTGTAAAGTTCGGGCAACGTTCTATATTTCCTATTCTTTTCAAAATTTTAGGCTCAGTAGTTTCGGAGATCAGAGGGGGGGGGAACGGTTGATTTTTTTAGTTTTTCCTCCCAAAAGTACCCATAAAATCAAAATTTCTTCTTTTAGGATATGTACTCCTGATCGGGTCACCAAACTATACATTGATGCGAAATATCAACCTCTTCGGTCCAGCAGTTTAGGAGAAAATTGCTGTGATGTGACAGCAGCAGAAAGCCGGAGTGATATTATAAGGGTATCCGTATATTGTATATACCATCGATAAGTCTCAAATGACTGCCGCTTTTTTTTTAATATGCTCACCTCCACCAAAGGTTACTATATTGTTACGAAATTTACCCAAAGCCGACCCTGTGTCCTTTCAGCACGACAACAAACGCTTTAAGATAAAAAATACGATTCTCGAAAAGACTCGGCAGCGGAAGGAGCGATGATGATTTCTACTGGAGAATTCTACGCTGGTATTAAAGGAAGCACGCCACGATCGCAGTTCAGAGTTATACCGCGACGACTAGCGTATATGGGATTGTTATTGTTGTTAAATCAGCTGTTTGAATGTAAATAAAGTTCTAGAAAAGTGAAAGTACATATTAGTTTATTAATTTTTAAATTGAACCCACGGACTAAATTGCAATTTGGTGTCAGAAGTGGGATTAAGTGCAGTGAAAATTGATTTAGGGAAACTCGTAGTATGGAAAAGATAGACGAAAAAATTGCACAGATTCTAGAAAAACGTGACAAGAAGGAGAAACAACATCAAGAAGAAATTCAACAAAGGTTAGTGAAATCTTTTGATGATAAACTTAAAGTTGAGTTAGGAAATCTTGTCACTAATATCGATGAAAAACGTAAAATAGAATTAGAAAATCTTGTTTCTACAATGAAAAGCGAACAACAAAATCTTGTCACTGCCATGGAAGAAAAACAACAAAATCTTGTCACTGCCATGGAAGAAAAACAACAAAATCTTGTCACTGCCAAGGAAGAAAAACAACAAAATTTAATTGAAGGATTATTCTCGAAATTTGTAGAAAAACAAGATCAAATTGCATTAAATCGACACGAAACTGAACAGAAAAGAACTGCAATTCGAACAATTAATGCAAATAGTAGGACAAGTTAATGAAACAGTTAATGAAAGAATGCGCATAGTTGAGTCAGATATAAAAGAGATAAATGATGACATTAAGACCATAAAAAATACCGTGGATACTCTTGAAACAAAAGTAGATGATCTCGATTCCATCCAAAGCCAGGTAAAATTTGAAATCAGTTCAATTCAAGACACAGTTCAAGATCAAATCAGTTCCATCAAGCAAACAGTACACAGTGAAGTACAAGATAAAATCAGTGCCATCCAAAATAAACTAGAAACAGAAATTAAAAAAATGCAACAGGACTTACAGCGAGGAAAATACCAGAACACCGTGAGTACCAAAGGTTCCTTTAGTAAACCACCCACATTCGACGGCAGTTCATCTTGGCCTATGTATAAACGGCAATTTGAGGCCGTGACTACAGCTAATGGATGGGATAATCATGAAAAATCCACGTCTCTGGTAGTTTCCTTAAGAGGTCCGGCTCTAGAACTCCTCCAGAGCATTCCAGTCGATGAACAAGGCAATTTCGACAAGATCATCGCCATCCTAGACAAACGTTACGACAATCAATCCTTGAGCCAGGTATACCAAGTCCAACTGAGTGGAAAAACCCAAAAATCCGGTGAAAGCTTCCAAGAATTCGAAGCAGAAATTAGACGGTTAGTTCACTTGTCCTATCCAGACCTGCCAGAGGAAACGAAAGACCAGTTGGCCACACAGAGTTTCATAAACGGCATCCGAGATGTGGAAGTTCAAAGAAATTTAAGACTGAGTGGCGTCAAGAAAAGTAATGAAGCTCTACTTCGGGCTTTGGAAGTAGAGGCCGTCATGAACATGTCCAAACCGAGGGTCCGAGCAGTTTCCTTTCACCAGGAAGAGTCAGAGTCACCATTTCAAGCGCTGCTGGCTAGTCTGAACAAAATATTAGAACGGTCACAAAGATGTGGCACCAGAGGGGCATGTTACCGCTGCGGACGGACAGGGCATTTCCAACGTGATTGTCGAGTGAGGCCACCTGAAAGATCACCGACCAGGGGTAACCAACAGAACAGCCACATGTCCAGGGACCGTCAGCCAGTCAGCATAAGGGGGCGAATGCTGACTGACCCTCCACCAGCCCCGAAAACGTTATCCATCCGGGGATTTTGCCGAGATAGCGGCAGCCTACTCGTCAGAGGCACCATCAATGGGCGAGCAATTACCATCACCATCGACACCGGCGCCGCTGTGTCCATTGCCAAGTCCAGGGTTTTGAGAGCATCAGAAATTCGGCCAGTTACCAATAACATCCAGCTCAGAACAGTCACCGGCGAGTCCATGTCAATACAGGGTGAGGCAGATGTCGTGCTACAGATAGGGGAAAACATGATCCGGCATAGGGTCCTGGTAGCGAATATTGAGGACGATTTTATACTGGGAATGGACCTAATTAGCCAGCATGGATTTATGTTCGACCCGAGATATGATGTTCTTCGGTTCCTGAATGAGGAATTTGTATTGACACGGCCCGTCAACACATCAGTCACGCCCATAAAAATTGTGGCAAAGTCTTCAGCTAGAATTCCCGGTCGAACGGAACAGATTATTCATGGGCAGCTAGACAGCAATCCTGGGAGCTGCGTTGGAATGGTGGAGCCCGTACACTCAGCTCATGACTACTTGGTTGGACGGGCTATAGTTAAAACCGGACGAGATATACCAATCAGAGTCCTGAATTTGTCCAACAACGACATCAGAATTACCAATGATCAAAAGATAGCTTGTTTCGAGCCAGTAGACACCATCATCAATTGCGAAGAAGAGTAGTTTGTTAGCAGTTTGCTGACCACTTGACACACTTGACACCAGAGAACCAGAAGAAAGCCAAGCAATTTATCACAAAACACTGGCAAATTTTTAACAGTAAAAATGGAACCACCGGTCGCACCAACATCATCCAGCATCGAATAGATACCGGAAAGGCTCAACCCATCAGAATACCTTCTAGACGACTACCATTGGGGCAACAACAGGCAGTCGAGGAAAACATCGAGTCCATGTTACAAAATGGAGTTATTGAGCCATCCAGCAGTCCATGGTCTGCTCCCGTCGTGTTAGTTAAAAAGAAGGATGGAACCACCCGTTTTTGCGTGGATTACAGAAAGCTGAATGATGTCACGAAGAAAGACAGCTATCCACTACCCCGAATCGATGACACTTTGACCACACTAGCAGGCTCCCGTTGGTTCTTCACACTAGACCTAAAAAGTGGATATTGGCAGGTTGGTCTGCACGCAAACGACAGAGAGAAGACAGCGTTCTTCACCAGTAAAGGGCTGTTTCAGTTCACGGTCATGCCCTTTGGGTTATGTAATGCACCCGCTACATTTGAGAGGCTAATGGAGTATGTACTGAGCGGGTTAACATGGAGGACGTGCTTAGTATACCTCGACGACATTCTAGTCATGGGCCAGACATTCGACGACCATCTGAAGAACCTGGGCGAAGTATTCTCCAGAATTTATAAGGCCAACCTGAGACTCAACCCGAAGAAGTGTTCTTTGTTCCAAAAAGAAGTAGAGTTTTTGGGCCACGTCGTTTCCGAGTCAGGAATCCGCACTAACGAGGACAAGATAGAAGCGATCCGTGATTGGCCAGTCCCGAGGGACAAGCATGAACTCCGAAGCTTCTTGGGCCTCTGGCGTTTTGTTGAGGGATTTGCCACCATTGCCGCTCCTCTACATCGGCAGACCACAGAGAAGGAGACGTTTCGTTGGAATCAGGATTGCGAAACATCATTCAGACGACTGAAGGCAGCACTATGTTCCAGCCCAATCCTAGCCTTTCCTACACAGTCCGGCAAGTTCATCTTAGACACCGACGCCAGCAACGCCTGTTTGGGGGCCGTCCTATCCCAGGTGCAAGATGGTGAAGAGAGGGTGATCGAGTATTACAGCCGTGGATTCTCGAAACCAGAAAGAAATTATTGCGTCATCAGAAAAGAACTTCTTGCAATAATAAGGGCTGTAGACCATTTCCACAAATACCTCTATGGTCGCCATTTCTTAATCCGAACAGATCATGCCGCACTCAAATGGCTGCTGGACATGAAGACACCGGAAGGACAACTGGCCAGGTGGATGGAGAAATTACAGCAATACGACTTCAAGGTGGAACACCGTGCCGGCAGTTTGCACAATAACGCCGATGCCCTATCCAGAAGACCCTGTAGAGCGGAATCCGGACATTGTTTGAGGACGGAACAGCGAGAAGGTATCCCCATCAGGCAGATCCGAGTGCAGGCCAATGAAGACTGGACAACGGAACAGTGCATCCAGGATCAAATGGCTGATCCAGACATCGAACCAATCTTGTCACTCAAAATGAGAGGGGCACCCAGGCCACGATGGGACGAGGTAGCTAGATACTCTGGCGTGCTGAAATCGTTATGGGCTCAGTGGGACTCTCTAAGAGTAGACAATGGAATGCTCAAGCGAGTTTGGGAAAGCGCTGATGGACGAGAAACCAAGTCCCAACTGGTAGTTCCGAAGAAAAAGGTACCAGCCATCCTGACCGAAGTACATGATGGAATTACCGGAGGCCACCTGGGCATGAATAAAACCCTAGACAAAGTTTGCCAGCGGTACTACTGGGTGAATTACTTCGAAGACGTCAGAGCTTGGTGCCGCAAATGTGCCACATGTGCCACCAGTAAGGGCCCGAAGACCCGGACCAAGGGCAGAATGCAGCAGTACAATGTGGGCGTCCCATTTGAGAGAATTGCCATCGATGTCGCCGGTCCATTTCCCGAGTCTGAGAGGGGGAACAAATACATTCTGGTCGCAATGGATTACTTCAGCAAATGGCCTGAGGCATATGCGATACCCAACCAAGAGGCAACCACGGTAGCGACGGTGCTAGTAGAACAACTATTCAGCCGGTTTGGCGTCCCGATGGAATTACATTCAGACCAGGGGCGTAACTTCGAATCGAATGTATTCCAGAAGGTCTGCACGATGTTGGGGATCAGGAAAACGAGAACAACACCATTACACCCACAGTCAGACGGAATGGTGGAAAGATTCAACAGGACCTTGGAACAACACCTATCCAAGGTCGTCAGCAATAACCAGCGTGATTGGGATGAGCATATTCCCCTATTCCTGTTGTCATATCGCTCTGCTGTACATAATAGTACAGGCCTGACCCCAGCCAGGGTCCTATTCGGAAAGGAGCTGCGATTACCATGCGACTTGGCATTTGGCTCCCCCGAAGAACCTCCCCAAGACATCGACGATTATGCCGACCAGCTCCGATATAACATGCTGGCAATACACGAATTAGCCCGAACGCAGATGTTGGCCACCAGTGACCGGATGAAGACGCTATACGACCTCAAGGCCAATTCAGTCGGGTTCCAGGAGAGGGTCAAAGTCTGGTTGTACAACCCCCAACGGAGCAAGGGTAAATCCCTAAAGCTTACACCCGCCTGGGATGTCCATACGAGGTGGTCAAGAGGCTTAATGACGTCGTCTACCGGATCCGTCGAAACCCCAAGGCTAAATTGAAGGTGGTTCATTTAGATCGACTAGCTCCCTACCATGGAGAGGATGTTTCAGATCGGGACGATCAGAAATTTACCCAAAGCCGACCCTGCGTCCTTTCAGCACGACAACAAACGCTTTAAGATAAAAAATACGATTCTCGAAAAGACTCGGCAGCGGAAGGAGCGATGATGATTTCTACTGGAGAATTCTACGCTGGTATTAAAGGAAGCATGCCACGATCGCAGTTCAGAGTTATACCGCGACGACTAGCGTATATGGGATTGTTATTGTAGTTAAATTAGCTGTTTGAATGTAAATAAAGTTCTAGAAAAATGAAAGTACATATTAGTTTAATAATTTTTAAATTGAACCCACGGACTATATTGCAATATAAAAAGTCGGTTAAAAAGTTTATCCCGATTATGTTATAAATGGTATAAGCAATGTTCTTAAAAACACCACTTCTGCATCCCCCGTCACAGAGAATCCAATTTAAATGATATAAATATAAAAAATATATGCAGACGAATTAGAAACCTCCTTCGTTTGAAGTCGGGTATAAAGAATGGAATGAAGAAAACAGCATGTTTCCTGATAGAATAAACGTTTTAGTGCTTCATTTTTAAATAAGCTAAAGCTCATACTTAAAAAAATATATTCGCCTCTAGTTCCGTTATAAATCAACTCAATTAAAACCCTTTATTATTTGCTTGTTGTACTCAATACTAAATAGCGCCTAGTTTGCACACAAAGCATAATGAAAGTATTTGAAAAACCACTTGCTCGAGTAACGTCTGTTGAGCTATTTTCTGCTCTTTTCAAAGTATAATTTGCCGATTAATAGAAACGCGCATTTGAATGGTGTACATTTAGAAGATACCCGAGTTCGTTTAATTTGTTTTTTAATGAGTTGCAAGGCAAATGGGATTTCTGATCAGCTGCATCCCCCGGACTTATAAATGCATTCAATAAAATCGAATCATCAAGGCGTCTGGTTAATTTGACAAAACTCAATTATCATTCAGTGCCGATGTTTTCGGTCTCGTTTAAACATTCGCATCTCATCTTTGATAAATTACCGACAGTGACAGAAATAAATACTCCTGTGAATTGTCTTGATTTCACCCCAGTTTGAATGAAAATCTTCAAATTGAATCCGTTCGGGTCGCTTCCAATGTACGCTTGAAAATAACCTCGGCAGTTTCGATTCTATATGATTTTCCCCCGACCCAAAATGTAACCCAGTTAATGAAATTTGCCAAATGCGTTCAAATGTGTGCCTTTTGATTTATCAATATATATATATATATATATATATATATATATATATATATATATATATATATATATATATAAATATAAACAAGGCTAGGTTCCGGGTGAGAACCGCGTCTGAATTTATTATATACTCGACGTTTCGACTCCTGCTTTGGAGCCATTATCAAGAGACACAAGTGAAAAAGAGTTTCAGTTTTTTATCAAAATAGAACCAACTCAAAACTACAGTCCACTTAACCCAATCACTACACCTGTAAACAAAAAAATAACTCTGCTTCTTTTATTTATAGTTAGAGAGGAGACTCAAATTCAGTTCAGTTACCTAGTGACTCTTGGGGAGTAGGCAGATTGAGACCCCGAGTTCGATCTAGACTCTGAAACTCTTTTTAACCGACTTCCAAAAAGGAGGAGATTATCCATTCGTCGTGTATTTATTTTTTTTCGCTTTTTTTGGGTGTATGTTACTTGATTTCTTCTCCTGTGGTGCACCGTTTTGAATGAATATGGTCTTCTTTAATAGAGTATATATCCGGATTGGTGAAACTTCGAATTTTGGAAAAGACTTCTATTGGTAAAGTGATAAAATTTGTGAATGAACACATGCGTGCATGGAAATTGACCAATATCCCTAATATTTTAGTCAATTTTGCCATAACTCCTTATGGATGTGTTTGTTTTTTTAACGTTTAATCTATTAAGGAAGATCCTTAGGTGATCTCATATACTTTTCTGTGACGTGCAACTTGCAGTTTTGCAGAAAATTGCCGAAAATTCCAAAATTCTTATCAAAAGTTTCATCGAAATGACATAACGGACATTTCCTCATAAATATTTTAATCCCAACGTAATAGTGCGGTAATTTTAGGCACTGGAAGTTTTAATTGCGAATTTGAAAATTTTCTATGTACATCTCAAGCATATAGGTAGTAAAGCATAGTTTTTTCGGCTTCTTAAATCAATGAGTACCAAGCTCGTTTTGTTTGTATACCAGGCAAATACCTATTTAAATGCAAATTTTTCCATTTTGCGAAGACGGTGCTTTTGGTTGTCACATTTTCCTGGCCTAATAGAAAATTCAGTGACAACACATGTCAAACTTTAAATTGTTATTTGGTGCGTTTATAGACAGGGTGTTTAGTTATAGCATACAAAATCACAAAGTAAAGTGATAGAAGGAGTTGCACTTATATGAAGATTGAAATAAAGGACGCACTAGAATGATAGTGGTCCGTAAGCAGCTGTATATACAGGATGGTTGGAATATAGGGTGGACTGGACGTTTGGTGGCATAAAATTGTTGGAAAAAATGTGAAATTAAAATTATATAGGGTGATTAAAAAACTGTTATATGATGTGGACATAAGCAAATCATATACAGGATAGTTGAAATATATGCTGGAGTTGAATTATATTTATACAGTGTGATTAAAAACTTTCTTTCTTTTATAGCCCATAAGAAGTTGCATAAAGTGAGGAGAGGAATTAATGTTACACAGGGCGATAATATAAAATATTAGCCCACAAGGAGTTATATACTATGGTTGAAATATAGGACGGATTTGACTCCGTAAATATGGGATGAATTCTACTCCGTCCTATAGTTTACAGAAGGCAGCTAACAAATTTATGCATGTCCATGGGCAGTCGTATGTACAGGACGGTTGGTACATAGGTTGGAGTGGAATTATCTATAGTTATACAGGGTTGTCAAAAAAAGTTGAAAAATTTAAATCTAGGAAAAAAACTGGTTTTATTGATATATAAAACGTGTCTTACAATTAATTTTTAGTCTCGTATTTTGCAATTAAAATTCTAGGTTGACATTTTCTTTTCAACTTTATTATTTCTTTCTAAAAATGATTTCCCTTGATATTTTCTTTTGAAATGAATTCTTTGAGTCTTCCTGTACCTCTTGATATAACTTTACACTTTTAAAATCGTTTTATTTAGTTCTGAACTTTAAAGTTTATTGAATTGTTCTTGACCTATTCTTGTTTACATTGTATTATTTAAATCTCTACAAGTATTTTCTAGTTTCCTAATCCTTTGCTGTTATATTGTTACAATTTTTTATACTTGATAACCGTTTTACTTTAGCTTGTTCTTTTTGATGTTCTACCCACTTAATCTTTACTCTTTGTATCTGTTCAATTTGTTGTCTTCTTTCAGAATTTTATATATTTTACCCTATTAATGTTATTTATTTTCTGTTTTGAACCTTTACTTTTTTATACATGGTACTTTTTTCAATTTCAAATTTAGATATTTCAATTCCTCAAAATTAGCTTTAATTGCTGTTTAATTTATATTCTAATATGATTTTCTATTTTTAGCTACTATTAATTTGATATGAAGATGTGTTTTGACTATGCCATACAATATTTTCCCTGATTTACCTGATGCTATTGAATGTTGAGAAATAATGATCATCGTTTTGGACTTTAGCACTCAATTGTAAATATGCTTTATATTTTTCTACTAGATATATGATATTTAGGGTTTTTATTTATTTATTCATCATTATGAACAAACATGCTTGTCTTACTATTTCAAATACTGTAAATTTCATCTCTGGTTAGCAATATTTTTTGTTAAATTTTAATTCTTTGAACATATATTATTACACTCCAACTATATTTTATTACAATATATATAATTTTCTTGGTGTTTGCATTTTTCATAACAATTGTTCAATTGTTATCAGAATGTTGTTTGTAACACAAGCACGTAATCTCTTCGTGACATGACACATATTATAATTTATTTACAGAATATGTATTGAGAGAATGGTTCACACATTTTCTGTTTACATTTCCAATGCCAATTTATAAATTAATGGGTTCGTTCCCAACTTCTGTAAACTTTTGGTATATTTCATAAATAACTTTATTGTGAATCCCATTAAAATAACTCTATTTTAATAAAGAGCTTCTGTTCCGATTTCCCTTTATGGCAGATCGTGTTCAAAAAATTATGAAATAATGATCTAACAGAAACCACAAATTGGGAGTCGTTCTGTGTAATGTCATTTCCCTGTAGTTCCTGTAATAGAAATCACATTGATAGGTTGGACGACAATAGATACCTTAAACAAACAAGGGCTTATAAGCCTAAATGAAGAAGAACTCTTGGAAGACCTATAAACAGGTGACATGAAGTGAAGACTATTCTCGGATCACGCGAAGTCAAATCTATGAACGATATAAGGAGAAGAAGAATATATTTTTGGTTTCAATAATCATTTCATCAATAAAGTGTAATCCAAGTAAATCTGCTCCTGCAAGATATAGAAGAAAATCGTAACAGACCATATATTGTAATTTCGAAAACATTGTTGAGGAGGTCTTGAATTATTTTGCCTATTCATTGGATTTTTTCCTGCAAGAGAAAGAAATATAATAAATTCAATAACAGATAAAGGAGAGCTTGTAAGGAAAAATTCTTGGATATGTCGATTTGTATTTTTACTTGGGCATTTTTTCCATAAAACAAAATTTTATAGGCTGTGTCATTTGACAGTGGCCAATACCAACTATTTTATTTCTCAAAACAGATTAAACCTTTGGTTTGGTGGCGTTATGTTGATGACATATTCATTATTTGGGAACATAATCTTGAGGATTTACATGCATTACTTAACGACATAAACAACACATAACCAACTATTCAGTTTACACTAGAGCTTGAACAGAATAACAAATTACCATTCTTAGGCATTTTAATAACCAAAACACAATCGACATTTGAAACAGAAGTTTACAGAAAACCAATTCATACTAACAGGTATCTCAACTTTAAGTCTAATCATCCAAGTTCAGTAAAAAGAGGTATCATTAAATCTCTATATGACCGAGCAAAAACCAACTGTTCTAATATCAATAAATTCAATGAAGAAAAAACGTTTATAAAAATGTACTTTCTGGGAATCATTATCCAAATAAATTAATTAATAACAAGTTAAACAAAATCGAATACCAAAAAATCCCTAACAACCAACATCAAACTTCACCAAGCAACACTGACTCCCAAGATAATCACATTAATACAATAGCTATACCATATATACACTGTCTATCAGAAAGACTAAAAAGAGTGGGAAACCCATATAATATCAAAACATCATTTAAAACAAGAAATACACTAAAATCAATTATATCAAAAACTAAACCAAATAACACAACTCAAAATACAAAAAATTGCATTTATAAAATCCCGTGTGAATGTAATAAATTCTATATTGGAGAAACATCTAGACCTCTGAATGTTCGAATAAACGAACACAAAAATTACATAAAAAAACGACAATTTGAAAAATCCAAAATTTGTGAACCTGCTTGGGACCTTGGTTATAAAATACAGTTTCAAAATTCAGTTACACTCCACAAAGAAGAACACAACACCAAAAGAAAACTAAAAGAGTCTGCTTTAATTTTGTTAAATGAAAACGATTGTATCGCTACTACCTCCGTAGAATTCAGTCGTTCGTAGTTGCCGATGATTAAGGAAGAAATTGCTAATAGTCATG
This sequence comes from Octodonta nipae, assembly GCA_034190945.1. Classification (NCBI taxonomy): domain Eukaryota; kingdom Metazoa; phylum Arthropoda; class Insecta; order Coleoptera; family Chrysomelidae; genus Octodonta; species Octodonta nipae. The sequence goes on from CM067224.1 coordinate 68,745,746, forward strand.
TCCTTGTGAACAACCCAATATCGGGGTAGTTCATAAGGTTTTTCCTAGGTTTTCCCTTATGATTTTAATGGGATCACTGAATCAACAAAGTTCTTTGGTCGCATTTTTGGCGAATGCACTATCTTATAATAAAGTCGCACCTAGGAGCGCCACATAAAATTCTGAAGATCTCCCTTTCAAATTCTTCCAATTTGAAAGGGAGAAATTTCTGTGCTGCCCTGTATATTAAAAATAAAATTCTCTTAGTTACGTGAAAAATCAAATAATACACATTGTCAAATATTTTAATTTACATCTTAGAATTGTGCCTTTTTAATCCGTAGTTAGGAAACTACGGATAGTTTCTTAACCATTGACAACGGGGTCTGATCTAGACCCCGTAACGTTTGGAATATACAGCAATTTTCTTTAAAATGTAGTGTTATTTCCCAAGAAGCACTTAGACATTGAAAAATATGCCACAAGTATCATTCAGAAAACAACTATCTTATTTTAAATGCAAGCACCTGTATATTATTTATTTTTTGGTTTCTCCAGATAATTCTAGACATAATTCATGTACAATGTCCTACACCTATCTTCCATTGTTTCGGAAATATTAAGAGTTTTCAGGTTTATTACAATTTTAACATCAAAAAAAGAAAATTATTTTATTTCACGAATTCCCTACATTACACTCAATACTAAATTCCCATTTAGCTCTAGATATTGAGGTAGTAAGCAAAAACCATTTCCGCGTTCCTTTTTAATGATTTGAATTTTGTTTATTTTCGTCAAAACTTATAGCCTTAGCATCTTGTTGTCTGCCTGCATGAGAGTGGTGATCAGTGTCAGTGTTGTTGTCGTTTGAATTTCGTTAACTGTACGTAATAATATCAGAAAAATGGTTCATTTAACAGAAATGCACAAAATAACCATTCTACAAATGTTTGGTTATGGAGATAACACACGGACACAAACAGAAGTTTCTCCCTTATTTCACGAAAAGTTTCCAAATTTGCCGCCTGTATCCCAAGGTCTATGACAGATAAAAAAATTGCTGCCAATGCTCTAAGTGATAATACGAAATTGGATATATGCTTGAGTTTCAAGAAAACCCACATAATTCTGGTCAAAAAGCAGCCCTACTATTCAATGTTAGCCACACTTCAATTTTTCGAGTATTAAAGGAAAGTGAAATGCATCCCTATAAAATGATGCCGACTCAGGAGCTCATAGAAGACGATTTCGATAGGAGAACGTGGTTCTGTGAACAAATAATGGTAAGGTTAGATCCAATTAGCAGATGTTTTGTTTTCTGAAATTAAACCTTAATACGTTTGGACTTTTGAAATATACAGACTTTCAAGTTTATGTGGTGTTATTCCGAAAGAATTCAGAAAAAATAGACGTAAGTAAATTAATTAAAACTAGTGGTCGCATAGTGGTCGAAATTCGACCCTATTTCATGAAACTGTAAAAAGTATATTTTTATAAGAAACAGAGTTGTGGAGAAATCGGAGAAGTAGATGTAATGACCAAAATTGTTCACTCATATGGACAAATCTATTGCAATTAAAAAAAATTTAATAAAATATCGGTATTCGAAATATTTTTGATAAATGAATGACCCCCAAAATTTTTTCTGGAACCGCTCCTGACAAAATATTCCATATAATAATTGGAAGATTGTTCTTTGCAACCTAAAAGTTTTCGTCATTTGACAATCAAGGTCCGGAATATTAAAAAAAAGAGAGGACCAACAACCCTAGGAGAACTTAATTATTTAATACATTCTCTATTGTCCGCTGTCTGAGAATTTTTTACACAGCACCTTCGGGAAGGTAGTGATAATAATATATTAATCAAATAATTAAATTCACATTAAAAACAGAATATTTAATATGAAAGTTACCGCAACGCGTCCGAAAAATCAATACTGATCTACTACATTGACTATTTTACCACTAAATACTAACAACGCTTGTATGGCAGTTCCAGAAGTATATGCTCTAGGAATAACGTTCGCTCCATATATAATTACTCATTGTTTGGAATTTTGACCAACTGGCTTCGGCGGCACTGTCAGTTGTTTGGCGTTGACAGTATAGACGTAAATAATGAATTTTTATTATATTTTATTTAATGAATGAACCAATATTATAAATTAATATTAGCATTCTGCACTGAAAGTCGTCAGTAGCTACTTAACAAAACAAAATGAAGAAAATCGGTTGACAGTCAGAGGAGAAAATGTTACCTAATCGTTTTGTCTTTGCCTATTTATATATAGATATTTTCTAGTAACCTCACCAGTTTATAACAAGTGTGGACGTTGAGAATCACATACACGAAGGAAGTTCTTTCTTAAAATTTTCCATCATAGCACGTTTCTGAGGAACCAAATATAGTCGCATACTATCTGCTTTGTTAAAATAAGAAATTATGAATTCTAACGAATTGGAAACAGCTATTATGAATATCAATAGTTACCACCTCTGCAATATACGTCCTGATTCATCTTTTATCCAACAACTCTGTTACCCTTAGCGACTGAACACGTCAAAATATAACGCGATCCCTTAGAGCTGTAAGCTGGCACAACTTAAATTACTTGAAAGTACATTCAGTGCTTAACTGCTTCTGATTTTTCGGGAGTTAAACCCCGCGCCTATGTATAAAGTGCGGCATTCGGCGAATTCCCTGTATTTTAATTGTTCGTATTCATTCAAGCTGGTGTCTTTAGGAATTCCTTCAGTTAAATGTTGGTTATCAGATTAATGGGGTGCACTTGCGTGTCGGCACTATGAAATTTCGAGTTATTTTATCAACTGAATTGACCTGGAACCCCATTGGAGCACAGAATGCCCCACTCGCCGGATCATAAAAGAAACTTTCGTTTTTTTTTGTAAAATGTTACACTGGTCGTTTTAGCCTCAAAACTGATTTGATTATTCAGAACACTGTCAACATTTGATTTTAGAGCTCAAACGTAACTTTGCGACAAAGAAACTGATATTGTAAATGAGTTACCACCATCATAAGGAAAATACAGACTGATTTTATGAAGAAATTTAATTACGAATTGCAAAAATTAGCAAAATAGAGACTAATCCATTATGGTTCCTGTGAATGGCAGCGCCGAGTCCCTGTAACCTGAAAACCTCGGAATATCCACATATCCTAAATGATTGAGCTGACATTCTTGATGGCTATATCACTGGTCATTTTGTATGGAAAATAATTTGGATGGTGACTCAATTTGAAACTATTGCAAACAAAATGAAATTCTTGCAAAGGTTCCACAAATCGTGGGGAATAACATAGATAAGGTTTATAGAAAAATATATTTTCGTTCTGTGGTACATTATTTGAAGGCCGGGTCCAAGTTAAACACTGACTTCCAAATTATATAAAACAATTGATAATAACTACAATAAGAACAATAATTAATTAATTATATTATGCTACTAAATTTTCGCGATTTTTCTGTCCATTAAAAGCAAGACAAAATCTTGTTTCTGGTCGAGAACATTCAACAGTTGCGCTCCCCTCAACTGATTTACACAGACAAAATAAAAAAGGCTCGACTCTACAAACCAAACCATATTTTCTATAGGTTTTTCGGGTCGCTGAATCCAAATCTCGATCATTTTAGGCGTTTTTTGACAAACATGAAGGTATAAAAGAAAACTGGAAGCTAGCAGTTCCAGCTAGTCAGTATATAGGATTTCGGGGTCGCTTCTAAAGGTCACTACACGGTCATTTGTAGGCCTTTTTAGCCATCATAAATGTATACCGAGATAATTTGGAGCAAGCAGTTCCAGCTACTCAGTGTATAGGTTTCGGGGTCGCTGAAAGCGATGTTAGTATGGTGGTAGACTACTGTTGGATGCTAAAAAGAGACTGTAAACGTTTTGGAGAAAAACATAAGAATGCTTTGCATCGTTCATCTGAAGATCAACGGGTTCAATACAGTAGGTAGAAAGGAAGAAACAATAATTTATATTTAAAAAAGAACCGACTTCAGCTGACTTAAAGTAAAAACCGTTTAGAAACCGTGTGCAATCAAACACTATTTTCAGACATATTTTCTTTTTTATCTGATTAAAGGTACAGTTCAATTGAAAATTTTAGCGTATTCTTATCTCTCTCTCTTTTTCTCCCTCTTTAATTTTTATTCTTGTCTATATTTTCCAAATATATTATAACTTTTTTATTTGTTTTATTATTTGGACCACTTTCTATAAATGTATCAATTTCCCTCTATATTACATCCACACTGTATATGCTTCTGTGTACTGGTCATCCCTACGTAACTTATTGGTCTATGATTTTCTGAGTCACCCTGTACAACTATACTTCAACTCAACACAATATTACAACCTGATATGTTTAAAACCACCCTGTATAAGTATAAATCATCTCCACACTTTTGACTCCTTCTATTATTCCATTGTTTAAATTATTCCTGTATACCAATGATTTTACTTCGCCCCATATGTCTAGTATTCCATTTATGCAACTGCTCATGGTCTACCATATATAACAAAATTCACCTTTTTGAACCACATTTCATGACTATAATTTTACTACACCATTTATTTCAACAACTCGGTATATGCAACTGCTTCTAATTTTTTTTAACCCGTGTCTATAATTATACCCCGTCCTACGTCCTATAATTCAAATATCCTAACTGATTATGCTTATATAACATATATTTGTATGTTTATATATATATATATATATATATATATATATATATATATATTTATATATATATATATATATATATATATATATATATATATATATATATTATATATATATATATATATATATATATATATATATATATATATATATTTGATGCATCCTGAATAACAATAATTTTACCCCATCCTTATTTCAAAGACCTTGTCTAAGCAACTACTTATGCTCCAAACTATATAACTTTTTTAAACCGCCCTATATAACTGCAATTATATTCCACCTTCTTACAATTTTTAAAGCCCTTTGTATAACTGTAATTATTCTCCGTCCTATAACGCAAATATCTACTCTGTATAACTATACTTTTATTTCAGTTACCTTGTATATGCAACCGCTTACCATCATGCACGCACGCACACAGGTTCAACCGCATTCCTCAAAGAAGGGATCGCCGGAATAACAAATTTTCGTTTTAATAAGCTAATGGAATATTTTCTGCAATTTCACGCCACTGTAACTTAACTTCGTTTCTAAAATAAACTGACTTCAAAAGCATCAAAATGAAAATCATTACAAACACCCTGTACAACATACCTTCATGGCATATCTTGACATTTAAACTAGATATTTATTATGAAAAATTGACATTTGCCATGGTGTTTATTATTTTTGTGCATATATTTTTCAGAATTTCAGAAAAAGGGTAAGTTTTTCTTAATAAAAAGATGTTCGAAATCAAGCTGGAACATATGTTTGTATAATACAATTTATAATATTCAAATTGCGTGGGCAGTTTTAGAGAAAACAGTGAAGTTTCATTGAAAATCGCTGAAATCTAGTCCCTTATTTACTTTTTTTTTCTGATTATATATAAAACCTATAAAACCGTAAATCTCATATTTTACAGAATTATATGGGACCTTTCTGTAATGTTCCTTAATATAATAAAGTTTAAATCATCAAAATTGCCCAAGCCGTTTTTGAATAATCGCTCGTCATACATTAAAGAAAGTTGTACACGAATTGATAACCTCCTCCTTTTTGGAAGTCGGTTAGAAATACCCTATAATAAACCTGATTTGTTCGTTAATTGGCCTTTTCCATCGTCTGCATAATTTGAATTATATTGTATTCGCCTTCAACGACCCAAAACTTTCTTATTTGACCTTGGGATAACTCTCGGATTGCCTTTAAATGACCTTGACCCATATGTGTAGATAAATGGATCAAGCTTTGCATTCAGCGACTCCGAAAACCGGTACTTATATTTAGTAGCTGGAACTGCTGTTCGTCAAAACAAGGCCTGAAAATGACAGAGAAGTGACCTTCAAAAAAATCCTGACGTGATAGGGCAAGACTGACCTCAGATTTAGATTTAGCAACCCAAAAAACCTATATCCTAAGTAGCTGGAACTGCTGTCTCCAAATTTTCTTAAGGCCTATAAATGACCGTGAGGTGACCATTAAAAAAACCTGTAGTGATAGAGCAAAGCTGACCCCAGGATCGGATTCAGCAACCCGAAAAACCTACAGAAAATGTGATTTGGTATGTTAGGTCCAAAACTTTTATATCGTGTGCCTGCATTACTTATGTATTTAGTACATATAACTGAATTTAATATTTATTATTAAATGAATTCTAACATCTAAGAGACTGAAAATCAGGATTTGTACTGTGTGTATCGCCGTTTCCCTGTAATTCCTAGGATAGAAATCACACGAAAAAATTCGTAGTTTAACTAAATCTACCAAAGAAATTAAGATACTAACTTTTCAAGATCTTTCAATCCATTAAACGCTAGACCAAATGTTTAAATTCAGTTCGCGATAAAATATTAATTACCCTAAAGAAAACAGCAAATAAGTACAATTTTTTAATTTCTTGTTTGAAATTGAAACTACATGGGATACTGAACCCAAGTCAAAATCATATCGGTTTATAAACAAAAGAAAAAACTCATACCCGAACATACACAAAACAAATTGTATAGTGTGTTTTCTTAACCATTAATTTTTAATTTTCAAAGGCAGCAAAACTTTGTATTATAAATAACTCCCTTAATATTATTAAATAATTGTTTCAATATGATTCTGACATAAGCAGACATACTGTATATAATCCAAATAAAGAACCCTCCAACTTTTCGAATCTCCGTTGATTTTGCTTTAATTTTATCCCATTTATCCCATATAGAATAAAGGAAGAATTTCATTCATTTGATACTTGGTGGAGGCGAATAGAGAAAATCTGTGACCATTTCAAGACGCGTCTTATTGGGATATAGGTTAATCCATCCAAATCGATGAAGTCATTTTCAAATAATGCTTGAACATGCATAAAAATATATGCCTGTTGAAAATCAAAGTCAATTTTGAAAGTGTGTTGCCATATACAAAAAAAATGTAACGATCATTCTATTTATGTATGTCTCCATTTTTTTGCCAAAAAACGGCTGTAACGATTTCGATGATTTTTTCACATTTGGGAGTTTTGCTAGTTAGGAATTGATTGGTCAGAGTCTCATTCTTTGGAAAATTCGTATATTTGAGAATTTTATTAATTAGTAAATTAATGTCAATTGATTTGTTTGATCTTTGGCTTAGTTAGGCAACCAAAGTAATATTGGTTGCATAATAATAAATTTCTTTCCATTATTTACCCGTTTTGCAGTTATTTGGTTTATTACCTACTATATTCCATAAATCATTATTTGTCGTTGTATTGACAATAAATTTTATTTAAGGTGCCTACAATGAACATTCATGAAAAAACTTCAAATATGTAAGTACTTCACTTATCTAGAGCAAAAACACAAGATGAACAGACAAGTATCAACTTTAAATTTCTCGGAGCAAAATAAGAAGCAAGGCGGAAGTAATTCAGTGAACAAGTTTCTTATTCGTAATCCAACTTGTTAATTAAGTGACTAGATGTTTGCTTTTTCGAATCAATTTTAACAGCACTTGAATATAGAGTGTTTCTTGGGGATAAAATGAAAAAAAAACAACTTACGTGTTAGAAAATTACTGAATAACAAGTTTGAAATCTATTTTAAGGTGTCTGCAGAGAACTTGTATATAATAACCCAGTAATTATATTACTGACGTAATTATTTATATATCTCTATCGCTAGAATTTGTCCTCAATTTTTACTCCGTGATTATATACCAAGCATGACAGTAAATCAGCGATGAGCTTCATTATTGCTACTGCTTTAGAATTTAACCGACTTCAAAATAAATATATACTCACTGACAAATGAATCGCAACACCCAGTAGGAGATGTTTGAATTTAGTATTGGTTTAGTTATCTATACAACCCCCAACACGTCTTGGCATTGATGCAATAAGGTTGTCTGTTTCTTCTTGAGAAATATTACCACAAGCTTAGAACCTCCAAAGTCCATGGGGGCCAGAGTCATAGCTGATTCTGGTTTTTCCGGATTTGGACCGCGCCATTTTTTCAAATTAATTTATTTATATATCTGAAACCAGCATATAAACAAAGTTTTCCGAGGTTTCGCCCACACTTATAAGGGGCTTTTTCAAGGATGAGAAAACAAAACAAATGTTATTTACCTTGCGGCGACTCCATTCGTTTTGTCTTTTTGTCACAAACACACTTTGAAACTTCACTTTCTTAAACTTGTCACAATGACGCAGAAATTGTAAATGAACTAATACTTTGGATCTAGCCAACAAAGAAATAATAATTGACCCCCTGAAATTCCAGGTTTTATAAAACAATCCGAAATAATCCCCTTAAGGGTCTCCTACCCTTCTTTTACCAGGGGGGGGGGGGGGAATTAATTCGAAAAAATGACGCGGTCCAAATCGGGAAAAAGCAGAATCAGCATCTCAAACATGTTCTACAGGCGAACGATCAAGGGATCTGGGCGGCTATGGCAACAGATTCACATAAGTCTCTTTAAGAAAGTTTAACCTAACTCGAGCAATATGAGGCCCCGAGCATTATCTTGTTGAAATATGGGATCCAAGAGCCGATTAAGGGAGTACATACGGCTCCACTACCTCCTTAAGATAACGTTGCGCTGCCATGTTGCTTAGAACAAATACTAAATGTGACCTACTTCCATGTGCAATAACACCCCATACCATAACGCCTACTATTAGGTGTACTTGTCGCTTAACATCAAATTGAGGTTGACGACTTTCTCCTTGACGTCATGTAACACCCCTAGCAGAATCGAGATTCATCGGGTCACCAAACTATGCACTGATACCAATTTTCAACCTTTTCCGTCCTGTAGTTTACGAGAAAATTGCTGTTATGTGACAGAGGGAGAAATCCGGAGTGATATTATTTGCAGTTGAACGCTCTAACTCCAATTATTATTTTAACTCGCCGCTGCCACCGTGTTACCGATCGTACAATATGATCGATAAAAAAAATAATAATACCAGTTATGAGTTACCCGATTTTTAGGAAACATAACACAGGCTGTTGACCTAAGTCAAGGATCAGTCTGTTACTTTTGAATTTGTACCTTAAATTTTCCTTTTTTTTCCTTTTGTAATTTAATAAAATGTACCTGTCGATCTCATGTTACAATTATTGTTAACTTGTGCCACCCTGTAATAGGACAGCTGTGACTGTCTGTAGGGTGGCCCTACTCTTTAAATAAATAAATAAATAAAAAATATTCTATATACATACGCGTACTCGGCATAACATAAGGATGAACTAAGGTGGTCATGGGGATGGCAGCGACAATATAACACACAGTCGAACCACTATAATTGACTCCCACTACTTCAATTTATGTTTACACAACTATATAGAATTTATCTTGAACACCTGCTGTTTACTACACGACTAACGAATACTGAACGAATCCTTTCGTCAGCTCTCCAGTAGGCGAAAAAGCCGTCGAGAACTTTCCTTCATGCTCTCTCAAATTCTTCAAGAGCTCCAACCAGCCAGCCGCTGGCCTCAAGGCACAGACCAACGACATTTTGGATTTCACGGAATATCGGATGAATTCCCGTCACAGTATTAATAGTTTTACAGGTTGGTATTGTAAATATGCTAAATATCAACAAATTTGAAATAATATGGAGAATTTAAATGATAATAAACTTAAAAATTCCTACTGACAAATATAAGTTGTAAATGTAAGAAAATATTGGATATATAATAAATACGTACAGCGCTCGGGGTTGATTGGTTTCTGACAAAATAGTACTGGCCATATTCGCCAACTAGGTCATAATGCCCGAAATTACTCTATCTAAAGCAACAACTGAAGAAAAATTATTAAATATTTGGGCCATGTTAAAGGAAGGTCCACATTTTAGTGGGAACTTCGGAAAACATAAAGCAAAGGCGGTTAAATCACATGCTCATTTAGACCGGGCCCTGGTGACAGAAAATACTGGACAATTTTTTCAAGGCTGCCTTTGATAGGAGACATACAGCCGCAAGTCGTACGTAGATAAGTATACTTTAGAATCATCGAAACCTACAAACTCATATTAAAACAGTGAGATTATTTTGCATTTAAAAATGGCTTCTCGGAACAACGTTTTATAGTCTGTCATTTATTGAAATACATGGCAGGATTGTGTGATTCATAAAATCTAATTGGCAGACGATTTACTCGAGTACAAGTTGAAATGTTCAACTTGCAAAAAAAAAGTAATGTTTAGTACCAACTGCGTCTGCCTACGCTTCAATATATATGAATTCGTATGCCAATAGTGTTATATGGAATATTTATTGTCAAAGTTGAAAACTATTCAAGAGGCAGACTTGAAAATATTGTTCCGAGTTATTGTGTTACGTTATATTTTTGCCGTAACTACTCAGTATAAATGAACGCGTTTAAGGCCGGTCAAAATATTGCTTTTCTTCATCTATTCCGTTAACGATCGATAACCTACCGTTTGCGCGCTGATTTTGCCGTACTTATTGTGTTTCGTTCTGATTTATTTTTGAAGGATGTTTGAATTGACCTGTTAAGACGAATTGATTTATCGATTATTTCGTGGTTGGCATTGTATGTTTCTTGACAGTTGTCATTGTCGTCGACAAGGCGGGAAGGATGTGCGCGTAGAAAATTGTGTGAGGTTAACTGGAGAAGTCGTGCAGTTGATAAGCCATCCGAGTTCGGGAGTTATATGGAAATCCCTACATTGTGTTCCAGCATATTGTAGTACTGTTGATTAGTTGCTGGGATACTTCTCTCATTGAGGATTTGAAAACTTCTGTTCTTAATTCTTCAGAGTGGTCATGGTATTTGGGGCCACCCTCACAATGAAACCTTTGGTATAAGAACCCCATTGGTTGATAGGGTAAGTGTGTCAGACTATTGATAGATATTTTCTTCTTTCTTCTTGTTCTACTGTTGTCGTATTTCTTCCATTTGTTTTTGTTTCTACGTGCTGCGTTCCTGTTTTGTTCTCCATCCAGTGAGATTGGGGTTATATTTTGCTGTTCCATTACGACACTAGAACACAGACCTGGTTTGGCATTATGGTATCATGCCGATTATGGACTTAGCATGCAGATGAACTAGTTGATGGTGCATACACGAACACTGTATTTCTGGTATTTCTATCATCAGAGTTCCAGTGGTGGAGTGAGCGCAAGGGACTCTAACTTCAGCTTCAGCTGTGGTTTCAGATAAGTGACAATTTGTGTATCTGGTTACTGTTTCATTATCAGTTATTTTTACAATAATAATATAAACCTTAGTATTTGATTTGAAATTGATAAAATAGAATTTGTTAACCGAAAGTAAAGACCAATAGCCTACTATCGGGTTTATTATTATTATTATGATCGATTGCACTTACCCCCGAGCTCGAGTGTAGTATAGATGAGACACCAACGTCGGAATTTTGAATTTTATTGAATGATAAATATCAGGTAATTTATTATCGGTTCCCATTAATGTAGTATTTGATACGGACGATTTATTTAAATATTCTATTGATTAGAATTATTGTATTAGAGGAATGTTTAAATATTTGTAGCCAGGTTATTCAGGATCTCACATGTTTATATGTACCGTTTGAATCTCTGTCCTTAAGTGTATATTTGTTTTATTTCATTTTTTTACTTAGGTATATTTAACTTAAACATTCTAAGACTGTTTTGCATTAATAGAGTGCCCTATGGCAAATTAGCAAAAATTACTACAGCAGATATTTTAGGACGGGTAGGTGTCCTGATTATGTGTATTTAGAAGGTATAGGGGAATCTACCTGGCGCCCTTATTTTGTCTCTTCATTTATATCGCCAAGCAAAATCTGGCATATACGTTCAAATAAAACGAACCCCCCCCTCTTCACTGAGACTACCGGACATACCTTCATTTGCTTTTAGCATAACTAGGTAGGGTAGAAATTTGGTGTCACGTAACATTTTGGTGTGGCAGATTTAGCATCAACGCATATCGTAGCAATTGTAACAAAAATTCTAATTGACAAATACGTTAGTATGTGTATGTTAGTATGTTTATATCACTGCAAATCGACTGCCTTGTGATGTTTCGTCAATTTTAGGCTAAGAATATACTACAATGTCATTGGCAGACTTGAAAAAATATTGTTTTTAGTTACACGACTGTTATTGCAAACTAATATTATTATATTTCACCCTTGTACTCGAGTAAATCGTCTGCCAATGAGATTTTATGAATCACACAATCCTGCCTTGTATTTCAATAAATGGCAGACTATAAAACGTTGTTCCGAGAAGCCATTTTTAAATGCAAAATAAACTCATTGTTTTGAATATGAGTTTGTAGGTTTCGATGATTCTAAAGTATACTTATCTACGCCTTGCGGCTGTAAATTTGTCTCCTATCAAAGGCAGCCTTGAAAAAATTGTCCAGTTTTCTCTGTCACCAGCGCCCGGTCTAATTATGTTGTCCGTTTACTTCAATACAAGAAGCCATGCTATCTGTAAAACTACTCAAATCTTTTTTTCTCTACGGTAATCACAATAAAGAATAGAGACTCTACTTACTGGTGAATTTTTCTATAACAAAAACTACCTATTTCGAATTTATAAATCTGACAAATATATTGCAAATATAAAATTTAAAAAAGTTTTCAGTTATTAAAATCGCATCAAAATTTGTGTCTAAACGTCTTCTCTGCCACGCTTCAAAGTGTATTTGCTATTTATCTCAATTCATCTTTTTGCTTCTCGATGTGGCAGCACTGTCTTTAAATAGATCTGTTTGTTATCGACTAATCACTTGACCTTCCTTACTCTATTCGTTAAACAGCATGTGTTTGGAATGTTTGTGTTTTTATTCGTTTCATCTGTTTCGTATTTTTTTATTTCACGCATATCCATACATAAACTTCACTATGGAACGTATAGATACAATTTATGTTCTCTATGTCGATCGTTTTTCGACTTTTACGATGTAGAAATATCAGCTGAGTTCATATTAAACCTATGACAGCCCTCGATAGATACATACTGTGTGGAGAAGATATAAAATACATAAAGAAAATTAAATATTTATACTTCACTTTCTAGAACTTTTATTTACACTTACACGTGCGATACTATTTGCACTAATAGTTCAAACTGCAGTTGTCCTTTTTTTTCTAATATTTGAGATTCGTTTTTTATGGATAATTCAACTTGTCCTTGTTATTCTTCAAATACTTTCAAATTGTTTTGTCTTTTTAATTCAATTCGTTCTTGTTTTTCTTCAAATTTCGAGAATAATCCTTCAATTAAATTTTGTTACGCATTTTTCATGGTTGAAACAAGGTTTTCTAATTCTATTTCACGTTTTTCATCAAAAGACTTCACTAACCTTTTTTGAATTTCTTCTTGATGTTGTTTCTCCTTCTTGTCACGTTTTTCTAGAATCTGATTTATTTTTTCATCTAGTCCATCCGTAACCTGTTTGAATATTTTTAGTAGTCTCGTCCATTTTTTCTTTTCCCATACTTCGGGTTGTTGCCATAAATCAATTTTCGATGTTAAGTTGACTTAATCCTTTACTTCTGATCACCAAATTGCAATAAACTCCGTGGGTTCAAATATAATTAATTTTAAAAACTGACATTCACTTCACTTTCTAGGAACTGCTATTAATAGTTCACAGAATAGTATAATGTTCCTTAATCTACATTAACAGCCAATTCAACAAATTACTCCCCATTGCAATAATTACACCGTACCATGAAAATACAGTATTTACATATTATTTCTGTCCAATAAAAGACGTAAACAAGCTACTGCATAAGAGCGAGAACCGAGAACGAACGAAAGTGCCTCTTTATGAAGGCCGAATGGCAGAAAAGCACTTCTCGATTCGCAAGCATCGCTCGTTATCTAGTATCGGTCGTCTTCGCGCTCAAAATTCGTTGAATGTTTCGGGTTAAATAACCGATTATTTTTCATCCGCATACTTCGATTCCATAATCGGAATACTCGAGTTTTTCATAATCGAATTACATATTATATTTCATACGGTGATCCCATCGCTAGCCATAAGTCGTGCGGTTAGCGATTTCTCGAAGTGAAAAACCAATAATTTGACCTGTTTAAAATTCACTTAGTTGGCGATAAATTCGGCGTACACGTACTCTAGGCATTTTACAATCAAATATTACAAGAAATGATTTCAAATAACAATTCACACAAATATAAACTCAACTAGCTAAGCTCTACCAACTAAATACTGAAATTAATATCGCCTTATAGAGCGTACGTCTATTTTTTGCTCGTTCTACCATTGTTCGCACAGCGTCCAGATAAACAGTTTTTGCCCCATTCGAAAATTCTAGTTCTTTTTTTTACTATCACAGCGATTGATGTTTTATTCGAATGAATAATGCTTTACGTTGCTTTAGTCAGGGACGGCGTAAATAAATTTTATAACAATATAAATGTTGATACGGAAATGTTTTCAGGTCATAATGGTTTAAATATTTTCAATAAATAAAGTTGTTATGGAGAAAACACCAACCATATTTTCTTGAAAATTTAGTTTTGGAAAAGCTAATATTATAAATACGAAAGTTAGTTTGTTACGCTTTCACGCCTAAATGGCGGAATCGATAATGATAAATTTTGGTTTAGAGATAGATTGAGCACTATCGACGGCTATAGCCTAATTTTTCTCGCGAAAAACTGGCAGGTGGTAGGGTGAGGGAGGGGGTAATTTTTGTATGAAACTTTTTGCTTCAAACTCTGCAGAATTATTGTTTATAATTAATAATCAAAGCATACATATATGTTTTTTTTAAAAAGCCTTTAAAAGGGGGAGAAATGGGGCTGTAATGAAGCTAAAATTTGGCAGAAATGCAGTGGGTAGATTGTACACATAACCTAAGAAATGATTTTCGAAAATTCACATTTTGAAGAGAAAGATGACGGAAGCGGAAAGCTGAATTGAAATAGTGCAGAAATGTTTTTGATGATAAATGATTAAGGTTTGCGTATTTATTTGTTAAAACTATTCCTTAAAGGGGTGAACTGGGAGTAACAAAGTTTATATGGAAAAATTGTACTTTAAAGATATGTCTTAAAATGATTACATTCAGCTAATTCAGCCCTATCTATTTACAGAAAAACAATGACGGGAAGTATATTTTGTCAGAAGCTCTCGCTGCCATCGTTCAATCTCAGGTGACTGCCGCTCTTTTGTTACTTTTATACTCTTTGTCAAAAAAATCGCAACACCTGGAAGGAGAGGTCCATTTATTTTGTTGTTAATATTGCTCTCGTAAAATATAGATGCTACAGTAAGGAGTAAATGATTAACATTTGGTAGAGTTTGGTGAATGTTTTTTCATTTTTTTTTATCAAATAGTATTGTAGTCGTTTCTAGCTTCTTTTAAAATTACCTAAAAAGGAATCTAAATTCTGTGTTTAGTAATGTTAAAATGCCTAGAGTACGTGTACGCCGAATTAATCGCTAACTAAGTGAATTTGAAACAGGTCAAATTATTGGTTTTTCACTTCGAGAAACCGCTAATCGCACGACTTATGGCTAGTGATGGGATCATCGAATGAAATATAATCGGTCATTCGATTATGAAAATCACTCGAAACATTCATCGAATTTTGTGGGCGAGGACGAGCGATACTATATAACGAGCGATGCTGCATTCGAGTTATAATCCGAAAGATATGATGAATGATTTCCTTGCGAATCAAAAAGTGCTTTCCTGCCATTCGGCCTTCATAAAGAGGCACTTTCTTTCGTTCTCGGTTTTCGCTCTTATGCAGTAGCTTGTTTACGTCGTATATTGGACAGAAATAATATGTAAATACTGTATTTTTATGGTACAGTATAATTATTGCAATGGGAAATAATTTGATGAATTGGCTGTTAATGTAGATTAAGGAACATTATACTATTCTTTGAAGTATTAATAGCAGTTCCTTCACAAATAAATTTTAAATTAAATGAATATTTAGAAAAATGTAATGGTACAATTTTACCTAAATTTAAACGTACCATCCGAGTGATGGGTCATTCGAGCGATCATTCGATTATTAAAATCACTCGAGTTGTAATAATTGATTATTAATATCATTCGATTATGCCCATCACTACTTATGACCTTTAGAGACCGGTTTTCGAGGCGTTTAATAATTAAGAAGTTCTTTAGTCTGTTATGGTACTGTACTTGAATTCATTATATAGAGAGCATTGATTTCAAAACTAGCCACTCAAAATAACTTTTAAAATATCTTTGAAATAAAAATACAAAAAACAGGTTAATTTATATTTACGAGGGGACAAACTGTATACGTATCTGTCACCCTGTAGTTCCAACCTAAGTGGGGGTGAATATCACTTCTAGAAGTTTAAATACAGGTTTATTTTTTGCTAATCTTTTGACCCACCATTTTTTTCAGATTATTAGTAATGACCTAGAAACCGTAAAAAAAATAAAAATTTTAAATTGTAATTGAAAAAAAGCATGAGTATAAATACCGAGATAAACAAGTGAGAACAGATTCTTAAATGTTTTTGTGAAAGATATTTGTGAGTGTAAATGTAAACAATTTATTATTAGAAGTGGTTTCGTTGTACACTGGCCATCAAATTTCGGCAATGGTTTATTCAATACAAGAAAGAATTGAAATAATATTTGTATTTATAGGGAAAAACAACTCTGTGCAAGCAGAACTGCTCATGTTTTCCATCAGAGACATCCCGATGAAAATATTGGGCAACGGTATGTGTTAGATTTAGTTCATAAATTTCAAGAAACTACAAGTATGTGCAATAAAATTGTCAACACACGTAGAGTTTTAACTGAAAATGCATAAGTTAAGATTTTAGGTCATTTTCCATGGATCCTCAAACATCAAAACCAAAAGTCTCCAGGTTAGCAAATATATCCGTCGGCTCTGGGCATAAATACGCCTAAATAAATTATTGCCCTATAAAATACAGCTTTTACTACAGTTTGCTGGGGATGATAATGAGTCTAATTTTGTTAAAAATATTTGTTTTTCTGACGAAGCATGATTTTTTTCAAATGGATTTGTCAATAACCATAATGCTAGGACAATACCAATCCACCAGTTTTCCAGTAAGAGCACAACCAACATGTTCAGAAAATAAACGTATGGGCCTGAATTCTCGGAAATAAAATTATTGGTCCTTTATTCGTGTGAGAAAATTTAAGTGGGGAATTGTATTTCGACTTATTAGAAAATGTGATAAATCTCCTTATAACCTAAACTTAAAAAAACCAAATAGATCAAGATGGAACTTTGTTGCTAGACGAAGAAAATATATTTTTTCAACACGACGGAGCACCTCTACATTATGCCTTGCTGTGCGAAATTGACTTAATGAGACATTTCCAGTGAAATGGATTGGAAGAAAGGCCGCTATAGAATGACCAGCAAGATCACCCGACCAAACGCCCCTTGACTTTTTTATGGAAACATCTAAAAACTGCGGTGTATAAAACTCAACCTCGCAATATTCCTGGAGGAGTGTGAGCGGATTAAACCAGACATCCTTCAAAAAGTGCGGGAGGAATTCGAGCTCGACTTTACGATTGTCTTATCAACAATGGCGGACATTGTGAGCACCTTATTTAAGTACAAGGTAATAAAATATTAATAATACAAATACCTAGACAAATGCCGAATTATTAATATATTTAAAGGCAAAATGCTGCAGGGGCACTTCGAAATGGGAGATGGCACCTCAATTGAATCTATGGGGGAAGGTCATACTTATAAATACCTTGGAATAACAGACTCAACGTATTGATCACTTGACTATGAAAAAGGACCTAACAGCAGAGTTTTATAGAATCAAACTAAACAGTAAAAATCTGTTTCAGGCTATTAACACCTATGCATGTGTAGTGCTCACTTACTCTTTCGGTATAGTTAATTGGTGCAAGATTGACATTGAACAATTACAACGAAAAGTTCGAGTTTTACTAACAAAAGCTCAAAATCACCATCCAAAGATCTCTGTCCAACGTACAACTTTGCCGCGGTATGAAGGAGGAAGAGGATTAACAGATCTAAGCAAACTATTGGATCAACAAATTTCTATTTTGCGCAGTCATTTCCAGAAACTCGCAGAATTTTCTGATCTACACAGAGTCATGTGCCAGGTCGATGACTCAACACCACTGCGACTGACACAACAACATGTCCAATTACACCACCAAACTACAGATCAGAAACTGCTGAAATGGAAAGAAAAGCTCCTTCATGGAACACATATAAATGACGTCAACCAAGATTATGTCGACAGTGCAGCGTCGAACTACTGGTTGATCTCTGGTCATATGTTTCCTGAAACGGAAGGCTTTATATTGGCAATCCAAGATCAAGTAATTCCAACTAAGAACTACCTAAAGTATATCGTTAAAGACACTTCTATTAACAACGACAGATGCAGGTACGGTTGCCAAACATCTGAATCTATCCAGCATGTCACAGGAGGTTGTCAAGCGTTCGCTGCAACTGAATACAAAGAACGACACGATAATGTGGCACTGAAACTTGAATTATCACAGTCGGTAAGATTACCATGCTATAAATACAAACCAGAATCTGTTTTAGAAAATAACACCTATAAGCTGTACTGGGACCGCACGATACTGACCGATCGAACTGTTGCTCACAATAGACCAGATACAGTTTTGGTAGATAAAGACTCTCGGAAAACAACTTTAATTGGCATAGCAATTCCTAACAACAATAATATAAATATCAAGCAGGCCGAGAAAATAACCAAATATAGAGATTTGGAATTTCCAATAAAGACTCAGTGGCACATGAACAACACACGAACTGTACCAATTGTTATGTCAACGACAGGACTAGTCCCAAAACATCTATTAAACAATTTAAAATAACTAGGTCTGGACGAACATCTTTACAAACAAATGCAAAAAGCCGTCCTGTTAGGAACATCCCGGACGGTCAGGAAATTCATGGGAAACTGCCGCCACGACTCCAACCACGGGCCTGAAAACCTGGCAAGGGCTCCCACAGAGCTAAACCCTTTTGATATTTAGGATATCTGGGGTTTAGTGAATTTTGCCCTAAAGGCACTCATAGCGTGCCTTAGAGGGAGTGTGATGCCATACATTGTATGGTCAAGTCGGATGTAAATACAATATAAATAATAATAATTTTAATTTGAAAATTTAAAACCGCATAAGGTACTCTGTGGAAAATAATATGATTTTAAAAAATTATGTATCAAAAGATTGGTAAAAAAAAACCTTTAAAAAGAGGTATCACATCATACCCCTTTGTATTCAAACTTTTAGAACTAATATTCACCCCGCTTAGGGGTTGGAACCGCAGGGAGCCCGATACGTGTAAAATGTGTTCCTCGTAAATATAAATATAAATTAACGTGTTTTTTGTCTTTTTCTTTTAAAGATATTTTAAAAGATATTTTGGGTAGCTAGTGTTGAAATGAAAGCCTTGTGTTTCTTTATAATTTGTAAATAATAGTAATTCCATTTGTTAATTTAAAGTTAAAGTATAATGGGGGGTACTTACTATACTATTACATCTTTTTTGAGCTGACCATTAAATTTACTTCGTTGAGTGGGTGGAATACGGCCTGAGAAACTCTGATAAAACATTCTAATTTTAAATGCATTCATGCTTCATGAAAGAAAATATATCTTTATATATATATATATATATATATATATATATATATATATATATATATACGTATAAAACATAAAAAAGGTAGAGACATTTTTGTAATTCATTCATAAAATGAGTATGTATATGTTTCTACAAATTTTATATCCCAAACTTTGAAAGCAATCTGAAATTTATCCGTAGAAAGCTTTGTGCATGATTAACATATTTTATGTGCAATATTTGAATCTCACTCTCGGAAATAAAAATGCTAGCAAAGAATGCCGAGGGTTGTATAAGTTGCCGATGTTTATAGAACAATAAAACCTTGGAAAAGCTTTACTGACATAAACAGCACAGCCAGCAAATTATATGTTCACGTCATAAAGGCATGAGATGCGTGATCCTCCTACCTCGGGAATGATTTTTTGCAAAATCTTGGCCAGAGGATTTATGTTTCCCGTAGAGTGCCTCCTTCTAATAAAGAAAAGAGGCATTTGTTAAACAGCTTGTAGGACTCTTAAAAGAAATCCAGTTTCCTAAAATCGTTTGTATAAAAGTTGCAAAATAATGGAATAAAGTCATTAAAAAATTAAAACATATACAGTGTGAGTTTTTTCTTTGATGATCAGTATTGGGATCTCGGAAACTAGCGGAGATGGTTAAATTGGGAAAGATTTGCAGTTTTACTGGCCGAATTTAATGATACTTTCGGATTTTTATAAAAAGTAATGGCTTACTAGATATTTTGAAAAAACGAAATTCTCTCGATTTAGTCAAATCCCTCTAGCTACTTTGTTTTTGATTTTATAAAAAAAGTGTAAATATCAAAATTGAGGGGAATTGTATCCCGAATATGATTATCATGTCCTCGTTTGCGTGACAGCTCTCGTTTTCGAGATATGGCACAAACTTATTTATTATTTTTTTTAATGGAAACCATAGTTGGCTATGACCTCAATCATGTTGGAACCACTCAATTTCTAAACGAGTTCTCAAATTCAAATTATGCAACATGTCTTGAAAAGTGTATTGCAAGAAATGCAAGTAGCGCTCCCCAGTAAGTAATTTGTCATAGATAAAAGGCCCCAGAATAGTAGACCCTATGATACCTCACCAAACATTAAAACCAAATTTTATCTGGGGTCGTCTTTGTTCTACATGGAAAGGGTTTTCTTTAGCCCAGATATGCTCATTGTGTTTATTGAACATACCGCAGTTAGTAAATCTAGTTTCATCTCACCATAACACCTTTAATGGAAACTGTGGATTGTCAAGGCACATGTCTCTAAACCATGTACAAAACAAAATACGTCAATGTTCGTCACCAGAATGCAAAGTTTGAGAAACTGAAAGTTTGTACGAGTGGAACTTGTGCGCTTTCAGTACCTTAACTACAGTTCGTTGAGATGTGCCAGCTTCTGCCGCAATCTCACGAGTTGATGTAGATGGATTTTGATTTACCATTGCCAAAACATTTATTTGTGCTGCTTCGTTAATTTGATTACGTTCCTTTGGTAGTTTAGTAAAAGTCCCATATCTGCGTAAACTATCGTAAAGCCTCTTAAATGTACAAAGAGCAGGTTGACGACGATTAAAATATCTTTGAAAGTATTCCTCAGCTGCATGAACTGAATTTTTATGGCATATGATATAACATTCCACCATATTCAGTTTTTCTTCGTTAGAATATTCCATTTTATCACGAAAACTTGTCAATATCGACTGTCAGTTCAGCACTACTAATGGAATTACTCTCAAATGAGGAAACGTCAAAGTGAAAACAATCTTTTTCATGGCTACCTACGTTAAAAGTGAACATAAGAGAGAAAAGCATTAATAACTCCGTTATGTTTTGACTATGATTTCCATTAAAAAAAAGATAAGTTTATGTCATATCTCGAAAACGAGAGCTGTCACGCAAACGAGGACATGACAATCATATTCGGGATACAATTCCCTTCAATTTTGATATTTACACTTTTTTTATAAAATCAAAAACAAAGAAGCTAGAGAGATTTGACTAAATCGACAGAATTCGTTTTTTCAAAATATCTAGTAAGCCAAGACTTTTTACAAAAATCCGAAAGTGTCATTAATTTGGGCCAGTAAAACTGCAAACCTGCTGAAATTTAAACTCTCCAAAAGATTTAGAAAAAAAAAACGGTAAATAGAGCAACATATTTCATTTTTATTATAAAAAGAATCAAAAGACACTCCCCTATCTTGTCTATGTGTTACATAAGTTCGTAATGCTTTTTCCTACTTACCAAAACAGAATTATAATCAATGAGAAAAGTAAATAACAGTCAACTAGAAATGAGAGTTTATTAAATCCTAGACACTATCCAGACATTTGTACAGCTTCCAATTTTAAAGGAGTATCAGTATCCTAAATTGAAAATGTCGAGATTTAAGTTTACTTATTAGACTAGTCGCAAGAAAAGAAAGCCTTTCAATTTCACTACAAAGAAAATGCTCTGCCTTACAGTGTACAATATAGATATCGCAAGGATTCTATTATTGAATTGGGTATGATTTGGAAAACATTGTATGTGGCAGGTTGAGTGGATACTTCATTAGTCCCATAATCAAATAAAAACTGTTACGTTTAAATAATTATATTGATAAATAATCAATAAAGCTTCTTGTCAAATTGTACAGACTATTTACAGGGCATTATTCATGTAATAGTATAAATAGAAACAAGAAATGCACCAATAAAAATAAAAGGACGTTGCAGATCTTTTATAAAACAAATATAATGTTCTGAATATGATTTCGCAAACAATATAAATCAGTAACCTTACTCTAAATAAATATCAAACAGTCTTTATTAAAATTCTTTCACAACAAATGTTATTGAAGTTGGTATGTGGTCCCATAAATAAGGTGAGGACTTTTATTGCCCTCCTCTATTTACTTTTGAATAAACAAGAAATGGATACCGATGTAAAATGTCAACATTAATCTGAGGCAGACAAAAAACCTAATTTCTTATGTGCCGTAGAATAATTCCATGCTATTCAACAACCTGGTCTTGAGATAGGAATTTCTCTACACAAGGAAACTAGCGAAAATGGTATTGATCCAAAAGCTAGGAAAACCCTTAAACCCTTACAGAACCCCAAGTCTTATACACCAATATACCTGGATTAAATTTTTTTGCTAAAATATACAAACAAGTGATAAAAAGTTGGCTCAAAAAAACACTGGAAGAAATTGATAGATTTTCCAAATTGACTTCTTAAAAGATAGAAGCACCTTGAACACCATTAACTGGATTATAGCATAATCCTATGCTAAATGGGTGCACTTGGTATCCATAAACAATCAAATTTATTTTAAAACCGCATTGTGTAGATTATTAAGCAAAAAAATTTGAACAAATATTCATGAAATAAATATATAGAGAGGAGGACCCTTTCGCGTTCACTGGTCAGTGTCAGTAATTTTCACTTATTTTTAAAATTTTGAGATCTTCCTATTCTTATGATCTCAAATGCAAATATATAATCACATCTGTTCACATACAGTTCTGTTGTTCAAACAATTTAAAAAGTTGCTCAAAGGTCAATATCATGTGGCATATAGAACATTGCAAATTTCTGTATATCCCAAACGTTTCGGGGTCTAGGTCAGACCCCGTTGTCAATGGTTAAGAAACTATGAATAAAAAAGGCACAATTCTAAGAAGTAAAATTAAAATATTTGACAATATGTATTATTTGATTTCTGACGTAACTAAGAGAATTCTATCTGTGATATATAGGGTAGCACAGAAACTTCTAAAGATCATATAATCATAAAGTTCCTTTCAAATTGGAAGAATTTGAAATGGAGATCTTCAGAATTTTATGTGGCGCTCCTAGGTGCGACTTTATTTTAAGATAGTGCATTCGCCAAAAATGCGACCAAAGAATTTTCTTGATTCACTGATCTCATTAAAATTATAAGGGAAAACCTAGGAAAATGCGACCAAAGAATTTTCTTGATTCACTGATCTCATTAAAATTAAAAGGGAAAACCTAGGAAAAACCTTATGAACTATCCCGATATTGGGTTGTTCACAATGACCTGACCATTAACAATTTCTTCCTTAATCATCGGCAACCAGTAACGATTGAATTCTACGGAAGTAGTAGCGACACAATCGATTTCATTTCACAAAATGAAAGCGACTCTTTTAGTTTTCTTTTGGTGTCGTGTTCTTCTTTGTGTAATATAACTGAATTTTGAAACTATATTTTATGATCAAGGTCCCAAGCATGTTCACAAATTTTGGATTTTGTGTTCGTTTATTCGAACATTTAGAGGTCTAGAGGTTTCTCCAATATAGAATTTATTACATTCACAAAGGATTTTATAAATGCAATTTTTTGTATTTTGAGTTGTGTTTTTTGGTTTGGTTTTTGTTATAATTGATTTTAGTGTATTTCTTGTTTTAAATGATGTTTTGATATTATATCTGTGTCCCACGCTTTTTAGTCTTTCTGATAGATCCTGTATATATGGTACAGTTATTGTATTAATGTGATTATCTTGGGAGTCAGTGTTGCTTGGTGAAGTTTGATGTTGGTTGTTAGGGATTGTTTGGTTGTTTAACTAGTTATTAATAATTTTTTTTGGGTAATGATTGGAAGTACATTTTTTATAAACGTTTTTTCTTCATTGAATTTATTGATGTTAGAACAGTTGGTTTTTGCTCTGTCATATAGAGATTTGATTATACCTCTTTTTACTGAATTTGGATGATTAGAGTTAAAGTTGAGATACCTGTTAGTTTGAGTCGATTTTCTGTAAACTTCTGTTTCAAATGTCGATTGTGTTTTGGTTATTAAAATGTCTAAAAGTGGTTATTTGTTATTCTGTTCAAGCTCTAGTGTAAACTGAATAGGTTGTTCTGTGTTGTTTATGTCGTTAAGTAATGCATGTAAATCCTCAAGATTATGTTTCTCAATAACGAATATGTCATCAACATAACGCCACCAAACCAGGTTTAATCTGTTTTGAAAAAATTGTTTGTTCTTCAAATTTTTCCATAAAAATGTTGCTTAAAGCGGGAGACAAACGGGAACCCATTGCCATGCCAAAATCTTGTTGGTAGAAGTCATCATTAAGTTGAAAATATGTTGTCTTTGTACAAACTGTTAGTAGTTCCATCCCTTGGGAATGTAATAAATTCCATATTGGAGAAACCTCTAGGCCTCTAAATGTTCGAATAAACGAACACAAAAATTACATAAAAAAACGACAGTTTGAAAAATCCAAAATTTGTGTACATGCTTGGGACGTTGGTCATAAAATACATTTTTAAAATTCAGTTATATTCCACAAAGAAGAACACAACACCAAAAGAAAACTAAAAGAGTCTGCTTTAATTTTGTTAAATGAAAACGATTGTATGGCTACTACCTCAATAGAATTCAATCGTTCATGGTTCATAAGGTTTTTCCTAGGTTTTCCCATATGAATCAACAAAACTCTTTGGTCGCATTTTTGGCGAATGCACCTAGGAGCGTCACATAAAATTCTGAAGATCTTTATGATTATATGATCTTTAGGAGTTTCTCTGCTACCCTGTATATTATAAATAAAATTCTCTTAGTTACGTCAGAAATCAAATAATACATATTGTCAAATATTTTAATTTTACATCTTAGAATTGTGTCTTTTTTATTAATAGTTTCCTAACCATTGACAACGGGGTCTGACCTAGAACCCGAAACGTTTGGAATATACAGCAATTTTCTTAACTGTGGTGTTATTTCCCAAGAAGTACTGAAAGATATATAACATGGTAACCAAATTTCAACTAAGCTAAGTAATTATTTTGGAATTTCATTTGGGTTTTCACCTCTAAAAAAATACAGATAAGTTAATTGATTAATTACTTCAAGTCAATTAATCAATGAACTGATATTGCCTGAAAAGTCAAGCCTACGAATATTCTACAAATTGCTTCAAAAAACATTGTTCCACAACGATTCCTGAAAACATCACACAGATAAGTATCATACAAAATATATCCAAACATATTACACAGGAACAATAGTTGACAAATCCGTAGACCTGCTTTCTCTCAGTTACTTCTGCGACAGAGTGTATCTACAAGAAGGCAACTAGTGTTCCGAGCAATTTCCACAAACTGCTCTTAGGGACTACACCTTGATTTTCAAATACTTAACTTATATATATATTTGTGTGAGGAATGTGAACCCAAAAGAACATCCAAAATAACTATTAGCCTCCTCAATCATACAAACATTACTTAAACTCATTTAATTGTATAAATAACCTTTAGGGATTTTATTGAATTTGTGCGCAATGAACTGTATAAATCTTAAGGAAAAACCCTTCGGTCTGAATCCGATGTCCTTGTCAATCCTTTTTCATGTACACTTAGCGACTTTGTGATTGAAGGTACATTTTTGGCACTCAGTTTATTGAATTTCAAACCCTCTGAGTTTTACTCCGATAAAGAACGATCCTTTGTCCAGCATAACATAATTATCATACATCCTGCGTTTTTTTAAAGACGAATTATGTTTTATATACTTTATATGAAGAAATATAAATTATTTTACCTACTATTAAGAGTAGCGTAAACTTTTATTCGTTTTTAAAAACTATTGTGTGCACGGATTGGGTATAATTGGCTGCCTCAAAGTGCCCTATTTACTAGGGATGATCGGTATTCATTGATGGTGATTGAAGGTACATTTTTGGCACTCAGTTTATTGAATTTCAAACCCTCTGAGTTTTACTCCGATAGAGAACGATCCTTTGTCCAGCATAACATAATTATCATACATCCTGCGTTTTTTAAAAGACGAATTCTGTTTTATATACTTTATATGAAGAAATATAAATTATATTACCTACTATTAAGAGTAGCATAAACTTTTATTCGTTTTTAAAAACTTTTGTGTGCACGGATTGGGTATAATTGGCTGCCTCAAAGTGGCCTATTTACTAGGGATGATCGATATTCATTGATAGTTAATAATCAGCGATGTTTAGCGAGAAACAATCGATGTTTTGACATCCACAATATTCGCTACATCGATGTTCGGAAAATAATGTCGGAACATCAATGCACTCTAGACCATTCAGCGTAAATTAGGTGTATAAGACGTTACTGACTGATGTTGTAAGCATAAGTTCACCTTTACCACAGATTGTATAATAGTGTACCAGTACAGATACTTCATGTGATATCGCAGAGTAATAGCAAAAGTCTTTTAGAATGTTTGTGAACGTAGGGCTTTACCAGCAAATGGAGTAATCCAATAGATGGAGTTTGCATTAAGAACTATAGTGGTATTACTTAATATCTTAGAGCTTATACTTTTGGAGATAGCCTGCAGTGTACAGGTATCGCAACAAGACTAGACAAGAGAGCGTAGTAGGGAGAACAACAGGCTATTTCACTTGGTGGGTGGAAGCCAAGAGAAGCTCCCAATCGAGTGAAATAGCCTTCTACTGCCTCTATTGCCCTCTTTTTCTAGTCTTGTCACGATATTTGTGCGATGCGGGCTACCTCCAGAAGTATATGCTCTATGCTTAATATACAGAGTTATGTACAATTTCGCGAATTTTTCTTAATTTTTCTTGCAAAAAGTGATATCATAGAACGAAATGTATTCCAAGAATATGTCTCAAAGGTTTATTTGCATAAACCAATCTGAACACAATAATAATTATATAATAATAAACAGAGGTGTTCATTTTTTTCGTAGACGAATTATTTCTTTAAGAAGTCTCGGCTAGCTGATTTTTATTGACCGTCGGGAAACATTGTCTCAATGACAAGAATTTACTTAAAATGTTTTTTTGATTATTTTGGTTATTAAAGCCAATTGACCATAAAAGTATAACTGTTTTCTGTTTAATTTGGGGTGTACTATCTCCACCTAAAATATATGCACTCAAACTATTTACACCCTGTATAGTATGTGAGGCCCCAAGTGGAGATACAGGGTGAGTTTGTTTTGATGATCTATATGGGGTTCTCGGAAACTAGCGGATTTTTGTAAAAAGTCATGGCTTACTAGATATTTTGAAAAAACGAAGTTCTGTCGATTTAGTCAAATCCCTCTAGCTCCTTTGTTTTTGATTTTATAAAAAAAGTGTAAATATCAAAATTGAAGGGAATTGTATCCCGAATATGAATGTCATATCCTCGTTTGCGTGACAGCTCTCGTTTTCGAGATATGACACAAACTTAACTTTTTTTGAAAGAAAACCATAGTTAGCTATGACCTCAAAAAAATTGACATTTTAAGAGCTTTTCAACGATATAATACTCGATATAGTTATTCATAAAAATAAAGGAGTTATGGATGCTTTTCTCTCTTATTTTCACTTTTAACGTAGGTAGCCATGAAAAAGACTGTTTTCACTTTGACGTTTCCTCATTTGAGAGTAATTCCATTAGTAGTGCTGAACTGACAGTCGATATTGACCACTTTTCGTGATAAAATGAAATATTCTAACAAATAAAAACTGAATATGGTGGAATGTTATATCATATGCCATAAAAATTCAGTTCGTGCAACTGAGGAATACTTTCATAGATATTTTAATCGTCGTCAACCTGCTCTATGTACATTTAAGAGGCTTTATGATAGTTTACGCAGATATGGATCTTTTACTAAACCACCAAAGGCACGTAATCAAATTAACGAAGCAGCACAAATAAATGTTTTGGCAATGGTAAATCAAAATCCATGTACATCAACTCGTGATATTGCGGCAGAAACTGGCACATCTCAACGAACTGTAGTTAAGGTACTGAAGGCGCACAAGTTCCACCCGTACAAACTTTCAGTTTCTCAAACTTTGCATGCTGGTGACGAACACGACGGACTTTGTTTTGTACACGGTTTAGAGATATGTGCCTTGACAATCCACAGTTTCCATTAAAGGTGTTATGGTCAGATGAAACTAGATTTACTAACTACGGTATGTTCAATAGACACAATGAACATATCTGGGCTAAAGAAAACCCTTTTCATGAAGAACAAAGACGACCCCAGATAAAATTTGGTTTTAATGTTTGGTTTGGTATCATAGGGTCTACTATTCTGGGGCCTCTTATCTATGACGAATCACTTACTGGGGAGAGCTACTTGCATTTCTTGCAATACACTTTTCAAGACATGTTGCATAATTTGAATTTGAGAACTCGTTTAGAAATTGAGTGGTTCCAATATGATGGAGCACCTGCTCATAACTCGTTATTAGTAAGACAACACTTAGATAATATCTATCCAAACTCTTGGATAGGAAGAAATGGCCCATGCGAATGGCCACCCCGGTCTCCCGATTTGGCAGTTTTAGACTTCTAGTTATGGGGTGCGCTAAAAAACAAAGTATACAAAAGAAAGTATGAGATAGTTGGTGACCTAAGGGAGGCGTTATTACAAGCAATTGAAGAAATTGATAGGAGGTCTGTGAGGAAAGCGGTAATGTCAATCTTAAAAAGATGTAATTGTTGTCTAAATAACAATGGTGGACTTTTCGAACATAAATTGTAACCATTATTATGTACTTTAAGTTTTTAGTAAGTACCTACTTATTTAGTTTTTTTGTTATATTTGATATACCTAATAAAAAAATCGTTCAATGTATTTTGGAATAGTTATTAATAAATCAGTCTATTTCATGGCTAACTACGTTAAAAGTGAAAATAAGAGAGAAAAGCATCCATAACTCTGTTATTTTTATGAATAACTATATCTAGTATTATATCGTTGAAAAGCTCTAAATATGTCCGATTTTTTGAGGTCATAGCCAACTATAATTTCCATTCAAAAAAAGATAAGTTTGTGTCATATCTGGAAAACGAGTGCAGTCACGCAAACGAGCACATGACAACCATATTCGGGATACAATTCCCTTCAATTTTGATATTTACACTTTTTTTATAAAATCAAAAACAAATGAACTAGAGGGATTTGACTAAATCGACAGAATTTCGTTTTTTCAAAATATCTAGTAAGCCATGACTTTTTACAAAAGTCCGAAAGTGTTATTAAATTAGGCCAGTAAAACTGCAAATCTTTCTCAATTTAACCATTGCTCTATCTCCACTAGTTTCCGAGATCCCCATACTGATCATCAAAAAAAACTCACACTGTAAATATCCCTGACTAAGCTTTGGAGCGGCTTTTTTCAAATGTCAACATCTGAATCTACAAGAATAGAACAGATTAAACGGAAAACTTCTGGCAATTTTATATTTTATTAGTTGTTGATAGTTAAAATAATTAATGATTTGTTTTGGATTTTGTAAGATTGTATACTGCATGATTTAAGTATAGTTTTAAGGTTTAATCTTAAGTGTGCTAGGCACATACATGGATTCCTATCCCTGTGCGTTTAATTAATGATGCTGTATACTGGTTTCAATAAATAAATATAAAATTTGTTGAGTTATAATAATTCAAACCTCCTTCAGCCATTTAATATTTTGGCAATATATAACGAGGTCACTTTAATTACAACAGATATAATTATAGGAACATTATTTAAATAATGTTCTACTTAAAGTAGGTATTTTTAGGGTTCCGTAAATACAATATACGGATACCCTTATAATATCACTCCGGATTTCTGCCTCTGTCACATCACAGCCTCTTAAACTACTGGACGGAAGAGGTTGAAATTTGCTATCAATGCATAGTTTGGTGACCCGATCAGGAGTACATATCGTAAAAGAAAAAAATTTGATTTTAGGGGTACTTCTGGCGGGAAAAACTAAAAAAATCGACCTTTCCCCCCTGATCTCCGAAACTACTGAGCCCAATTTTTTAAAAAAAATAGGAAATATAGAACGTTGCCCGAAATTTACAGGAAAAATAAAGAAACCATTAATATATTAACGAAAATATACCAAAATTTACCCATCCCCCCCCTCCTTATCACCGAAACTATAAAACGTAGTTTTGAAAAAAATTAGATGTATAGGGTCTGACCTGAAGTTTACTGAAAAAATAAGGAGAAACCTCTACTTACAATTTTGGGGGGCAAATTATAGAATTAAATGGAAAATATAAAATTAAAATTGTTTCTAACCCATCTTGTTATATATCAAATAAAAGGGCTCATTATGACGAAAGCAAATATTTTTTTTCATATTTTTAAAATATATTAATTAAAAGATATTAACAGAAATATTAAAAAAAATTACCCACACCCCCCCCCCTTATCTCCGAAACCATGAGCTGGAAAATTTACTGAACTTTACTGGAAAAATAAGGAGAAACCCCTAATATTCATTTTGGGGGGCAAATTATAGAATTAAATGAAAAATAAATAAAACATTTAAAAAATATATATATATAACCGACTTCTACCTATAACTAAAAAGCTAAAAATAATTATAACAAAATACAACTTTAGCAAATAAATAACACATTCAATGTTGTAAGGTACCTACCCAGGAAGTAAAAAATGTAAACATTAAAAGGTGGTCATTCTGTACAAATTAATTACCTACCGATCTAGTATATTTTAGAAGTCTAAAAATCTAAAATCCTTCATTGCGTACTTATCTACTAATTCATCAAACTTGATTGTTGCTTGGCACCGACTTCATGCGTATTATTTAAATATTAAATAAGCATCTCCAGACTATTCTTCAAAATATCTGCTGTTATATAGTTTAATCTAATACATGTTAAAACAAGTATGTCTTTTATAACAAGTTTGAATAATAAAAGCCATTTTGGCGACTGAGCATCGCTGCGAATTAGAAATTTCACAAGTTAGCTATATGTAAACTATTTTTCCAGAGACTAAATTTTTTTATGGTGTTCTTACTTCTGAAGTACGTTAAGTCTCTAATTTAAAATATCCCTTATTAGAACGAAAAGCAAATTTTGTGCTGGTATTGTATATTAATTGGATGTTATATATGTTTATTTACTACTATTTATTAATTTTCTATAAACGAAGAGACTCTTAATATAGAATTCCGTCCCTGTTCCCTATAATGACAACTAAGTTCTATGGATTTTTCAAGATCAAAGAAGTATCGAAACAAGTCTCGAAACAAAGTTCAATTTTTGCATTTCACTACAGTACTGTTTTGTTTTCTTATGTGTGTGGGGCTCAGTTAAAATCCTTTTGATTCAAAACAAACACCTTTCGTTCTTGCAATTGCTCAATGCGATGATTCTAAAATTTGTGTATGTATTAGGGATGTAACGAATATTCGCATTCACATTCGCATTAGCGAATATTCGCGTGATTTTTAATATTCGCATTCGCATTCGTATTCGCGGTTATTCATGCGAATTTTTTGCGAATATGTTTGACAATGAAAAGCGTAAATATTATGATGTTACTCATTAGGAACATTGGACACTGTATAACTTACTTGTGATTTCAAAAGTTAAGTCTTACAGGTAGGACAGGTAGGTATTAACTTGTACTTGCAATGAGAAATAACAGTTGTGTGATGACATAAATGTCAACTACATATATATATTTCTTCTGGAATCCTGACGTGTATATGTAATCAGGCAACAATTTAATTGCTAAATAAAATTAAGCAAGTTATGTCAGTTTCATAACATGATATAGGGTTTTATGGCTAAATGAATTTCGAGATTTGGAAGTTTCAGGGAAAACTAGCTCACCGAGACTCAAAATCAGGAGTCATACTGTACATAACTCCGTTTCCTTGTGATTTCTACGACAAAGAATTCTTAGGTTAACGAAAACCTGTCAAAGAAATTATGATACAATCTTCTGGAGATTCAATCAGTTGAGGGGAGCGCAACTGATAAAGATTCTCGACAATTGAGGGTGTCAGAGTACTAACTTAATTTTTTAAATCAGTTTTAAAAACAAATTTTGCCAAACTTTAAAATATGCTGGCACTTTCTTGGGTTACACTTCTAGTTTTAAAAATAAGTGTAAAGATTAAATATTTCCAGATACAACAGGAGGTCAGGTTCAAGAATCTGTCAAAAAATAATTGTTCTATTACACTATAAAGGTGCGGATGTTTTAAAAATCCGGATAACAAATTTTGCTTCGTTGGGTAGTACTGCTAAATCCACAGACATCATTATATAGTTAGTGAACTTGCCCCTTTGTCTAAAAAAACGGTTTATGGTGTTTAACGTTTCTTTTTTTTTTGGTTGGTAGGAAAATATACAACCTATCGTGTTTGTGGAACGCTCAGACTAGCTGCAGGCCTTTTGTCAGAGCTGTAAACGAGCTCTTTGCGGTTCGGGCCGTCAGTTGCGTCAAAGTGACAGGCACACGCTGACACTGGGGGCGAAAAAAAAAACACTGCGCGATCGGGCAATATAAAATCTCTACAAAAGCCCTAATTTAATTTCTAGTAAGGACACGATGAATGCTTTTATGTGTTGACATGGGAAACAGCCCATAAAACCCCATTAGTTAGATAAATTGAAATAAATGCACCATAACTGTGGTACTTGCGTTCTTACATTCCTTGGGCACCTGCCTACTTTGCGCCCGCCTGGCAATTGGGATAGGTGAAATTTCTTAACAAAATTTAAAGTTGTTTTTTTATTATATCGCCTAGCAACAAATTATGGCAGAACTCGCCATGTATCATTCTCTAATTTAAAGTATTGATGCAAATTTTATCGTCATTAGCTAGTACCATTTTCGCAGCTGTCAATTCAAATTAGTAGCGATAGCTAACGAAGCGAAATTTGTGTTTAGGCCTAGTTAATTTTGCAAAGTAAGAGAAATTAGCTATCAGGATGTTAAAACATACCTCGTCATAAGTCAGTTATTTTTTTACCAATTCTCATGCATTCAATCTCATTTTACTCAGAAATATACAAGCTTGCAGAATCTTACCTTTAATCCTATACAAAGGTTAGACTCGTCGTCACTTTGTTATTGAAACTGATTTTAAAAATATGTAAATGAGTCCATAAATAAGATAAGTTATAACATGACAACAAAATTCTTTTTTTGGCAATCCATATAATTTTAGTTTTTATTTGACTCCATAAATTTAATTATATAATTTTTCTGTTTAATTATAATAACTTCTTATAACTTCTATCATAAATCAAAAATTTTTTTTTTGGTTCACTCCAATATGATGACAGCTTAACTGTTGAAAAAGCGTTGAGTGTAAGGCTTTGGTGTTAATATACAAAATTTTATGCTTATACATCTGTGAGACCTCAAAGATCCCACAGCTATTTCAATTTATATATTAAAAATAGAAGAGTGGCTTTCTATAGTGATTACGAAGCACAATTTAGGTTATAATTTTTGATTAAACCAAAATAAGTAAATTTTGATCTGATATTCGCATTCGTATTCGCGAATATTGGAAGAGAAAATTCGCATTCGTATTTGCGAATATCGAAAATCGGACATTCGTTACATCCCTAGTATGTATGCATTATTTCATACTGAAGTAAACCAGAAATACCCCTTCATTGTACTTCTGTCAAGATTAGAACATTCATAAGACAATTTCAAACACACAATGTGTGATGATGGAGAATAATAAGCCGAAGGCGCTCTTAAATCTTCCCTGCCATTCCTTAACTCCAATCCTATCTCTAAAGATGCCGATGAACGCTTCAGATAATTCCCGTCTGAATAAAGATATCCCACCCCGAAA
Source organism: Octodonta nipae (assembly GCA_034190945.1). NCBI lineage: Eukaryota > Metazoa > Arthropoda > Insecta > Coleoptera > Chrysomelidae > Octodonta > Octodonta nipae. The sequence continues at coordinate 68,780,186 of CM067224.1, forward strand.
TACAGGTTGTTTGTGCGATATAGTGGAAGCAAAGAAAATTGTACGAAAAAAATGGCATGATACTGAAATATATATACAATTTCAAACAAAAAGCAGATTTCTTCTTTACAGCGAACACCTCGAGGAATTTCAAGAAGATAACTGTTAAAATGAATAAGTTAGAAACAAGGAAAAACTTGAATTTCTCAATTCTCAAACTGAAAGTTCATTAATAATGAAAAGAAACTTTGTGAGACAAGCTTGAAGGAAATAAGAAATAATCTTTAGAGTGCAGGTTCTTTATGTTCAGGATGCAACTTTTAATCGCAATGTCAAATACTGAAAAGTGAGTTTATTTAACTCAAGATGAAAAGTGCTATTAGTTGATAATATTAGTACGGGAAGTAATGCTGCATTTTTGCGAGGAATTATATAGCGAGTAAATTTAATTTTGAGCAATGGTTAATACTCAATAATTGTTTTAAAAAAGTTTAGTCTAAGATCCGAACCTAAGTCGACCTTTACCGAGCTGATAATAGAATGAAACATATTTTCTAATAAATTTAGTATATTAGAAAATGCATTAAAAGCGGGTTGCCTAAAAAAATCCTGGACGGACTATTTTTAATTAACTTGAAAAAAAAACGATTTTTAATTAAATATTGCATCATCTAGATAATAAGAAAAACATTATCTTAAGTAAAGTACAAATGTATAGAATGTGCAGCCATTGGGTTGCCTATCATTACCTGGACGAACTACTGGCTTGTGTCAACATAAGCCCTGTTGTCTTCTAAACGTTGTTTGTGGCATATTCTTGATTACTTTTATGTTTTTTTGGGCAATAACACCACAATAGAAATAAAACGACGTATATTGCAGGAATACCAAACGTTTCAAAGTCTATTCTGACTTCGTTGTCAATGTCTTTATATTTATTGATGTAGATTCAAATAAATAAATATAAAGCCATTGACAACGAAGTCAGACTAGACTTTGAAACGTTTGGTATTCCTGCAATATACGTCGTTTTATTACTATTGTGGTGTTATTGTCCAAAAAAAAACATAAAAGTAAAAGTAATAAGCCCTGTTTTCTTGCGAAGACATTCATATTGTCTGCATAAAATTCTTTCCTAATAGGGGTTTGCGAATTTTAAATATTTCAATTTTGAGGCGAGGGGAAATGACAAGGAGATCCCAGGTAACCAGGTAAGTATACCGTGTAATAATAAAGTACCCAACATTGCAGTCGCACGTGATGGGTCCTCGAATATAAGAAAGTGTCCATGCTCGGTATTTATACGACAAAGAATGACAGCGATACTCTAGTAAACAGTGAGCGTTATTTTGGTGCAACTGAACTGAGTTGGAAAAAGGACTTCCGGCTAAATGGCGAGGCAGCTGCATGTCTGTGTGTGTCGTAGCATTAGGAAATTTGAATTAGTTTACTAAATATACCTGAAGGTCCTTGATCGTATATACCAAACCTAACTTTGGACCAGCAAAGTGGCTATAAAGTGAACGAAGTGATTTAAGTGTTTAAATTAGTGAAAATCCGGGAGTTCAAAGTTGCCTTGCCTTGTAAATAGTTTTTCCTCTAATATCTACATAATACTAAACCATTACAAGGTCTGGAATAGAATTTAGTGTTATTTTCATTTCAAGTATTAGTTTATATTCAATATTTCTGATAATTACATGTGCTCGAGCTTACATGGTATCATTCAAGTAAAGTGTTTTTTTTTTGAGTGAAAAAAATTGAAAAAAGCAATCAAAGGCATACAGTAAACGGAGGAAATCATTCAAAATGGACATTTAAAGAAGTGATAATATATTTCCCAATATGCACATGATTTCAAGATGATCTAACTCGGTATGACCGATTTATAAGTGAAGAATAAGAAAAAGTAAACAAAGGAAAACAGTAATCGGTGGTAACCAATGTTAATCGACATTAAAAGAAGAAATAAAATATAATTACTAATTACATAATTAAAACACGGAATTATGGACAATAAGGTGGTCAAGACCAAGACCAATACCAGCCTTGAAGGCTACAGGCCTGATAGACAACCTTGAAAGAAGAAGAAGAGTTGCAAAAGAAATTAATTAAACACAGAATAATCTAACATATTTAATATATTACTAAAAATTAGTTTCTATTCAATATCTGTTTCATCAGAAATATAATTGTGATTTTCGAATTCATCTGATGCATTAGATTCTTCCTCATTTTCTTCCATTTCGATAATGTCCTTGATTTTCAAAGGTGTTTGATCTCCGATAAAACGTGTTGGTTTTAAAAAATCATCTAAATACCAAACGTAGTTTTCAGAGTTTAACTTCGCAAATATAGACTCAGTTGCATTAAACCACATAGAAAAATCAATAGAAATATCAACATGATCGCAATGAACACAGCCCTTGCGTTGATATAAAAAAAATTCTATTATCCAATTAAGTGTATGCAAACTGGCATGGACATACCTGGTTATGCCTTGCAACCCAGTAGTTCGTTCGAGTAAATAATAGGCAACCCAACGGCTGCATAATCTATACGTTTTATACCTTTATTGAGAATAAAACTTTCGTATTATCTTGATGATGCAACATTTAATTAAAACTCATTTTTTTAAAAATAATTAAAAATAGGCAACCTATTTTTAATATATTTTCTAATATACTAAATTTATTATACAATATGTTTCATTTTATTATCAGCTTGGTGAAGGTCGACTTAGGTTCGGATCTTCTACTAGTTATGCTGCAACTATTATAATATCGTGCAAAAATTTGTGATACTGTTTTTGAGATAATTTTCCACAAAAAACATATAAACAAAAACAATCAGGTCAATCAAAGAGCAAAAATTAACTGATTGTCTACAAAAAAATACTATCAGGATACAATGAAAATGCTGGAACCTTTGGTGTGTCACAATTGTAAAAACACAGTTTTGCACCCTAACACCAAACCTTTATTTTAAACACTCAACGCCGTTTCAACAACTCTAAGTTGTCATCATCTAGGAGTAAACCAAACTGAGTTTAATGATGAAATGAAGAAGAAAACCCACATAATTCTTGTCAGCCCCACTGTTTAACGTTAACCACACATCAATTTTTCGAGTATTATAAAAAAGTAAAATGCATCCCTATAAAATGATGCCGACTCAGGAGCTCATGAAAGACGATCTCGATAGGAGAACGTATTTCTGTGAACAAATGATATTAAGGTTAGATAACAATGTGATCCAATTAGAAGATTTTTTATTTTTTGATGGCACATTTACACTTCACTGTCATGTTAATCGTCAAAATTGCCGCTATTGGTCTAATGAAAATCCTCACTGGATGACAGAGAAACATACGCAATATCGTTAAAAAGTTAATGTTTGGGCAGGAATTGTTGGAAATCATATCGTAGATCCCATTTTCATTGATGACAACATAAATGGAGATAAATATTTAGAACTGCTCAAAAATAATGTAGTGCCAACTTTGACAAACTTATATCCAGATCCAGTAAACCCACAAATTACTGCCAATACAATATGGTTTCAGCAATATGGAGCACCGCCTCATTACGAAATTATGGCAGTACCTAAACCAAATTTTTCCAAATCGGTGGGTTGGGAGGCGCGGATCGATAGAACGGCCAGCACGATCTCCTGATTTGACGCCAATTTATGTGGGGACATTTCAAAAGTACTGAATACAAAACTAAACCCTTCAACTTAGATGACCTAAAAAGACGCTTGCGATTAGATCAGTCAGGCCTGAGATGTTGAATAACGTTAAAAGACATTTCTGTACTAGATTAGCATGTTGCCAAGACGTTCGCGACGAGCTCTTTGAACATTTCCTATATTGACATTAATGGTTTTTTGTTGTTTTTATATTATTAAGAAATAATCAGTATTACTTATTAGGCTTTTAGTGTAATGTACCGAATTTGTGTAATAAAATAATTTTCTTTTTTTTTTAATGCTAATTTTTGAGATAAATCTGAAAACATTTAATATTTCCGAAACAGTTGAATATAGGTGTAGGACATTGTACATGAATTATGTCTAAAAATTTCTGGAGAATAAAAAAAATAAATAATATACAGGGGCTTGCAATTAAAATAAGACATAATTTTTTTTGGTTGATAAAATGCGCCTTTAAAAATACACGCTTTCCATTATTCGTTATCAAATTTATCCCATTTGGCTGTTCAGCACTGTATGCATGTATATAGTTTCAAAAATGGTTCTAACTTGTCCCCCTTGTAGGAACATAGGCCTGTAAATATCCGTACCAACATACAAAAGAGAAGGTAGTAGTATGGAGTTATGGGATAACTGTAGTGTAATGGAGCGGCTCCGGATTTGGAGCTTCTGTCTCTGCTAGTTTCCTCCAAAAACCCTAGGTGTCGATTATTACATCTCGCGTCTACATAAGCAAAATTATGCTCCCCACTTATCTCATCGGGGGAAGTCGCGTCTAGTTTTAATAAACCCACGAGGATTATACACAAAAAGCAAGTATTGAAAACACCCTGAACTATTTCTTGAGGAATAAACGAGGTGTTCGTTAAAGTTTTTCAACGAATTTACTTTATTTTTAAAATTAATCCACATCGCCTGCCTGACAGTTTAGGGCCTATGAAAAATGTCGATGCGACACCTCTTTATAATTAAGTGCCGATACCGCAACTCTTGAAATAAGTTTCCCTCAACTTGGTAACTGCGAAAGTTTGCGTTGTTCCCTACTAAATGGCTGCATGCTGAAAGTATGAGAGCATTCAGAACCATTCACTCCATTCATCACTTTGCTGTTTACAGTTTGACGGTGCAGTCCATTATAGCACATGTTTTTATGGAATCACGAATTTCACTAAAATTTGAAAGAAACTTCTTGCTCTAATTATCAGGACTATTAAAAGTGACTTATTGATTCGTAATTTAACCCTCCAGTAGTGGCGCCTTTTTTTATTCACAGTCTGGTCGACCCAGTCTTTCATATTGGATGATGCTACACAAATTTGAAAACGGTATTTTAAAGTGAATTCAAATAATCTATTTAAGATAAAATATATTTAAACATTTATACATTAAAATATAACAAAGAGAGTGATGTAATGTAAATAAATGCCATTTATAACTACGACAATATTGGTAAAATATCCACCATATAACTGACAGTGGAAACATGGCAATACTGCAAAATTATTCCAACCAATATATAGCCGAACAATAAACATATCCCCATCGGTTACACTGTTAAATTGGATCAACAGATAATTAACAAAACGAATAAATAGTCAAACGGAAAATATTCAGTCCAACGGCACAAATATACAGCCCACCGGTATAATATATGGTCTTTTCAGAAATACTAGCCTATCAAAAAACCCTAAAATGGCTTAACCCTCACCTTGTATAAAGAGTTACAACTCAAATCTCAAAAAGTTTAGCAACGGCCTGGACAAATATCTTTTACGACTGATATTACCCAAGTCGGTCTCTCAAAACGCTAGCAGAATAAGCTTACGTTTTGAAACTAAAATCCCGCAATCTACGCCAAGAAGGACGACTTTCTGCGTTCAATGGTAAATCGAAACTTTCTCCCCTCTCTATATCTCGCGTTCTATCCCCTCAATGTATTCATAAAAGTCACAGCCCGTTTTAACGATTAAACGGTATTTCGCAGAAGAAGAAATTAATTCATAACTTATCTGACAGTCGCAAACAAGTGAATTTTGAATGAAAACAAAACGGTTTTAACCGACTTCCAAAAAGGAGGAGGTTATCAATTCGTCTACAATTTTTTTTATGTATGACGAGGGATTATTCAAAAACGACTCGGGCAATTTTGATGACTTAAACTGCATTATATTAAGGAACATTACAGAAAGGTTCCATATCATTGTCTATAACATGAAATTTACTGTTTTCTAGAAAATCAGAAAAAAAAGTAAATAAGGGATTAGATTTCAGCGATTTTCAATGAATCTTCACTGCTTTCTCTAAAAGTGCTTACTCAATTTAAATATTATAAATTGTATTACACAAAGATATGTTCCAGCTGGATAAAGTAAGTAACGGTAAGTTGTTAAATGTTTAAGGTATTCACAGTTGTTCTTTTGTACTAATGATTCAACAATAGAAACTAAATCCGTATATTTTTATTCATTGTGTTAATAATAGAATAGTCCCCTAAAACTCTCTTGCAGTAACAACAAAGTACAGTAAATATTGTTTTCAATACATGGATGAAGCGTCGTGTTCTACGAACATTGAATGCTAAATTCACATTTACATCATCATTTGCCATTTTTCCATAAACGGCCTTTCACGTTATGAAACTTTAAAGAAATGAATGTAGCTTGTATGAAGTTACATGGACAGATCGACAGACGCAAAATCCCACTGTCGTCATTTGCAGCGTGCACGCAATCTACAAATGACCCTACGCCTTTTAAAGTATGTCATGTCACAATTTGCGATACATCAACTTATCTCGTCCATTCTCCCATGGGTAAAAGTGAAATAGCATTCAAGAAGAAGAAGAACAGTTACATACGTCTTGTGTGAGACGACATTTAAATTTAGAAATTTGACTGAACATTTTTATTATTATTTTATATGATTATTATAACGGCCTCTTATGCCCATGAATCTCTAAACTGTGACCCGAAGGTACCCAGCAAATTTCAATTACCTTGAATGTATAAAAATTTTGGCTCTGCCTTGATTAAGGAAAAGTAAATAAGTAAGTCAGAACATATGTTATAGATTATGAGCTGCAAATTGCTAATAAGTTTTGAACCCACACCCCCATTGCCTTGATCTTAGTTACCCATACTTAGTTTTCTTTGTAAAAAACAGGAGCCAATTTATATATTAAGTACCTCTTTGTTTATAGCAAATCAATAAATTATAGTAAATAGACAAACATAACATCCAATTAATATACAACACCTGTACAAAATTTGGTGTTTGTTCTAATAAACATTCCAATTTTCAGTTTGTTATTTTAAATTAGAGACTTGACATACGTCAAACGTCAGAACAACACAAAAAAAGGCAAGTTTATGAATGGTATAGACAAGGATGACAAACTTATATGGAGATTAAACTGCAAAAGTATCCAGCTGACAGCATTACATAACAAGTTTAAGAAATGACCAGAATGGCGCTATTGTAGAAAAAGGTATGATGTGAATCTTACTATTATTATTACTCGAAGAGCTAAACGCACTCCCCTTTTACGGCCTGCATTTTGAAATTAGGGTAATGAAACGTATACCATCCGAAAGGTAATCTGCCGTAGATGTGCAGAATATATAAAGAATCTTTATTTATTTCTTTTAAAATAAGTATATTAAATATAAATTATGGATACAAACCAAGTAAGATGGCGCCCACTATGAACAACTACCTTAACCCTTAAAATGTAATGTTCGAAATTTGACAGCAGTCGAGTCGACAAAACCCCAATCGAGTAGTGAAGTACAAATATTGCTTAAATAATCGACTTCAGAAACTATTGTGTTGTGATCTAGGGAAGTCGGAACTGCCAAAAAGTATCGATATATATTGTATCGATATTTTTTAAAAGTATCAATATCGATATTGATATATTGATAAAAAAATATCGATATATCGGTACTATTTTAGAACAGTAGTCTATATATATATATATATATATATATATATATATATATACTTAGTAATTTGTTTAACTAGTGTATCTGATAAAGTTATATGCAAATAATTTATAGAAAGATGGTAGGTAGACTGGATTACAAAATTTAAAAATATTTTATTTTGAGACTTTTTTATAGTAATATATTGTTAAATTGACTATATACTACTACTTCTCATATTTTCTAAAAGTTTAGATGTTGTTCTAATGATAATTTATTCACTCTCATATATACCTCCCCTCTACCTCATGCATTATTAGCAACATATTTAAAATTTATTTTAACTTCAAGGGCTTAGGCAACATATAGCATAAATATAATAAATTAATTATACTTGAAAGAATTCTGCTAATCTTTGTGTTCAAAGATCCTGTATCTCAACTTGTTTGACAATATATTGGCTGTTTTCCAATAACCGCACAATTGCGCACAGTGCGGCACAGTGCTGAGCACTAAGTGTTTCAATTACAGCACTGGCTCGCACAAATGGGCACAAGAAATAACTGTGCCTTTGGGATGTTTTATGTAAGTACTAAGTAAACATAAAACTTTATCATAAAGCATGAAGTATGTTCCAATTAACGCCCGAAAACTACGACACAGAGCGACACAAAAACACTTTGTGCTCTAGGAATTTGAAAACAGCTAGTATTTATTTTATATAGCCAAAGAGGTTAATACTGTAGAGCACGTGAAGTAGCGAAATTCATGTAATATCAATAGAAAGAGAGATAGAGAATAAGCGTGTCGTTCCTGATTGGTCAGTGTCAGTGGTGACGCCTACTATTGGTAGGGTAGAGACATAGCAAGCGCTCCCTGATATTTTCTTTCGCTTTCTATTGTTATTACACTGCCACTTACAGTAACGCCCATACCTAATTCACTCTACGTATTAAGCTCTTTGTATATAGCACGTAACAAACATACGGAAAAATATCGTTTTTGATAAGTTTTCGATACTTGGTTTTTATATCGATATATCGAATAAAATTATATTGTGTAAAAGTATCGATATATCAAACAAAAAATATCGATATATCGATATATCGATATTTTTCCGACATCCCTATTGTGATCGGTTTGAACGTGTTTTTAAGAAGTTTGCGCATTTACAGAAGAATTCACATGCAAAGTTTTACGTAAGTACAATAATTATTTAGAGATTCTAAAGCTAATTGATTAATTTTATTTCTGATCCTGACCAAGTTGAGTATATACATTTCTTCAGTCATGAATTTATCATAAATCTAATAACAATTTATTAATATTTTGGTGTATCCATTACTGCGTTCAAAGGCAATCTTTTAAATAAATTTTAAGATGTCATCTAAAATAGCATTCAGTCAAAAACTGTTTAATGTTCTTTTAACGAGATGTGATATATATGCTGAAAATATATTTTTACTTATTTATCTATTAACATAATATATATAATGTTTGTTTATTTTATCATTTTGTCGAAATTCGATTTTGGAGTTTTGGCATCTACAAATCGATTGCTCGGGAAAAATCATATTACCGAGAAAGAATGAGAGTGTTACAATTATGACAATACAGGGTGATTTGGTGACCTACTTGAGAATAAAACTGCTATGAAAAATTCTTTCAATGCAAATTAATGTGTAGGATCTTATAAAAATTTCATTACTGTTTTTCTAGCATTACATTTTTATAGCTAAACCTTTCAAGATTTTAAAGTAAAAAGTGCTGGTTAGGCCATTTTTGGATGGGTAAAAAGTTATGTTTTTTTATATTAATTTGAAGCACACAATAAAGTTGTCTTGAGAGTCGTTACATATGCTTATATAAATAGACCGAGATATAAGGCGCTGTAGATTACAATTATACAGGATGATTCCAGATATGTTAGAAACCAAATATTTTATGGGGTGGCCCAATTGCCCGTACAGACTGTTTAGAATATTGAGTGGAGTGCAATTATAGTTAAACAGGGTGGTTAGAAAAAACAGTTATATAGGATACCCTATTAGCGGTTGCATTTAAAGGGGAATAGAGGGCGCAGTAGAGTCATAGTTAAACAAGGTGGTGCAAAAAAATATTATATAGGGATACATATACAGGTATGTTGGAAATATGCTGGAGAAGAATTATACTAATTCAGTGTGGTTTAAAAATTGTAACATTTCGTATCCCACAATCATGAGAGGAATCTTGATTATACAGGGTAATTACAAAAAAGTTAGAAAAGGAAATGGTTTATGAGTTGCATATATATGATGATTGAAATATAGTTATAGAAGATAGGTTAAAAAATTTACAAACAAAAAGAGTAAATATGGTGGCTCATAGGCAGTTGCATATATAGAATGGTTAGAGTGTAATTATAGTTTTCCCGGATTAAAAAAATATGATGCGTGGTCCAGGAGCAGTTGTATACAAAGGGTGGTTAAAATATCGTCTAGAGTAGAATTACTATAGTTTCATAGGGTGGTTAGAAAAATGTTAGCAAACATATTGGGTAGTCCGTTAGCAGTTTTATATATAAACGGTGGTGGAAATATAATATGAAATGGAATTATTATAATGAGTAGCTTAATAAATATTAGACAATTGAAATTAAACTGAGAAAAAATAGTTTATACAGCAAATATCCAAAAAAATCGATATATGTACTAAAATGTTCGATGAATCCTTGAATTTACAAGTAATGTTGGGTCACCCATGTACTATTTATTAAATGTACAATTGGAAATTGAATAAGTATTGTCTTCTAAACGTTGTTTGTGGCATATTCTTGATTACTTTTATGTTTTTTTGGGCAATAACACCACAATCGAAATAAAACGACATATATTGCAGGAATACCAAACGTTTCAAAGTCTATTCTGACTTCGTTGTCAATGGCTTTGTTTATTGATGTAGATTGCAAATTGAAAATTTGATTTATGACATTTTAAATTGACATTAGAAAATTTGTTGTTTTTAGAAATACAGGTAGCACAAAAAATTCTAAAGATCATGAATATAGTTAACCAGCTTTCAAATTAAAAGAATTTGAAAGAGTTGTCTTTAGAATTTGTAATTGGCGTTCCTAGGTACGACTTTGTTATAAGATAGCGCATTCGCCAAAAATGCGATCAAAGAATTCTATTCTAGGAAAACCTAGGAAAACCTTATGAACTATCCCGATATTGGGTTGTTCAAAAGGAGGTTACCATTAATAATTTCTTCCTTAATTGTCGGTAACCAGATGCGATTAAATTATACAGAAGTAGAAGCGATACAATCGTCTTCATTCAAAAGAATTAAGGCAGACTCTTTTATTTTTCGTTTTGTGTTATGTTGTTCTTTGTGAAGTATAGTTGAATAGACTTTGAAACGTTTGGTATTCCTGCAATATACATCGTTTTATTTCTATTGTGGTGTTATTGCCCAAAAAAACATAAAAGTAATGAATAAGTATTAGTAGTAAATTAAAACAGATTATTTTGTAAATTCTAAATATGCGATTTTTACTTCATAACTATTCAATATTTTCAAATGTAATTGTTATTTACCTTATTCTATTTTCTATATTATTCTACTGGTAAAATGAATTATTTAATTCTAATGAATTTCGTGGTAACTAAATTCTTGTGATTAATTTCCACTTACTGTCTCTTTTCATATTAAATTGAGAATTATGAATTTCAACACAAATAAAGTCCCATTAATTATATATGAACAAGAAGTTGAATTTCATTACTCACTGACACAATTGATCGAATTTCCATCATAGGCGATTCTAGTATAAAATAATATTAACGTTAAGCCACAGGTTTTATATTTTTATCAATAAAGGATCTATAAACTATTCTAAAAACTTAGACACCATATGTTCCTTTGAAATTATGTTTAAATTGGGAACCAAATTGCCCACATTAGAACTAATACTCCAATCAAAACAAATAATGACAATTATTTTAATTTTCCAATACTAAGAATGACACAAAGAAAGAGAAACAGAGACAGGGAGATGCCGAGAGACGGAGAATATATTATTTCGTAAGAAGCTTTCACTTTCACTGTTCAGTCTATATTGTCTACCGCTCTTTTTTCTATTTTCATTTTGCCATACTCCTACAGAATGAAATAGCTCTAACACTACCCCCATTAAAAGATTTATTCGACCAAAACGACGAGAAGGTTATTGATGCCTATTCGAGATGAACGCAGAGCAAAGTAAAAACCCAAAAGCGATTATCTCAAATCCGGACAGTTGAGCAAATTCGCACAACACCGTCAATCTAGGGTATCAAACTGAAGTTAAATTTCGTGTCATAGACTTTCCTGTGGATTAGGCATACAAGCGCTCGCTGCTATTAAATGTCGGTAACACAGGAAAACAGTTTAATTTCTCTCGAAATCGTCAGCTATCATTCGGATTTCGGTTATCGTTAGACATGAAATGTTTACCCTAATTGGCAGAACTTTCGACTACAGGAGAACTTCTAATGTGTGGCAAATTCTAAGTGGACAGAGCATTCGATAATAATTAATAACCGAATGAATTTACTAATAATTCAATTTAGTTTGGGGTATTTTGGGCTATGATTTAGCAAGTTATAATAGAGAATCAGTCTGTTAGCATTAATTAACAGAATCATAAAGCACGGTAGCTGTTCATCTGGTGAACACTAAGCATGGATCTATTAGAGTTGCTGTTATTATTACACCTTATTATAAGTGACCAATACAAAATACAAATAGGGTCTCGAATTTAAACAATATATATGTACCAGCCCATCGCTTAATTAGCGTTTCAGTTAACATTCTAGCCTTTTTGCTAAAAGGCGCCTTTCAATAAGCGGCCAGAATGGTAAGCAGTCGGTTCGTATAGTACAATATTTTGAGAACTGACTAACTGATGTTTAGGTCATTCATATAGTTAAGTAACCATGTGACGCAAAAAAGAAAGATGCTCTATCTGACATTAGTACTTGTTTTTTTAAAATAAACGTAATGTTTTAATTAAACAACTAATTTCTAACAATGAAATTTGCAGTTATTAAGAGCGTAGAATAATTAAATTAGTTATTTATTATTTGGTAATTATCAGGTCAAATAGCTTAATTTAGCACTTGGTCCACAAAACAATTTGTTTTTCAACCAAGCATATCTACTGTAGCGAAACGGATTTAGAACAGGATTCCAACTATATTTTTGAAAACTCTGGCCACCAATACAAGACTGACTTGCCAGAGCGTCTCTTGAAGAAATAGGCGTTTCTGAAATTTTTTTCGCCATAGTTTGTACGTGAGTACTGCAACCTTGCCATAAAAACCAATCATTTCTGTTGCACATAAAGTCCTTTGTGCCAACTGTTAACCTTACGTTTAGATATTAAAGAAAGAAAGCAGTTTTCAATTATAGTCTATAATTTTTTAGAAATGCTGGGATATAATTCATCAGGATTGGTGAAATTACTGTAACAATTCGTCAGCAAAACTACAGACTTCGTTCGAATCCGACTTTTTGACCTGAAAATACCCATAGAACTTAGTTTTCTGTGTAAGAAGTCCAGGTAATATATTAAGAGTTTTTCATTTATAAAAAAATCTAGAAATTTTAGTGAATGAATAAATAAAAATAATATATTTTATTTAAACGACCACTCACCTAGTTTATGGGATTTTGGCTCCGCGTTGAACTGGATATAACCCTTTCTTTTCGGTAGTATAAAAAGTTCTCATGGCCACAACGCACATAAAGGCCTCCTACAGGGTCTGTAAGGGGTGTAACTTACCCAGTATATAGGATTATGGATTCCCATCAAATTGGTTGGAACCGATTTTTTTCGATAGTATTTGACCTTCTGATAAAAAAGTTGTTATCACCACAACGCCTACAGGGTCTGGAAGGGGGGTAATATCCAGAGGTTAAGAGTCGACGACACAAGATGTTTTCAAATTTAACGATATCAAATACATAAAGAGGTGTTCGAGAGGACATTCAATTGTGGAAAGGGCAACTGATGATGATTCCCTAACCAGAAACAATATATATTATATATATTGTCTTGCGTACAAAAGAATGACACCTCGAAGAGAGTATTCAATATCTCTGACAGGTGAAGTTAACCTGAAAATTTCATCGTGACACTCTAACCTAGGAATTACTCTATGTGCTAGTTTCCCCGAAAACCCTTGATGTCGGTCTTTACATCTCGCGTCTTCTCATTTTCTCGCTTATTTCACGAAAATTTTCCAAATTTTCCGCCAGTACCCCAAAGAACAATTAGCAAAAGAGAAAAGGTGTTTCGCGAGCTTGGACATGTAAGACAAATAGCTGCTAATGCTATAAGTGATACAATGAAATTGGATAATATGCTAGAGTTTCAAGAAAACCCATATAATTTTGGTCGAAAGTAAAATGCATCCCTATAAAATTATACCGACTTAGGAGCTCATAGAAGACGATTTCGATAGGAGAACGTATTTCTGTGAACAAATGAAGATAAGGTTAGATAACAATTTGATCCAATTGGAAGATGTTTTGTTTTCTGATGAGAGCACATTTACACTTCACGGTCAGATTAATCGTCAAAATTACCGCTATTGGTCTAATGAGAATCCTCACTGGATGACACTGGAATAATATGGTAGATCCCTTTTTCATTGATGGCAACTTCAATGGAGATAAATATTTAGAACTGCTTCAAAATAAATGTCGTTTCAACTTTGACAGTAAACCCACAAGTACCTGCCAATACAATATGGTTCCAGCAAGATGGTGTGCCACCCCATTACGAAATCAATGTTCGGCAGTACCTGAACCAAATTGTTCCAAATCGGTGGATTGGGAGGCGCGGATCGATAGAATGGCCAGCTCGAACTGCTGATTGGACGCCATTGCACTACTTTTTGTAGGGATTGGTCAACGCCTGAGATGTTGAGTAACGTTATCGAATTCATTCCATTTGTCTCTTCCACACTCTATAACAGTACCTGTGATGCCATGATATTTAAAAACTATCTACATAAATAATGGTCCTATAATTGAATCTATTATAATTAAAGAGACCTCGTTATATATTGCGAGAATATTAAATAGATGAAGTAATAAAAACAAAATTTTGCACCCTAACACCAAACCTTTATTTTAAACACTCAACGCCGTTTCCACAACTCTAAGTTGTCATCATCAAGGAGTAAACCAAACTGTGTTTTTACATTTGTGACGCACCAAAGGTTCCACAGTATTTTCATTAGGTGCAGTAGGTTTAAATTATTATAATTCAACAAATTTTATATTTTAATTAAAAATCGTCATATGTTCCTTTGCAGTTATATTTAAATTACAGCAAATATACTTCCATGGTTCAGTCTAAGATGATCGCGGCTCTTTTTTATTTCTTTGAAACCAAGTTTGATTACCAATCTAGGATTACGTTACTGTATTGATATAAATGTAAAATAAGAAAATCCTTTTATTAATCACATGATCAAAAAATTAGAAATTCAATTACAAGAATATTTTCGAAGTAACAGTTAAAAATTGGCGAAATGATGAGTTTTCGTCCATGTAATAGAAATATCGTTGCAGCTGCCGAGACTCACAACTAATAAATTAAATATCTATTGACAAAACGCTTCAACTAGAGTTTTTGTCACAAGGTTTAGATCAATTTTGGCTTGCAAGGCGATGTGAAAACGTATGTTTAGAACTGATGTTTTGAAAATATTTATTACGTCTGGAGTTTTGCGAAGAAGACATCTATGGTACTTTAAAAACTAAATGCAGCAATCGCTTGTTGTCACTTGAGAATAATTTACTTTTGTGTTATCAACATCCTGAAAAATTCTTTAACTGGAAAACGAACTAACGGTGCATTCGTAAAGGAGCGGATCAATAAATAACAATCGCACTGGGAATTAAAAAAATCATTCTCAAGCAGTCGTTTTTTATTTTTATTATACAGTTTTATTACCTGGGACTGAAATATACAGGGTATGTCAAGAAAGAGATATGAAGTCAACGATTTTTTTAATTGCGAACCCCTATTTTTTTATTGCAGAATTACACATACGACAAGGTGATTGATAACGATGAGATATTATCGTAATGTATTAACCGTCTAGATTTTTTCTTATACGAATAAATGAAAGTATACATGACTCAGCAGATTTATAAGATCTGGAAGCAAAAATATGCCATACAAATAAAAGCATTTTTTTAAATTTCCTTGTATAACAAATATTTATATTTACGTAAATAATTTGGTCAAGTGCGAGTTGGACTCGCATACCAAGGGTTCCGTACCACCTTTAAGATTGTAATATTCCAGTTTCAGACAAGCAGAGAATGAGTGCATTTTCTTATATTTACCCTAATATATTTTAAAGGAAGCGTTTTAAATTTACAAAAATATATACACTTTCATTTTCTACACATAGACTATGCTTCATGATTCGCTTGATTTTTATAAAAATACATATGTATTTAATTTTCTAATTTGGCGCCCAAAAATTCACATATATTTTACTAATAAACTTTCAGGGAAGCCTTTTATAATCTACTGTCTGAATTTTGAGGCTCTGTAGATTGGAAGATAAAGGGCCAAATAGGTCAAGTTTTAAATTATAAATTATTGAATCTGTTATTCAAATTATTTAAAAATACAAATAAAATATATTTTTCAAAATTTAAATAATGTAGTTTCTAAAGTGGGAATTAAGTCGATGTTTAATATTTTTGTTAATATCTTTTAAACAAATTATTTAAAAATATGTTATATTTGTAATTCACATAAAGAGTCTTTTATCTAATATATTACATGATGCGTTTGAAAACTGAATTTTTATTTTCCATTTAATTGTATAATTTGTCCCTAAACTTACTATGGAGGTTTTCTAATAATTTTTCTTATAAATTTCAAGTGAGCACCAGTACCCCTATTTATTTTCAAAATTTTAGGTAGTATGGTTACGGAAATAAAGCGAGAAATGAGGATTTTTTATATCTTTATGTTAATATCTTGTAAACAATTAATTTTAAAAATATGAAAAATATATATTTGTATCCCTCATAGTGAGCCCTTTGATTTGATATATTGCCTGATGCGTTAAAAAACTATTTTTTATTTTCCGTTTAAATCTCTAATTTGGCCCCCAATATTAATTATTAATATAAGGGACTTCTTCGTATTTTTTCTTGTAAACAAAAAAAATTGAGGTTTTATAGTTTGGGGAATAAAGGGGGGAATGGGTAATTTTTTAATATATTTTTAAATATTCAATTTAAAGAAATTAAAAAAATATTATTGTATTCCTCATAATGAGCCCTGTGATTTTATATATTACAGGATCCGTTAGAAAGAAGTTTAATTTTTTATTTTTCATTTAATTCTGTCATTTGCCCCTCAAAATAAATTTAGGAAGTTTCTCCTTATTTTTCAGTAAAGTTCATGTGATTTTTATATATTTAAAAAAATTAGTTATATTCGTCATTATGAGCCCTTTGATTTGATATATTACTTTATCCGCTAGAAACAATTATAATTTTTTATGTTCCATTTAATTCTATAATTTGTCCCCCAAAATAAATATTAGGGGGTTATCCTTATTTTTCCAGTAAAGTTCAGGTGAGGCGCTATATTATTTCAAAATTTTACAGCTTATTGTTTCAGAGATAAGGGGGGGATGGGTAAATTTTTCATATTTTTGTTAATATCTTTAAATTAATTTATTTTAAAAATATGAAAAAAATTATATTTGTTTTCGTCATAATGAGCCCTTTCATTTGATATATAACATAATGCGTTAGAAACAATTTTGATTTTATATTTTCCATTTAATTCTGTAATTTGCCCCCAAAATTAAAAGTAGAGGTTTCTACTTATTTTTGCAGTAAACTTCAGGTCAGACCCTATACCTCTAATTTTTTTCAAAACTTTACGTTTCATAGTTTCAGTGATAAGGGGGGGGGGGGATGGGTAAATTTTGTTATATTTTCGTTAATATCTTTTTAACTATTTTTTTAAATATAAAAATATATACTTGTGTTCCTCGGAATGAAATCTTTCATTTGATGTATTACATGATGCTTTTGAAAAAAAAATTATTTTCATTTAATTCTATAATTTGCCCCCCAAAATTAATATTAATGGTTCGTCCTTATTTTTCCTGTAAAGTTCGGGCAACAAGCTATATTTCCTATTTTTTTTTGAAAATTTTAGGCGCAGTAGTTTCGGAGATCAGGGGGTGACGGTCGATTTCTTTTCCCCCCCAGAAGTACCCCTAAAATCAAAATTTCTGCTTTTACGATATGTACTCCTGATCAGGTTACCAAACTATACATTGATAACAGATTTCAACCTCTCCCGTCCAGTAGTTTAGGAGAACAATTGCTGTGATGTGACAGAGGCAGAAATCCGGAGTGATATTATAAGGATATCCGTATATAGTATATACGGAACCCTAAAAAGATGTGATCTTTCTAATTTTGCAATAAAAAATGTCCGTCTTTCTTTCCATACCCCATAAATTTCTGATATAATAAAACAAAATATCGGTAATCAATCAGTATGAGTCAAAGCCAACAATGTAAAAAGAAGAATGCTATTGTTCAATGGCATTTGCAACGTGATTATAAACAAACAAATAATGAAGCTTTATGGTGAATGCAGTTAACCATTATAAATGTACATCTATTGGATACTATTCAAGAGAAACTAATATCAGAAGTTTTTCGCGCACTATTAATCATTAAAAATATGTGATTACCTTACCAAAGCTATCTTACATTAATATAATAACTTAGCATGTACACAGTAGGTCAAACTGAGAAGCCCATAACAAATTCTGATTATTGGTTTTTAACTTTGAAATTTCTATTTCAAATACTTCTAGTCTTCAGTTATACCAGATGTGAACAGGAACTTTACATTTTTTTGTCTGGAGCCGTTCCATGTAATTGCTGTTATCTTCTGAAAACTTTCCGAAAACTTTTTTTCTGCCGGAGCTTGTTGCTTAAAGCATGTGCAATCCTGAACTGCGTCAGTATGGGATGGCTGGAATTTATTTTGTTGCACGATAGTTTTAATTTTGTGTAAACTCCTGAGATACTAATTTCAATTTTATCGAGCAAAGCGTACTTATCACGTGCATGAAATGCTTAAAGATTTATGCTGGACCAAGACACATCCAGCTGGAGCTAGCGCGGATCCGTCATTAATAGATTTTTCAAAGAAATTAAACAACGATTTTTAAGTTTAGAAATTTTGATAACTATCCATCTGCATTTATATTACTTTCTTTGTAGCTACATTTAATTATTAGGATTAGTTAAGTAATCTAAAAGTAATAGTTATTTTCCGACTTGACCATACAATGTAGCACACTCCTTCTAAGGCAAGCATAGCGTGCCTTTAGCTCTGTGGGATCCCTTGCCAGGTTTACAGGCCCGTGGTTGGAGTCGTGGCGGCAGTTTCCCATGAATTTCCGGACCGTCCGGGCTGTTCCTAACAGGACGGCTTTTTGCATTTCTTGGTAAAAATGTTCGTCCGAGGTATTTTAAATTGTATAATAGATGTTTTGGGATTATTCCTGTCGTTGACAGAACAATTGGTACAGTTCGTGTGTTGTTCATGTCCCACTGAGTCTTTATTTGCAATTCCAAATTCCTATATTTGGTTATTTTCTCAGCCTGTTTGATATTTATATTATTGTTGTTAGGAATTGCTATGTCAATTAAAGTTGTTTTCCGAAAGACTTTATCTACCAAAACTATATCTAGTCTAATGTGAGCAACAGTCCGATCAGTCAGTATCGTGCGGTCCCAGTACAGCTTGTAGTTATTATTTTCTGAAAGAGATTCTGGTTTGTATTTATAGTATGGGAATCTCACCGACTGTTATAGTTCAAGTTTCACTGCTAGTTCCTGGTGCAGTATTTTTGCCACAGCATCGTGTCGTTTTTTGTATACAGTTGCAGGGAACGCTTGACAACCTCTTGTGATATGCTGGATCCATTCAGATGTTTGGCAACCGTACCTACATCTGTCGTTGTTAATAGAAGGATCTTTAAGGATGTACTGTAGATAGTTCTTGGAATTACTTGATCTTGGATTGCCAATATAAAGCCTTCCGTTTCAGGAAACCTATGACCAGAGATCAACCAATAGTTCGACGCTGGTTGACGTCATTTATATGTCTTCCATGAAAGGGCTTCTCTTTGCATTTCAGCAGTTTCTGATCAGTGGTCTGGTGGCTTAATTGGACCTGTTGTTCTGTAAGTCGCAGTGGTGTTGAGTCATCAACCTGGCACATGACTCTGTGTAGATCAGAAAATTCTGCGAGTTTCTGGAAATGACTACGCAAAATAGACATTTGTTGATCTAATAGTTTGCTTAGATCTGCCAGTCCTCTTCCTCCTTCATACGGTGGCAAAGTTGTACGTTCGACAGAGCTCTTTGGATGGTGATTTTGAGCTTTTGCTAGTAAAACTCGAACTTTTCGTTGTAATTGTTCAATGTCAGTCATGCACCAATTAACTATACCGAAAGAGTAACTGAGCACTGAACACGCATAGGTGTGAATACCCTGAAACAGATTTTTACTGTTTAGTTTGGTTTTCATCAGTTGTTTTCGCCTTCTATAAAACTCTGCTGTTAGGTCCCTTTTCATGATCAAGTGATCAATACGTTGAGCCTGCTTTATACCAAGGTATTTATAAGTATGACCTTCCCTCATAGATTGCTGTATTTTGCCTTTAACTATATTAATAATTCGGCATTTGTCTAAGCCATATTTCATATGGATGTTACCAGAGAACCCTTCTACTATTTCAAGCCTATCATGGAGCTGTTGTTTCGTAGCTGCCATCAACTTTAGGTCGTCCATGTATAATAAATGGTTTATCGTTAATGCTTGTACGTTGTTGTGTTTGAGACTGAACCCAAAATTAGTCGAGTTCAGTTTGTTTGAGAGAGACCTTAACTTGAATGGTGTACCGCTAACGACGTATCATTTTTAGCCACCCTAACACCACATGGTACACAATGGGTAGGAGATTATGGTTGTATCAAAGCTCTTTCATTTGACACCCATATTGAAGGGGTGTGAAGAAATATATACTAAATCCGCCATTTTGTTTGCACCCATATTGTATTTTCTTTTTTTATAGTGAACTTTATTCTTTTATTATAGCCCGTTCATTTGATACCCATATTGAGGTAGTTGTGAAAGAATAATCCACCATTTTGTAGTGGCGGTCATCTTGGATTTACAATGAAACAAAATTGTATTGTCATCAGAACTAAATATTTGCGCCAAATATCAGATCAATCTGTCAACAGGAAGGGGGTGAAATTTTAATTACTAGATTTGACCCAAACAAACAAATAAATAGACAGGTCAAGCTAAATAAAACCATTTAAAAATCTAGGTGACCTCAAATATATGATGTATACATTTAAAACACTGTCGTAAATGATAATGTCCAAACACAGAATACTGGTTAAAGTGTTCTCATTACAATGCAGAAAACCTGAATATTCCTGAATTTTATCCAACTCTGTATTTATTCGTCAATAGGAATTCAACATAGAAACAAATCTGATAATTCTGCTAATTACCACTAACATTAATGACTGTTGAATCCAAAACCTTTCAGCGAAGTAATTGTGTAATTATTCCATTACAGGGTGTCCATGATTATATTATTTATTCATTAGGAAATTCGTTGAAATGATAGTAAGTGTAACTTTAGTTTACACAATTTAACATCCAATTTATATTTAATGATCAATTAGATGCTTCCAAATGCAATTTTATGAAAAGTATTCTAATGCGGGTGAACAATTTAACTAACAATACAACGCCTAGGTACAGGGTTTCGAAAACGAATATGATGATTGAAGAACATGCTACAATTTACTAACCATAAATATGTGTTTAGCATATTACTTTATTTCGAAAATATGTACATATAATCTCGAATAATAACGCCAATTTACTTGTTGGGTAAATTATATGACTGAATTAATTTCCAGTATGAGGAGTCCTCCTGAAACGGAAAGCACAGGTAGTTTTCCAATTACCATAGCACAAAGTGACTTTGTGCTGCACAATGCCACAATTTTCGGCTTTTAATTGGGACATACTTCATGTTTATGTTATCATTTTATATTTACTTGATAAAATTACACTAAACATCCGAAGGCACAGTTATTTCTCGTGCCCGTTTATGCGAGGCAGTAGTGCACACACATTTTTATGTGATATTTGGTGAATGCACGGAAACATATTTAATCATAATAATAATATTTAAGGACCTAACAGCAGAGTTTTATAGAAGGGTAAGACGGCTGTTGAAAACCAATCTAAACAGTAAAAATCTGTTTCAGGCTATTAACACCTATGTGTGTTCAGTGCTCAGTTACTCTTTCGATATAGTTAATTGGTGCAAGACTGACATTGAACAATTACAACGAAAAGTTCGAGTTTTACTAACAAAAGCTCAAAATCACCATGCAAAGGAGGAAGGAGGAAGAGGATTGACAGATCTAAGTAAACTATTAGATCAACAAATTTCTATTTTGCGTAGTCATTTCCAGAAACTCGCAGAATTTTCTGATCTACAGAGTCCTGTGCCAGGTTGATGACTCAACACCACTGGGACTGACACAAGAATATGTCCAATTACACCACCAGACCACAGATCAGAAACTGCTGAAATGGAAAGAGAAGCTCCTTCATGGAAGACATATAAATGACGTCAACCAGGATTATGTCGACGGTGCAGCGTCGAACTACTGATTGATCTCTCGCTGCAACTGAATACAAAGAACGACACAATGCTGTGGCAAAGGTACTTCACCAGGAACTAGCACTGAAACTAGAATTATCACAGTCGGTAAGATTACCATACTATAAATACAAACCAGAATCTGTTTTAGAAAATATCAACTACAAGCTGTACTGGGACTGCACGATACTGACCGATCGGACTGTTGCTCACATTAGACCAGATATAGTTTTGGTAGATAAAGTCTCTCGAAAAACAACTTTAATTTACATAGCAATTCCCAACAACAATAATATAAATATCAGGCAGGCTGAGAAAATAACCAAATAGAGAGATTTGGAATTTCAAATAAAGACTCAGCGGGACATGAACAACACACGAACTGTACCAATTGTTATGTCAACTACGGGACTAGTACCAAAACATCTATTAAGCAATTTAAAACATCTCTACAAACAAATGCAAATAGCCGTCCTGTTAGGAACAGCCCGGATGGTCAGGAAATTCATGGGAGGCTGCCGCCGCGACTCCAACCACGGGCCTGAAATCCTGGCAAGGATAGCGTGCTTTAGAGGGAGTGTGATGACATACATTGTATGGTCAAGTCGGGGATATTTATTTCATTATTTTCATGCAAACAACAACAAAAAAAGGTATCCTACAGTTATTTTTTTATAGCATAAAAAATAAGTCCTAATGAAAAATCAGGTTTGCACTAATTCAAACATAAGTTAAAATAAATATAATGGAAATCCCACAAAAGGATAATCCTTGTGCTTGGGTATTTTTCTATAAATGACCTTGTCAGTCTCGGCTTACAATTAAACTAAGTTTAAAATTATAAACTAACTTACAGACGTTAGATTAAAAATGTAACACAACAACATAAAACAAGATAGTTACAGAAAGAAAAGAAGTTGTACATATTTTTAATATCTAAATATCCATGCATTAAGTTAGTTAATTAACTGCCAAATGCGTTAAATTAAATGTATGAGTATTTTTCTCATATTAAATAAAAAATAACTAGGCTTAAAAAGAAAAATAGGTTATATAAATTATTTATTGATTAAATAAATTCCAATCAAGGGGTACTTTTTAACCAACTTCCAAAAAGGAGGAGATTATTAATTGGTATGGAACTTTTTTTTATGTATGTGGGGAGATTATTCAAAAACGGCTTGGGCAATTTTGATGATTTAAACTGCGTTATATTAAGGAACATTACAGAAAGGTCCTATATAATTGTCTATAACATGAGATTTACGGTTTTCTAGAAAATCAGAAAAAAAGTAAATAAGGCACTAAGATTTCAGCGATTTTCAATGAGTCTTCACTGTTTTCTCACGCAATTTGAATATTATAAATTGTATTATACAAAGATATGTTCCAGCTTGATTCCCTACATTTTTCTATAATGCAAAACATACTATTTCTGAAAATCGGAAAAATATATTTTATCATAAATATCTAGTTTAAATGTCATGATATGCCATGGAAGTAGATCGTACAGGGTGTTTTAATGGTTTTCAATTTGATGCATTTGAAAGTTATCGTCGCCTGAAAAGGCATATTCCGTTAGTTTATCGAAGCGAGAATTTGTTAGATATGTTTGGCGAACTCTTCTATATAGTATACGATAAGGTGGTACATTAGCCGTTGTATATATAGGATGGTTGAAATATAAGTTGGAATTGAATTAGTTATACAGTGTGTTTCTAAAAATATTGTATTGGGTGGCACATAAGTAGTTGCGTATACACCGTGGTTGAAATAAGAGTGGAGCAAAACTAGAGTTATACAGAGCGGATATTTGCATTATAGGACGGAAAATAATTACAGGTATACGAAAGGCTTTAAAAATTGTCAGAAGTAGTTGAATATACAGGATGGTTGAAATGTAAATTGGAGTAGAATTGCAGTTATAGAGAGCGGTTTAAAATAGTTATATAGTTTGGAACATAAGTAGTTGATTATACAAGGTGTTTGAAGAAAGGGTAAAATTATTGTTATTCAGGGTGTATCAAAAATTTGTTATATAAGCATAAGCAGTTAGGATATTTGTATTATAGAACGTAGGACGGAGAATAATTTTAGACATGGGTTCAAAAAATTTTAGAAGCAGTTGCATATACCGGGTGGTTGAAATAAATGGTAGAGTAAAATTATAGTCATAAAGTGTGGCTCATAAAGGTATATCATTGGTATACAGGAATAATTTAAACAATAGAGAAATAGAAAGAGTCAATAGTGTGGAGAGGATTTATACTTATACAATGTGGTTTTAAAGATTTCAGGACCGTTCTGATATTGTATTGAGTTGAATTATAGTTGTACAGGGTGATTCTGAAAATGATAGACCAATAAGTATATATATATATATATATATATATATATATATATATATAAAGTAATTATGGAGATAATAACTCTTTATTCAAAAATCCGAGCTTTCGGAACTGTTTGTTCCTTCTTCAGGGTCTAATGCTACAAGTTATATCAAACATTAATTTATATAATTTCTATACCTGATAGTTGTTAACTTACAATGTGAGGTTTAAAAGGTAATTTCAGGGGCTTGTTAAACATTTTATTACCTTTTAAACCTCACATTGTAAGTTAACAACTATCAGGTATAGAAATTATATAAATTAATGTTTGATATAACTTGTAGCATTAGACCCTGAAGAAGGAACAAACAGTTCCGAAAGCTCGGATTTTTGAATAAAGAGTTCACCAAAAAGTAGTAGTCAATATCCCTTATCTCCATAATTACTTTAGTATATGAGACTATTAAACAAATATTTGTAATATATGTATATATATATATACAAATAAAAAAGTTAAAATACATTTGGAAAATATAGACAAAGAATACAAATTAGAGAGGGAGAAAGAGAAAGGAAGAAAGAGAGAGAGAGATAAGAATTTTCAATTGAATTGTACCTTAAATCAGATAAAAAAGACATGTGTGAAAATAGTGATTGATTGCACACAGTTTCTAAACGGTTTTTATTTTAAGTCATTTGAAGTCGGTTCTTTTTTAAATAAAAATTATTGTATTACATTTCATTACTGGATTTCAATAAATAAATAAATAAATATCTATGATATCTTCTACCTCAAACTGTACACAAAATTTAATTTTGATGACCATCATATAATATTCTATAATGCTTCTGGAGTTACTCCCAGAAGTAGTTCTAGAGTCTCGAAAAATGTAGACATATGCAGGAAACATAGATATGGATATTTAAAAAATAAATAATTAAAAAGAGTACTAAAAGCTTCCGTAATTGCTAAGCAAGTTTTTTTTATTTCTTCAATTTGTTTAGCCTTTAAGGCAATCGATAAGTGTAAACCAAAAATTACAGAAAATGCACACTTGGAAGCGTAAAGAGAAATAATATAATGAGTAGTCCTATATTCAATTGTCTCCAAATGAATCCACAAAGTGCAAGTCTTTTTGACTCATACATCCTGTCAACGGTGTATTCCTTTTCAATAGTCATTTGACACTACATATTAACATTTAACTTTCTTATACCAACTTTATATATTTGTTATTAACTAGATTTTATATGAAAAACTTACCATTTAGCAGTAAAACAATAACCAACAACAACTCCACTGTCAAATTCATTATCAAACGTTTTGTATTAAGAGGGCTTCCGTAATTGCTAAGCAAGTTTTTTTTTATTTCTTTAATTTGTTTAACCCCTAAACCAATCGATACGTGTAAACCAAAAATTTAGGAAAATCCGCACTTGTAAGGGGAAAGCGAAATAATATTATAATGAATAATCCTATAATCAATTGTGCAAGTGCAAGCCTTTTTGAGTCATACATCCTGTCAACGGTGTATTTCTTTTCAATAGTCATTTGAAACTACATATTAACACTTAACTTTCTTATACCAACTTTATATATTTGTTATTAACTAGATTTTATATGAAAAACTTACCATTTAGCAGTAAAACAATAACCAACAACAACTCCACTTTCAAATTCATTATCAAGCGTCCAATTTTAATTGAGAAAAATTGAGCGCAAAGCGACAAATTGCGATGAGAGGGGGAAAAACTCCCGTTTCGCGCGGCAACACGACAACTTCCGGGATGTCTATCTGGAGGACGAGGAGCACACACTAAGATCCGACAATGGGCTTCAAACCTTGTACTGGCAAAATGACGCATGACATGAAATCCCAGAAGGTTCTCGGGGATGTTTTCGTAACAAAAAATAATTATCGGACCGGCCAAATTTATGGTCTGCTGATGAACAGTTTCTCAAAACCAATCGCTTTGTTTTCAAACGGCAAATAGTCATATTTTTGCTACAATAAAAAAATTTACGATTGCATTTTTTGTCGAAAAAATATGATGTTCTGCTAGTTTATCAGATTACACAATTCGACATGACTTTTACTTTTATAACATAAAGAACGTTTGTAAAATGTTTGAATATATATATATATATATATATATATATATATATATATGTGTGTGTGTGTGTGTGTGTGTGTGTTTTTAAGTTTTCGCGGGCACTAAATGTTTTAGGTCGTTTCCGGGAATTCATCCGCGTAGTTGATCACTGATCCCTGCGGGAAACGGAAACGACCTAAAACATATATATATATATATATATATATATATATATATATATATATATATATATCTATATATATGTAGCTCTCTTGATGGTCCGGGTGTTCGTCCGTTCAAAGTTTTGTCCCTGTAAAGGAACGGTCGCCTGACGTTTCGCCAAAATCTCACTTGGCATTTTCATAAAGCTTGCCAGGAAGGCCGCACAGACCACAAACACTGGCAAGGCTTTGATGTTTCTTGTTTGGTCTGGCTGTTTTGAGTTCTTTGTCTGTTTCTGTTCGGGGGAGGATTGGTTGTTCTGTTGGCGTCCGGATTGGTCCGTGGGGGGTGTTGCTGAGTTGCAAGTGGTTCACGCAATCATAACAAACGGCTCCGCCCCCTCAACACAATCGGAGGGGGGGGGCAAAAAAATAGGAGGGAACTCCGGAGATAGCATAAATAGCGGCGCTCACATATCGGAGCTCACTTCCAGTTCCACACAGACGCCACGGAGAGCAGACCAAGCGGAGAACGACCTAGCCGACGATCTCGGATACGAAGTCCGGAAAGGTCAGAACCTGCAGCCACCCTTCGTGTTGGAAGAAGAGGAAAAGCCTTATGAAAATGCCAAGTGAGATTTTGGCGAAACGTCAGGCCACCGTTCCTTTACAGGGACAAAACTTTCGACGGACGAACACCCGGACCATCAAGAGAGCTACACATAGTTCCATCCGTGCCAACTTGTTTTCAAATATATATATATATATATATATATATATATATATATATATATATATATATTATTGTAATGAAATTTTTATATTATACAGTGAGGACGCGTGGGTTGGAACAAAGTCATTTAAAATTCAGGTGTTGGTTTTTTGGAAAAACGCTTGGACCCGTCGGTTTTTTTTTTGGACTGCGGTTTTTTGATGATAAACTCATTTATACAGGGTGCGCCAGAAATAAATTGCTACAATAAACTTCATTTTATTTTTGAATTCTCCATTGAATTCTAAGTATTTTTCATGTACAATATCCTATACTGGAAATTAAAAGTTATTAAAAAAATTACATTTATTTCAAAATTGAAAAAAAACATCAACATATCAAATTAAATGTTCAATGTGTTGACCATTAATTTCCTGACACTACCTAAGACGGTTTTCAAATTCTCGAAACACTTCATTTAGCGTTTGTGTTAGGATTCGTTGTATTTCGGCCCTAATTCTCCTTCCGATCCATCTATTTGGGAAAAAAATGTCAAAATAATCTCGCACTGTTCGTGAATAGTGCGGGGACGCTCCATCCTGTTGAAACCATACCGAATCTGCCAGTATATTGAGGTTTTCCCGATTAGGGTAAAGGTCTTTTAAACAGGGTATTATGTCATTTTGTAATAGATCTAAATACTTTTCCGAGTTAAGTGTTCCCTCAGTAAAAAAAGGACCCACAACTGAAGTACCAACAATTCCGGCCCATGCGTTAACTTTGTTGGAAAACTGTGTATGACTCTCCATAATTCAATGTGGGTTGTCTGATGCCCAATATCGAAAATTTTGCCTGTTTACTGAACTATTTAAACAAAATGTTGCCTCGTCGGAAAAAGTTATCTTACCTGAAATATGCGGGTTACCATTGCATCTATCCATCATTATTTCGCAAAATTCTACTCTCCGGTACAAATCATCTTCAGTAAATTCCTGAATTACTTATTGATTGTCCTGCGGCTATTTGTCTAGTGGACTTGTGAGGATTTTCTTGTAAATCGAGCAAACATTTAATTGTGTATCTTCTGGAAGATGTTTGGTTTTGTAATTTTTACTTACGTGGGCAAGTTCTAGAAACTTATTTTCTATTTTACTAACTACCGATCGTGTAATAGACTATTATTTAGTATTCGAGTAACTAGAAGCGAAAGCAGAAGGCTACGAGAATTATGCGAACCGACCTGAAGAGGGCAGATGTGACTCTGCCGAAACGTCGTCATTTTACCATCGATATATATATATATATATATATATATATATATATATATATATATTTGTCTGTTCTCGGAAATCTCGTATATTTCTCTTGTTTGTCTTAGAAAAGACACTTTTTCGACGTTTCAATTAGTTCTCACTTTTCTTTTTTCGGAAAGAATCCTTGCTAAAGCTGGTCAACATTTGCATCAACAAACAAACAGATTAAAAAGAAACACTTTCGGCAATGTTATTTTTTTAGTATACCCAAAAAATATTGGGAATATTTTTTTTTGTGTATGTCTAAGTACTTCTTGGGAAATAACATCACAGTTAAGAAATTTGCTATATATTCCAAACGTTTTGTTGATTCAGTGATCCCATTAAAATCATAAGGGAAAACCTAGGAAAAACCTTATGAACTATCCCGATATTGTGCTGTTCACAAGAACATGACCATTAGCAATTTCTTCCTTAATCATCGGCAACCAGGAACGACTGAATTCTACGGAGGTAGTAGCGATACAATCGTTTTCATGTAACAGAATTAAAGCAGACTCTTTTAGTTTTCTTTTGGTGTTGTGTTCTTCTTTGTGTAATATAACTGAATTTTGAAACTGTCTTTTATGACCAAGGTCCAAAGCATGTTCACAAATTTTGGATTTTTCAAATTGTCGTTTTTTTTATGTAATTTTTGTGTTCGTTTATTCGAATATTTAGAGGTCTAGAAGTTTCTCCAATATAGAAATTATAGATGTTAACATCGATGTCAACATCGATAATTTTCTATTATCGATCTTAACTATCACAAACAATTCTAAACGCGCCCAATCGCAAAAGCTAGTCACAAACTCCTTTTGATTTGATGTCAAAAACCGACACAAGCCTGTCCAAGCACATGTAAACCAAAACAAATTTTCCAAATACCCCTGCACACGTTTGTGCTTGTGGGCCCTTGCTGAGTCTTGGCAAGTGTATAAACTCACCATTAAATATTCTGCATGGGTAAATGTACTATTTTTCCAGGAAGCTAAGAATATAAATTATTTTGCAGTTTGTTTGAAGTTAAAAAACTTCTACACAAAAATTTTTTGACAAGTCTAATCTGAGTTTACTAGCAAGAGTTTGTGTAACTATCAAATGAAATGATAAAAATGTAAACTGATAACGTGTTTTATGTTCTATCGCCGTTTTAAACAATAATTCTCCCTCTCCAACATCTGTTTTTGTTCCTGTCAGTGATTGAAACACTTTTTTGGAACAATCTTTGTCTGCAATGCTAAAATTTAAACGGGACTTCATTCTACCTTCTATTTGTAGGGGAGAATTTGATATGAATAAATGGCAGGTCGCAAGAATGAAAATCGGAATAAATTTTAATTATGTTTTTTCTTGGTTTAGGATGGTTTGATGAAAATTTTGTTTCAAATGGAGCTTAGTGAGGATGTGAAATGAGATGAGTTTTCTCCTTAAGAGTAAAATATTGTTCGCCCATAAATTATTTGTGTACGTTAAACTACAGTCAGGGTTTGAGATTTCAGCAATATCTGCTGGTAACAGTGGCGAATCTATGTATATTAGGAAATAAAGTGGGATATATATTGTACTAATTTTTTTGTGTAATAAAAGAACATATGTTAGGGCATTGATAACCGAACACCCAAAATTTTTACCTTGTTCGAATGTATTTTTTAGAAAACAAATCTTTTATAAAAGTAGGAGAGATTGAGCGGGATTCTTGAAAATGGACAGAATTCATCGTATTAGGTTCAATTCCTGAACTACATCACGTTTCTAGGCAGGCGCCAGTGGAAGTGATAACAGAGGATAGTTACAGGGCACAAGTGGTAATTTTTTTTGGTCATGCTCATCATCGAGTAAACGTTCCAAAATTGGCTGCATACAAGATTGTGATATATTTAAGCAAATTCCCCAGAGGCATCTGCCTAGAGCGTTACCATCAAGCTGGCGGACAGGGGTAAACTTGTCAAAAATAGGGGTGAACTTCGTCATTAATTAAAAAGAACGCCATTTGCACCATTTTTTTGCTTACGCAAAATAAATGATAATCAAAAAGGACGTACAGCTAAATGACATAAATATATTTTTCATTAATATGGTCTGTATGGCGTCATATACATTTTTTTAAAATGCGAAGCCACATCTTTTATTAAGGATTCGGAAAGAGCGAAACAATCCAATTGTTTAAAAAAGGCAACCAATTGATGTACAACCAATTAACGGTAATCGCTGTTTTTAATCCTATTCCGAAATATGATTAATTCAAAGAGAGTATTCCAAATTAAAAACAAATTTAACGTTGAACTTGGCCACTACTTGTTTTGAAAATTTTCACAAATTAATTTCATATTCGTAATCATCGACGTCGAAAACCCCCCGTACACCTAATTTGACTATAATAGGTTGATTTTTCAAACAAACTTTGATCTTGGAATGACCTTGAAGGTCAAGTTCAAGGTCATGGTCAAAGTCATATTCGGACCTGAAATTTTCCGCTCTTTCAAATAAGTAATGAAAAATGTGGCCTCGCATTTCAAAAAATTGTGTATGATGTCATACAGACCACATTAATGACGTCATGAAAAATGTATTTATGTCATTTAGCTGTACGTCATTTTGGATTATGATTTCTTTTGGGTAAGCAAAAAAATGGTGCAAATGGCGTTCTTTTTACTTAATGACGACGTTCACCACTATTTTTGACAAGTTTACCCCTTGTCCGCCCGGTTGATGGTAACGTTCTAGGCAGACGCTCTCGGGAATTTACTTAACCCTTTGACTACCAAAATTACATTTTTCCGAGTGGGGGTCTATTTCCGATTGAGGAGCAGATGGTATTTGTTCAATCAAACGAAAAAGTTCATCATTGGTCATGCTTTCAAGACTGCGGTATGACCAACGCTTGTTTTCTGAAAAAATATTTCCGACTAATCCCAGTGGTTACACAGCGAAACCGCTGCTATAAAAACTTATATAATCGTAAGTAATGATAATAAATAGATTGTATTAAGATTGTGCAATACGTATGCAACTATTGTATTGAAAAAAGTACTCACCAGCTTTTGCACAAGCGATTTGCCACTATTTTTTACAACGAAATCCACGAATATCTTCAAATAATAACAAACAAACGTTAACAGGTCGGTAAGTATCGAATGTAATGCGACTGTCAAATTTTGAGCGCTGGTTTAGGTACAAGTCAACAGATAGCGGTATAGAGACGCAGTTTGCAAGGTGGTTTGGCTCAAATACCACTAGGATTTGAGAAACAAATTATTGAATATGCGGTTTCACCATGAAACCGATGGTAGCGAAAGGGTTAAATATATCAAAATCTTGTATACAGTCAATTTTGGACCGTTTACTCCATGATGAGCATGACCAAAAAAAATCACCACTTTCACCTCCTGTAACTATCCTGGGTTATCACTTCCACTGGCGCGTGCCTAGAAACGTGATGTAGTTCAGGAATTGAACTTAATACGATACATTCTGTTCATTCTCTCGATGACGAGCAAAACCCGGCTGTATCTCTTAGACCTGTATACATACAAAAGTTTTAATAACCAAGTATTATTACAATGTTTCTACTTCTGTAGAATCTAATTAAGTACTTTGACGAGTAATTTTTAACGACATTGAAAATGCTTTATTTCCCAATTTGCGAAATAGCATTCTTTAGAATTTAAATATGTGTTTTATCCCATCATTCCAAGCATTTCTTCACAATTTGAGGGTATGGAATTCCTGTATTTACTTCTTTTGTTTTTATCATAATTCCTTATCCTCAACTTGTTTATCAGTTCGCACGAGTAGATCAAACTAAGCGATTTTTTTTGCAAAATGTATAATCATATACCTAATAAATGTATTTATATGTGTCATGCCAAGAAGTAGTGGAAAATTCTTTATAAACAATTAGATATTTAAAAATCGACGGTTTTTTAATTTTTATTCTATCGCCTGCATAAAAAATCTTAGCAAACGTTGGTTAAAATTAAAAAAAAATGAAGCCATTAGATTATTGAGATTATTGAAAATTAACATATTTTGCCAAAAATGGATTTTTTTCGAGGAATGTGAATTTTTTAAATTAAAATTTGCTACAGAAGATTTATTCCAATTTTGTCCTAAACTGAAAAAAGCATTTTCATTAAAGTAGTTAATCCTCCCGAAAATGGGCCTAAATCACTGCACTAGGTAGCAGATATTAGTTGTTTGCTTTAAAAAAAAATGTGAAAATTGTAGCAAGTACTAAATCTGTAATGATAATTAAAAATGTTTGAATTCTTTTATGAATAGAGTATTATAGATTTAATAGCCTTTTATTCTGTACAATTCTCAAAATAATTTTTTTAACAATTTTTGCATTGTTTTGAAGCGTTTTTACGGTTCCGTATATACAATATACGGATACCCTTATAATTTCAGTCCGGATTTCTGCCTCTGTCACATCACAGCAATTTTCTCCTGAACTACTGGACGGAAGAGGTTGAAATTTGGTATCTATGTATAGTTTGGTGACCCGATCAGGAGTACATACCCCAAAAGAAGAAATTTTGATTTTAGGGGTACTTATGGGGGGGAACTTAAAAAAAAATCTACCGTCCCCCCCATGATCTCCGAAACTACTCAGTAAAATTTTGAAAAAAATAGGACTTTACAGGAAAAATAAGGAGAAACCATTAATATTAATTTTGGGGAGCAAATTATAGAAATAAATAAAAATTTAAAAATTAAAATTTTTTAAAACGCATCATGTAATACATCAAATAAAAGGTCAAATTCTGAGGAACACAAATATATTTTTTTCATATTTAAAAAAATAACAATTTAAAAGATATTAACGAAAATATACCAAAATTTACCCATTCCCCCTCCTATCTCCGAAACTATAAAACGTAAAGTTTTGAAAAAAATTAGAGGTACAGAGTCTGATCTGAAGTTTACTGGAAAAATAAGGAGAAACCTCTACTTTTATTTTTGGGGGGCAAATTACAGAATTAAATGGAAACTATAAAATTAAAATTGTTTCTAACGCATCATGTTATATATCAAATGAAAGGGCTCATTATGAAGAAAACAAAGATCTTTTTTTCATATTTTTAAAATAAATTATTTAAAAGATATTAACAAAAATATTAAAAAATTTACCCATTCCCCCTCCCTTATCTCCGAAACCATAAGCTGTAAAATTTTGAAAAAAAAATAGAGGTATAGCGCCTCACCTGAGCACTGGAAAAATAAGGAGAAACCCCTAATATTCATTTTGGGAGGCAAATTATAGAATTAAATGGAAAATAAAAAATGAAACTTGTTTCTAACGGATAATGTAATATATCAAATCACAAGGCTCATTATGACCAATACAAATATATTTTTTAATTTTTTTTAATTAATTATTTTAAAACATATTTAAAAAAATTACCCATTCCCCCTTTATTCCCTAAATTATAAGAACTATTTTTTTTTGTTTACAGGAAAAATACCAAGAAATCCTTAATATTAATATTGGGGGCCAAATTATAGATTTAAAAGGAACATAAAAAATATTTTATTTATTTTATTTTTTTTAACGCATCATGCAATATATCAAATAAAGGTGCTCATTATGACGAATACAAATATATATTTTTCATATTTTTAAAATTAATTGTTTACAAGATATTAACATAAAGATATAAAAAATTCTCATTTCTCGCTTTATTTCCAAAACTATACTATATAAAATTTTGAAAATAATTAGTGGTACTGGGGCTCACTTGAAATTTTTAGGAAAAAATATTAGAAAACCTCTATAGTAATTTTAGGGACAAATTATACAATTAAATGGAAAATAAAAATTCAATTTTCAAACGCATTATGTAATATATCAAATAAAAGGCTCATTATGTGAATTACAAATATATCATATTTTTAAATCATTTGTTTAAAAGATATTAGCAAATATATTAAACATCGACTTAATTCCCATTTTAGAAACTACACTATTTAAATTTTGAAAAATATATTTTATTTGTATTTTTAAATAATTTGAATAACAGATTCAATAATGTATAATTTAAAACTTGACCTATTTTGCCCTTTATCTTCCAATCTACAGAGCCTCAAAATTCAGACAGTAGACTATAAAAGGCTTCTCTGAAAGTTTATTAGTAAAATAAAACTCTAATGTTAATTTTTGGGCGCCAAATTAGAAAATTAAATACATATGTATTTTTATACAAATCAAGCGAATTTTGAAGGTGGAACGCTTAGTATGCGAGTCGAACTCGCACTTGACCAAATTATTTTATTACATAATTAAGATCCGTATAAACAACTTTAATTTATTACTTTTTATTATTTTATTTTAACTTTTACAAAATAGATTTTCGAAAGCGGGTGTTAAAGGAACGGTTTTTCTTTTCCATTTTACAGAAATAGAATATATTAAAAACTTACCACGTAACTGAAATTTGTTTACAGTGTTTTATTTGTAAAGTGAAAAAACGCTGAAATAAAAAAAAAGTTTTAATTATCACGTATAAAGGTGTTCTACCGTTATATGCACAAACAATTTCAAATATTTGTATCTGTTAGTTCTGATTTGGTAGTTCTTGCAATTTTTTTTTAAACCGACAAATCGTTTCTCGTAATGCACCTATAGAAACATATTTAGTATTATAAAAAATCTACAATATTTCAGACTTTCGATAAAATTTGCTGTATAAAATATTGATTTTAAAATTTTTACATATTTTGTAAATTTTTTAATTGATCGAGAAAAAATTTCCTAAATTGCGTGTCA
Organism: Octodonta nipae; assembly: GCA_034190945.1. NCBI lineage: Eukaryota > Metazoa > Arthropoda > Insecta > Coleoptera > Chrysomelidae > Octodonta > Octodonta nipae. Next base: position 68,815,970 of record CM067224.1, read on the forward strand.
TCCTTCTTGTAGAAAATTTCATTCTAAAAAACTTATATTCAGTTTTTTTTCTACAAGCTGTAGGAAGGAAGACATAAAGGAAAAACTGATAAAGATCCGTTTTTCAGCTTTTATTTGTTAATAAAAAAATTCACATCTTTCTGATATAGGGCACAATTGTTATACATACTGTCTAGAACCCATTTGTACAAAAAACTGCTCTATTCCCCAGTTTACAAGAAATTTGTCTATTTTATTCGTAATATATTACCAGGAAGATCATACAGAATTTAATTTTACTGTGAGCTTTTTACGATTTTACACATGTGTAATATTATCACATCGATCACAAAGTATTTCTGGCAATAATCCTTTTTGTAATTAAATATGGCTGAACGTCCAGGTGTGCGAAAGAAAACTCTATTTTTTCGCACTAGGCCATTCATCAAAATCGAACGACATACAACGCTCAGTTTGGAGCAAATGGAAAAAAATTAAATAATGTTCCGGAAATCAGCGAGTGAAATCTTGAAAACGGTCATTTTTAATGCTATAACGACCGTTTGATGATTTTTTTTATATATGACATTTGTGTCAAAATAATGATGATCATTCCTGGATTTTTTAGGTAGAAATATATTTCTTTTCAAAACTATTTTAATGCTCTTGCTGAATCTAGTGAATACATTTGAAGCGGTTGAATTTTAGTTCAGTTTAAAATAATTGCAAACACGACGCTGGAATTCTTATAAAAATTACAAGAGAATACGCAATAAAAATACATAAAAACACATAGACAAGAGAGAGAAAGTGAGAGAAAGAGAGAGAGAGAGAGTAACCAAAAATGACCATTAGGAACACTTATCAAAAAATATAGAACGCGACTTCTGAGGATTACAAAACGGAATGTAGAGAGGACAGAGACAAGAAATAAGATAAATAATAGAGGTAAACCAATTAAAAGCAAACTGTTGGATAGATTACTTGATTATGAATATGCATATATGAATATAGGATGTCGGGGAAGTACAAAGAAAATTCAAAAATAGAAAGGCTGCAGGCGAGGATATCAAACGAGCAAACGAGCTGCTAATCTCTCTAATTGATCTAGAAAAACCTTTCGATAGACTAAAGGTTTGTCGTCTATACAATAGATAAGTACCGCTAGGCATTATTATGACAATTGAAGATATATATCACAATTTCTTCCTTAATCATCGGCAACCAGGAACGATGATTAAGGAACAAATTGTTAATGGTCATGTCCTTGTGAACAACCCAATATCGGGATAGTTCATAAGGTTTTTCCTAGGTTGTCCCTTATGATGTTAATGGGATCACTGAATCAACAAAATTCTTTGATCACATTTTTTCTTATAACAAAGTCGCACCTAGGATCGCCACATAAAATTCTTCCAATTTGAAAGGAACTTTATTATTACCTACATGATCTTTAGAAGTCAATTAATAGATATTGTCAAACATTGTAATTTTACATTTTAGAATTGTGCATTTTTTATCCATAATTTCTTAACCACTGACAACGGGGTCTGACATAAACCCCGAAACTTTTGGAATATAAAACCATTTTCGTGACTTTTGCTGTTATTTCCCAAAAACTACTTAAACATTGAAAAATATACCACAAATATCATTCAGAAAACAAACAGTACTAGCGGTCGCCCAGTGGTCGAAATTCGACCCTATTCATTAAAATTATAAGTTGACGTTATTTTGTATGTATAAAATATAGAGTTGAGGCGAAATTAGAAAAGTAGGCCAGGCCTTTGCTATCCCTATTTTTTCATTTGGATAACATTTATAGAAATAATTCACGAAATTTTTTTTATTTATGTATATAATTTTAGGATTATTTTTACATAAATATGTCTATGCAACATGTTCGATCTAAATATCGGTGAATTTTTTTTGTAACTTAAAAGTTTCTGTCATTTATACAACCGATTTTAAAAATATGGATGGCAAACAACCCAATGAAAACTCTAAGATTTAATGACATTTCCATTATCCGCTGATAGATGATTTGTTGCACAACACCTTGTGAAAATTGTATTATATTAATGACAGAATTATAATCACAAGAAAAAATTACAAATATTATTTTCTACCAAAGTTAGTACTACTTCTCCGAAAAATCAATACTGATCTATAATTTACAACACTAAATATTTTCCTATTGAACTATAGGCAACTCCAAAGATAGTAAAAGATGGTCATCACTTGGTCTGAAAGAGCGTTACCCAGCCACTGTCGTGTTTATTATCATTTGAAAACCAACCTAGCATATATAATTACGCAGTGGTTTCTGTTGTCCTGTAGAGCGTTTTGGATTTTAATTTTTTGAACATTTAGGTTGTAAATTTTAAAGCCAGCAGCGTACGATTTCAAAGGTACTATGTATGTAAAAATATATTTTACTCTAGAATAAATAATAACCTATTATATTCAAACAAATCTTTAAAATGTTTTTAACAGTCAGAACTTTGCAGTAATGGGACCATGTAATGTAAAATTAATTAATTATAAGATAGCCACTTTGTCAGAAAACAATAATTTTAGTATGATTTTCAATATAAAAAAATTATTTACCAACGGAGTAACCCATGACAATTTCTGTTTTATGTAGAAAATATAAAGAAATAGGAATCACATACTGTTAATTAATATTAGTTAAATACACCTATTTTTTGAGAATTTTTTTCTCTCAACTAAAATTGAAACCTTGAATACTTTGAAATCTTGTCTCGCTGAATTGAAAACTTTCAACCTAATCGCTACAAAAGTAATGAATTGTCAAAATTTAAATCAAATTTCTGGCTGAGCATTCAGGGTTGTCAGATCTACCTATTTATCTTGAATTTGTGCATAATTTCACAATTTTCTGTAATCTTAGTTAAACTTATATGAAAGTTATCCGACAAAAATAAACGGAATCTAAATTAAAAGTATATGGTTAAAATAAAGAAGATATCAAAAATAAATTGATTAGGTTAGGTGAATGAAAGTTGCAAAGTACAAACTTTCGAGCTCCCAATAAAAGATGATTATTATGTATTACAATTTGTCCTTGGTTCTATTTAAATAGCATGACTATATTGGCTAACTTTAGCGAAGGACCAAAACTTTTAGTTTTACATTTAATTTCGTTTGTCTTTCACATTGGAGTCAACCTATCTTATGATTTTCTCTCCAAACAATCTGGCGGCACTGTTTGGCATTGACAGTATGCATGTAAATAATGACTTTTTATTATTTTATTAGTTAATTATTGAACCAATATATATATATATATATATATATATATATATATATAAATTAATTTTAGCATTCTGCACTGAAGGTCGTCTCTAGCTACTAAATAAAACAAAAATAAAACAAATCGGTTCAGTGACAGAGTAGAAAATGGTACCTAACCGTATTGTCTTTGTCTATTTATATATAGATTTGCACTAGAATTTAAAAAACTACACTTGAAACTCATGGGCTATCCTGTATAACAATTTATTCCAACCATTCTGTATACGCAATTTAACATCATTTTTTGAACCATCATTTATAATTATAATTGTATTCACCATATATTTCCTTTATTCCAATATATTCAACCACTCATTGGTTACCTCATATAACAATTTAGTTTCCAATTTGTTTAAATCACTTTGCACAACTATAATTTCGCACCTTGTACATCAACATCTATAAACCACCCTATCTAACTATACATCTAAATTTTTTCATAATTTTTGAACCACAGTAACACGAACACCATTAAAATGTAATGCCAGAAAAATTTAAAATAGCTAAAGACGACATTTACAATATTTGCATGTTCCTACACATCTATGTGTTCTGAAAGGATTTATACCAGTCTCAAGTAGATCACCGAATCAACCTGTATTGAAACGTTTTCTAGTTTCACCGCCAGTAGAAGGGATATTTAGGAATTACTAAGTAATGTCGATGTTCTCTCGTCCGATCTTCGATAGACATTATAGTATGAGAAAACATTTAGAATACACAACGGAGTCTTAACTGCAGAACAAATTCACGCAAACGTATTCGAATGCAACCCTATTCATTCGAAATCCTTTCACTTTTAAATACTAATTATTTTATACAAAATAACAAATCAATTCTGAAAAATATTTCAGTATTTTAATGTACTTTTTTCAAACATTCAATCTTAAAATTGAATTAAAAATCCAAAGCCCCGTCTATGATGACAATCTTGTCACCACATTTCTTTCTATCAGCATTTCATTGATAAAATTTTTAACGCCCAGCATAACTTCAACATTGACGTGCGGTTAACAATGCTATTAAATGTAAATAATCAAATAACCCGATAATATTATATTTGGTATAAAAATATTAGAAATTAATTTAGAATCAAGTAAGGAAGAAAATTTTCTAATAAAATCTTACAAAGTTATCATTGAATTTTATTAATTACACCTAAAAAAAATTTAATGCAGTATATTTTGATACACTAATAGCTATTTACTTATGCTGCGCCTATGGTTGGGTTACAACACCTGCATTTTTTCCTAAGAATTTGCAGACAATATTTATGTGTTTTTAATGGTTTTGACCTATATAGTAAAAAGCGTGGGTGTGTAGTAAATTTTTCTAGGAAAAATTTCATTCATAAATTTTGAGAAAGACATTCCTAGATTGAACAAGGGAGTTAAATCAGTAACGTACACAAAAAATATGTAATATTAATAGAATTTTTAAACTAAAGTTTTACATTTTATAATGAATTTTCATGGATGAATAACAATTGTTTTAACAAAATATTAGAATTAGTTTGGGACATTACATTTTAATAAATGACACATTTAAAAATAGAACTAAATTTTCAAAATATGTAACAAAAACATAAATAAATAGTGGCTTAAGAACCGATGCTCATTACATATAATTCAATTCAATTCAATAGCTTTATTCACAAACAAACAAAAGATACATTTAAATTAAAAATTGTAAAATATATCCATTGCTGAATGATGAGTGCGTCCATTATACATTAGATGTCTATTGCATTGCAAATAGAAGGTCAAGTACAGTACAAAAGACAAACAAATATAAATATATAAAGACAAAAAACATATAGGTTATGAACAAAAAAATTCAGCAACATTGTAATAATTTTTTGCCAAGAGAAATGTTTTCAGTGTTTTTTAAAGGTGAAAAAATTTAGGGCTTCCTTGATATCACTTGGTAAGAGATTACACTTTTTTGGTATAAAGATGTTGAATGCTGATCGGGCACAAGAAGATCCCTAAACCAAGTAGAATAAAGATGAGTCCTCTGATTTTCAAGAAATATGGGTTTGTGCTTATAAACAAAACAGGCGACTTCATAAATGTAAATAGCCACAAGAGTAAGAACTTTTAATTGTCTAAAAGCTTCTTTACATGTTTCACGAAATAATAGATCCCAGATAGTTCTAATTACTTGTTTTTTGCAACAAAAAACTCTATTTACTTGGTAACATTACCCCCAAAGCTAGATCCCGTAACGCAAATGGGAAGGAAAATTGGCATAATACACCGAAAGCAGAACAGCCCTATTGCAGTGATTTTTCAACTGCCTGATGCCGTAACAGTTTACCATTAACTTTTCACAAAGTTTGTCAATGTGTGTGTGTTGACAAGTCAGATTTTCATCAATAACGACACCCAGTAATTTAACTTCCGAGCTTAGCTTAACATCAGCCATATTAATTACATTTTTCTTTTTCTTAAAAGCTACACCTATCGTTTTATCTACGTTTAAGAGTAAGGCATTCTTATGCGACTATTTAATTACATCTCTAAATACTTTCTCTGCGGTATTTTGAGCTGACTGATATTCATTTCTAACAATTAAGAAATTGGTATCATCTGCATAACAAGTTACGTTAGTATCCAAATTCTTAAGAATGTAAGCGGGCAGGTCATTGGCAAAGATTATATACAAAAATGGTCCAAGAATCGAACCTTGAGGAAAACCAGGGGTAACCTCTAATTTTTTTGCTGCATGAGTTATTAACAGATACAATTTGTGAGCGATTTTTTAAGTAGTCAGAAATGAAACTAAGCGGAATACCACGTATCCCGTGACGTTCTAATTTGATGAGCAGAATGACATGGTTGACATAGTCAAATGCACGAGAAAAATCTACAAAACGGTCTATCGAACACAGCTTTTTGTCTACCGAATTTATAATATTATTCTTTACAAAACCATGCTGAAAATATGACAAAAGTGTATTTTTTTGAAAAAATGCCCAATTTTTGATTATAAAAAGCATCTAAATTAATTATCTGCCTATCTGAAATAGTTTTAAGTGCCAAGCAAACTTAAAATCCTTCATTGTAATTAATCGATAATTTAATTGATTAATACGAGAGAAAACACAAACAACACCAATATTATCCTGAATTTAACACAAAACAAAAGAATAACGAGGATGGTTTGAAGATACGCTAGAGGTGACAGAAGTTCATTGCTAACTAGAAGATAATAGTATAATATGGAAAACACATTGTGAGAATATAAAAACAAAAACGCATCGATGAAAAATATTGAATTTTATGTCAATTAGTCATGTTTTATCTTTGGGACTCGTGGATGTAGGTTTTGTTCTCCTACTAATTTTGTAAAATCAATTTACAGCCATGGTAATTTCCAAATACAAAAAAATCCTCAAAATCGTTTATATTTATACAGGGTGAGTTATTTTGATGATCAGTATGGCGATCTCGGGAACTAGCGTAGATAGAGCAATGGTTAAATTGGGAGAGATTTGCAGTTTTACTGGCCCAATTTAATGACACTTTCGGATTTTTATAAAAAGGCATGGCTTACTAGATATTTTGAGAAAATTAAATTCTGTAATTCTGTCCATTTAGTCAAATCCCTCTACCTCCTTTGTTTTTGATTTTATAAAAAAGTGTAAATATCAAAATTGAAGGGAATTGTATACCGAATATGATTGTCATGTCCTCGTTTACGTGACAGCTCTCGTTTTCGAGATATAACACAAACTTATCTATGACCTCAATAAATCGGACATTTTTAGAGCTTTTCAACGATATAATACTCGATATAGTTATTCATAAAAATAACGGAGTTATGGATGCTTCTCTCTCTTATTTTCACCTTTAACGTAGTTAGCCATGAAATAGATTGAATTATTAATAACTATTCCAAAAAATATTGAACCATTTTTTTATTAGGCATATCAGTTATAACGAAATAACTAAATAAGTAGGTACTTACTAAAAACTTAAAGTACATAATAATGGTTACAATTTATGTTCGAAACGTCCACCATTGTTATTTAGACAACAATTACATCTTTTTAAGATTGACATTACCGCTATCCTCACAGACCGCCTATCAATTTCTTTGATTGCTTGTAATACCGCCTCCCTTAGGTCACCAACTGTCTCATACGTTCTTTTGTATATAAGTGTATAACTGCCAAATCGGGAGATCGGGGTGGCCATTCGCGTGGGCCATTTCTTCCTAAGAGTTTGGATAGATATTATGTAAGTGTTATCTTACTAATAACGAGTTACGAGCAAGTGCTCCATCATATTGGAACTACTCAATTTCTAAACGAGTTCTCAAATTCAAATTATGCAACATGTCTTGAAAAGTGTATTGCAAGAAATGCAAGTAGCGCTCCCCAGTAAGTGATTCGTCATAGATAAAAGGCCCCAGAATAGTAGACTCTATGATACCACACCAAACATTAAAACCAAATTTTATCTGGGGTCGTCTTTGTTCTACATGGAAAGGGTTTTCTTTAGCCCAGATATGCTCATTGTGTCTATTGAACATACCGCAGTTAATAAATCTAGTTTCATCTGACCATGACACCTTTAATGGAAACTGTGGATTGTCAAGGCACATGTCTCTAAACCATGTACAAAACAAAATACGTCGATGTTCGTCACCAGCATGCAAAGTTTGAGAAACTGAAAGTTTGTAGGGGTGGAACTTGTGCGCATTCAGTACCTTAACAACAGTTCGTTGAGATGTGCCAGCTTCTGCCGCAATCTCACGAGTTGATGTAGATGGATTTTGATTTACCATTGCCAAAACATTTATTTATGCTGCTTCGTTAATTTGATTTCGTTCCTTTGGTGGTTTAGTAAAAGATCCATATCTGCGTAAACTATCGTAAAGCCTCTTAAATTTACATAGATCAGGTTGACGACGATTAAAATATCTATGAAAGTATTCCTCAGCTGCACGAACTGAATTTTTATGGCATATGATATAACATTCAGACAGACAGAATTTCCTTTTTTCAAAATATCTAGTAAGCCATGACTTTTTACAAAAATCAGAAAGTGTCATTAAATTGGGCCAGTAAAACTGCAAATCTTTCCCAATTTAACCATTGCTGTATCTCCGCTAGTTTCCGAGATCCCCATACCATCATCAAAAAAACTCACCCTGTTTAAATAAATATACACTTCTCATGTATTCATATTAAATTTACACTTACTGAAATACTACCTGTCTTAGCGTCTCCTTTTCTGTATAAACCAATATCTTTCACCAGTTTATCAAGAATTCAATTCGGCTCTAAAGTAAACTTTTAAAATTATTACACCATCTAATAGTACGTCATTGGACGGTAATGAATAATAATAATGAGTAGTTGAAAAGATTTACGAAGAAAATTTTTACAGACGAATGAATCATAACATCTTCAGACCCCCTAATTGAAATTTACGAAAAATGGAAAACATGTACAAAGATCAAGTAGCACCGATGAAACTTTGAAGTGGAAGAACGTCAAGTTGCTTTTAATTTATCACGGTTTCCGTTTTACAATGTCAGATCTTCTTCAATATACCGTTTGTAAGATGACTCTTTTGAAAGGTCCTTTCATAATTTCATACACGACAATAACAATGATTGATATCGACTAAGGCGCTGAAAATTAAAAACTACATGAAATTATTTCAATAGAAAAAATGTTGTTTTATAGTACATGATTTTGAAACCAATAATGTAATCATAGCAAAAGTTCTGCTTAATACTTTCAAACGAATTGACAGATTTTTAAAGTAGGTACCCAGATTTACATTTTGGTGTGGAGTTCAAGATGTTTTTACCAGTATACAGAGTGTTTCTAAATTGGAGGTACAAACGAAAAGGGGAGATTCCTCGAATAGTTTTAGGAAGAAAAAGTCCCATAAACATGGGTCCACAAACGTTTCGTTTTCAAGATACAGAGTGTTAAAGTTTCAATTTTTTTCAAGTTTTTTTCTCATAGTATCTGCACTTCACAAGATATTCAAATGAAATTTGGCATAGATATTACAATTAAGAGTTTACACCTTGTGACATGCCAATTTCGATTGCAAATCTACAGGGTGATATTTTTTTGTCCACTGTTGTCCTTCAGAACTTTTTTTTTGGTGATCCACTGGTACTTTCAAAAATCGTAAAGAAAAGCTTTGTTATTATAGCAAACTTTATGTTCTCTTGTCGTTTTGTCGTATCTACTACCGATTTCGAGAAAAATATTTTGAATTATTAAACTAGCAATGATTCTTAAAGATTCGATAAATTGGTATAATCATCAAAAAAAATGTATTACTGCAAAAAACGTACAATTCAAAAATTAATCATAATAAAAAAACTAAATAACAACAAAGGAACTAAACTACAGCAATTGTTGAAAATGTCCTCCCCCAACCCTTATACAAGCTTCTGTTCTTCTTCTCATAGACGATCGAACTCTTTCAAACACCCTGGAGTATTCCTAATTGTATCAAACGCGCTTATTATACGATTTCTAAACTATTTAAATCTGGGGATCTGGCGGGCCATGGCTGATGTCCACCTCGTCCAATCCACCTGTTTACATAATTTTCGTTCAAATACTCCCTATAGCCAAAAGTGAAAAATGAGCAGGAGCACCGTCGTGCATGAACCACATTTCACGTCGCATCATAAGAGGTATATCATCCAATATCAAGGGAAAATCGTTCTCTAAAAAATGTCTGTATGATTGACCAGTAAGTCGCCCTGGCAAGAAGAAAGGACCAATTAAATAATCGCCAATATTACCACCCCACACATTTAATGAAAATTCCGCTTGAAAATAAGCTTCTGCAATTTCATGTGGATTCTCCTCAGCCCATATGTGTTCATTATGAAAATTTATGATTGAAGTCCTTGAGAAACAGGCTTCCTCAGTGAATAGGATTTGCAATCAAAATGAGGATTGTTCAATAGTCTGTTGAGGTACCACTGACAAAAAATAATTCTTGGATGACAATCTCGAGGCAAGAGCGTCTGCACTCTCTGAATGTGATAAGGATAGAGCAAAGAATCCCGCAAGATCCTCCAAACAACTTGATGACTTGTATTTCAGGTAACACTAATTTTTCTTGTACTGGTTCCTGCTCAGCTTCTCTTGCATTACCATTTGCAAGAACATACATGAAACGCATGTCAGCCATTTCGGAATTAAAATTCAACCATCTTTAATTTTCAAAACACAGGAGTGTAATTTGATGTGTCAAAACTAACAATAAATTTATTCATTCACCACAGCCTACTAGGTAGGTAACTAGATTTCTATGACAATTCGGAATTTTCTGAGGATTTCAAGAGAATCATTCAAAATTTTTTTCTCGAAACCAACAAAGCTTTTCTTTACAATTTTTGAAAGTACCAGTGGCTCACCAAAAAAAAGTTCTGAAGGACAACAGTGGACAGTGTTACCGAAAAAATATCACCCTGTAGATTTGCAATCGAAATTGGCATGTCACAAGGTGTAAACTCTTAATTGTAATATCTATGCCAAATTTCATTTGAATATCTTGTGAAGTGCAGATACTATGAGAAAAAAACTTGAAAAAAATTCAAACTTTAACACTCTGTATCTTGAAAACGAAACGTTTGCGGACCCATGTTTATGGGACTTTTTCTTCCTGAAACTACTCAAGGAATCTCCCCTTTTCGTTTGTACCTCCAATTTAGGAACACCCTGAATAGGCAATGCTTTCAAGGGATATTCATTATGTGAGCTCAAAATTGGTAAGGACGGGTACGGCAAAATCTCACCAAATCATTTTTTTTAGATTTGGGTCAACTTTTTAGTTTACAGAAAGTACATTTTTAAATAGTCAACGTTATTATGCTGAACATAAATTTATATGAAAACTTTTACAGTGCGTATGCTAAGCTAAATATCCATTTTTTACAAATACTTAGTGAATTTGTTTCTTACCCCTTAAAAGTAATATAGTCCACCTCTTACATACTTAGTTTTGAATTTCAGATATATTTAATTATTCAAAAATGATAGATTAAATTTCGTGTGAGGAAGGGGGGGATGTCTGACCACCTCTTACGAAGTCTCGCCAAGAGGGAGATAGGAGTCCCGAATTTATAAAAAAACACCTAACATAATTAACAGATTTCGCCTAGGAAATTTAATCCAGTTAAAACGGCAACTATATGATTATATTAAATTCTTTTTATGGTTATGTACGTCTCATGAGTGGTAACCCTTATAAAATTAATCTTGTGTCTGTCTGTCATAACCTATTTCTCCTAATCTACTGGACAAAAATTGTCGATATTTGTCACAGAGTTCGGAGACATGTGAAGAGGGCGTAGTATAAATAAACGAATTTTAGGTTTGAGGGAAATTTTCCAAAATCAACCATTCCCCCTCTCATTTCCGAAACTATTAAATTAAAAAAAAATCAAAAATATAAGCTCCCACTTAAAGTTTACTCAAAAAATGTAACAAAAATCCCTAATGTAAATTTTGGGAGACAAATCAGAAAATTACATGAAAAATAAAAAATAATAATTTTTTGAAGTTCCTCTTGTACAGTATCAAATATATCTTTATTTTATTTTTTTAAATGTTAGAAGATGTTTTCTATATGGTATACAGTGGTAGGTGTGTGTGTGTGCATCGAAATTCAAGCAGCAAGCAATTTGCGCAGTTGAAATATTGGGCGAAGTAAAATTACAGTTAGACTGGTGGGTTCAAAAATTCTTACAAATAAATGTTCTATTGGGTGATACATAAGCAGTTCCATATATAGGATGGTTGAAATATAAGGTGAAATAGATTTAAAGTTGTACAGGGTGGTTCAAAAAATGTTGTATTGGGTGGCACATTAGTAGTTGCGTATACAAGGTGGTTGAAATAAGAGTGAAGTAACAGTTTTTGAACCACTCTGTATAAATACAGAGTGATTCAAAAAACTTAAAAAAATGGTTAAATAATATCCTTACTGCTTATTTAACCATTTTTTTAAGTTTTTTGAATCACTCTGTATTTATACAGAGTGGTTGTTACTTCACTCTTATTTCAACCACCTTGTATACGCAACTACTAATGTGCCACCCAATACAACATTTTTTGAACCACCCTGTACAACTTTAAATCTATTTCACCTTATATTTCAACCATCCTATATATGGAACTGCTTATGTATCACCCAATAGAACATTTATTTGTAAGAATTTTTGAACCCACCAGTCTAACTGTAATTTTACTTCGCCCAATATTTCAACTGCGCAAATTGCTTGCTGCTTGAATTTCGATGCACACACACACACCTACCACTGTATACCATATAGAAAACATCTTCTAACATTTAAAAAAATAAAATAAAGATATATTTGATACTGTACAAGAGGAACTTCAAAAAATTATTATTTTTTATTTTTCATGTAATTTTCTGATTTGTCTCCCAAAATTTACATTAGGGATTTTTGTTACATTTTTTGAGTAAACTTTAAGTGGGAGCTTATATTTTTGATTTTTTTTTAATTTAATAGTTTCGGAAATGAGAGGGGGAATGGTTGATTTTGGAAAATTTCCCTCAAACCTAAAATTCGTTTATTTATACTACGCCCTCTTCACATGTCTCCGAACTCTGTGACAAATATCGACAATTTTTGTCCAGTAGATTAGGAGAAATAGGTTATGACAGACAGACAGACACAAGATTAATTTTATAAGGGTTACCACTCATGAGACGTACATAACCATAAAAAGAATTTAATATAATCATATAGTTGCCGTTTTAACTGGATTAAATTTCCTAGGCGAAATCTGTTAATTATGTTAGGTGTTTTTTTATAAATTCGGGACTCCTATCTCCCTCTTGGCGAGACTTCGTAAGAGGTGGTCAGACATCCCCCCCTTCCTCACACGAAATTTAATCTATCATTTTTGAATAATTAAATATATCTGAAATTCAAAACTAAGTATGTAAGAGGTGGACTATATTACTTTTAAGGGGTAAGAAACAAATTCACTAAGTATTTGTAAAAAATGGGTATTTAGCTTAGCATACGCACTGTAAAAGTTTTCATATAAATTTATGTTCAGCATAATAACGTTGACTATTTAAAAATGTACTTTCTGTAAACTAAAAAGTTGACCCAAATCTAAAAAAAATGATTTGGTGAGATTTTGCCGTACCCCTCCTTACCAATTTTGAGCTCACATAATGAATATCCCTTGAAAGCATTGCCTATTCAGGGTGTTCCTAAATTGGAGGTACAAACGAAAAGGGGAGATTCCTTGAGTAGTTTCAGGAAGAAAAAGTCCCATAAACATGGGTCCGCAAACGTTTCGTTTTCAAGATACAGAGTGTTAAAGTTTGAATTTTTTTCAAGTTTTTTTCTCATAGTATCTGCACTTCACAAGATATTCAAATGAAATTTGGCATAGATATTACAATTAAGAGTTTACACCTTGTGACATGCCAATTTCGATTGCAAATCTACAGGGTGATATTTTTTCGGTAACACTGTCCACTGTTGTCCTTCAGAACTTTTTTTTGGTGAGCCACTGGTACTTTCAAAAATTGTAAAGAAAAGCTTTGTTGGTTTCGAGAAAAAAATTTTGAATGATTCTCTTGAAATCCTCAGAAAATTCCGAATTGTCATAGAAATCTAGTTACCTACCTAGTAGGCTGTGGTGAATGAATAAATTTATTGTTAGTTTTGACACATCAAATTACACTCCTGTGTTTTGAAAATTAAAGATATAGTGTGAAACGTAAGTAGTTGCCTTATACTTGACATATGGGGCGAAGTAAAATTTTATATATATATATATATATATATATATATATATATATATATATATATTAATCAAGAAAAAAATAGAAACAGTCCATAAGGTAGAGAGGATTAATACTTATTTTGGGATGTTGCAACATCGTGTAGAGTTGAATTATAGTTGTACAGGGGATTCAAAAAGTGATAGACAAATATAGATTTATATTGGGTGACCAATCGACAGAAAACAAATACAGGGTGGTTGCAATATAGGGTGAATTAGAGTTACCCTTATAGACAGTGGTTCAAATAATGAAACAAATAAAAAAGTTAAAAAATATGTCGATAATATTAAAAAAATATATAAATTAGTAGGAGAGGGAGAGATAAGAATACGGTAAAATAATTAATAGAATTGTATTTGAAGACGCGAGGTGTAAGACCGACATCTAGGATTTTCGACAGAATTAGCACACAGAGGTTCCGAATCTGGAGCTGTTCCGTGTAATTGCTGTTCTCCCTTAACTCCTAGGACAGAATGTCACGATAAAATTTTCAGGTTACTTCACCTGTCAGAGATATTGAATACTATTATGAGTTGAATTTGGACAGCATAGTTGCTTTTGCAAGGAAACTTTTTCTGTTCGAACGAAATTTTGAAACAGCCATATTTCCACATCAGAAGTTTTTGCAAAACAGAAGGATTCACTTACTGGCAACATTTAGGCGTCCTTTATGTTGAGTATGGAGATATTCTGACCTTAAAAAATCAATATGTTTTATTTCCTGAGTTATAAACATGGTTTGCTATTTGCTTTCGTGATCGAGTCATGTCATTTCACAAGACATGCACGCCACACACATGATATAGTCTAAGATCCCACCATAAGATTACTACGTTAATCTATTAATAAATTGAAACACAGTTTTAATACACACTAAGAGGGGAATACGTTTCTGTTTGGTCAAAACATGGCAGCAACTGTTTCTAATTTTTTAGGGTTCCGTATATACAATATACGAATACCATATATCACTCCGGATTTCTGCCTCTGTCACATCTCCTAAACTACTGGACAGAAAAGGTTGAAATTTGGTACGATTTTATAGTTTGGTGACCTCATCAGGAGTACATATCGTAAAAGAAGAAATTTTTATTTTAGGGGTACTTCTGGGGGGGACTAAAAAAATCGACCGTTTCCCCCCTGATCTCCGAAACTACTGATCCTAAAATTTTGAAAAAAAGACTAAATATAGAACGAGCCCGAACTTTACAGGAAAAATAATGAGAAAAAATTAATATTGATTTTGTGGGGTAAATTATAGAATTGAATGAAAAATATTTTTTTTCAAGCGCATCATGTAATACACCAAATGAAAGGTCCCATTCTGAGGAACACAAATATATTTTTTTCATATTTAAAAAAATAGTTAAAAAGATATTAACGAAAATATATTAAAATTTACCCATTACCCCCCCCCTTATCTCCAAAACTATAAAACTTAAAGTTTTGAAAAAAATTAGTGGTATAGGGTCTGACCTGAAGTTTACTGGAAAAATAAGGAGAAACCTCTACTTTTAATTTTGGGGGACAAATTACAGAATTAAATGGAAAAGATAAAATTAAAATTGTATCTAACGCATCTTGTTATATATCAAATGGAAGGGCTCATTATGACGAAAACAAATACATTTTTTCATATTTTTAAAATAAATTAATTAAAAGATATTAACAAAAATATAAAAAAAAACTACCCATCCCCCCCTTATCTCCGAAACCATAAGCTGTAAAATTTTGAAAAAAAGTAGAGGTATAGCGCCTCTTCTGAACTTTACTGGAAAATAAGGAGAACCCCCTAATGTTCATTTTGGGGGGCAAATTATAGAATTAAATGGAAAATAATAAGTTATAGTGAGTTGGACTGTGTTTTTAAATAAATCCAAGAACTGAACCCGAGTGTGAAAATAAAAACAATTCAATAATAAAAATATAGAATGAAATATTTTAAAATGTAGGACCATAATATTTAATTCAAATATGAAAATCTTGAATAATAATCATGTTATATTTCCTGTCGTTCAACTAAATTGTTATAAAAAAGTAACTAAAGTTCGTCGAAATCTTGTTTTCATTTTAGCATATAAAACACAATAAAATGAATCTTCCAGTTATTTGACTATTCCCTAGGGGAAACCATTGCATATTGCCACAACTACGCTGTAAAAGCGACTGCTCTAAAAAAAGCAGACATTTATCACTGCTACTTTACCGGAGCAGTCGCATACTGCGACTGCTTCTGCAAAGTAGCAGCTTGGCCCACCACTACGTCTTTGTGATCAGCTGGGACAGACGGTGCGAGAGATTGAGATATAAAGAAAGATTGAAAAGGAATGAGAGGCGCGAAGAGGAAATATAGAGGAGCCAGCAGCTGTAATCTTCACACTTTGTTGATGATTTTAGCTACAACGTCCCATTAAAAACGTCAGATTATATAATCAATTACACATTGAATTTACAACTTACCTTTGCCATCGTGCTATAATAATCTTACACCAAATCAAGGCGCTACATCAAAGATAGGCATGAGTTCAGGGCTGCCAGATCTAACAATTTGTCTTGAATATTACAATCAGTGCATTAATTCACATTTTTTGTATTCTTACTTAAATTTTATGAAATTTATACGGAAAAAATTAAAATAATCTTTAAATTGAAAGTATATCAATAAGATTAATAAAATATTATCATAAATTCATCATTTGCAGCATAATTCTTATTATAGTTGACAAACCAACCATATTTACAGAGCAATGAAAGTTGCAAACTTACGAGAGCCCAATGAATGGCCAATATTATGTAATATATTTTTTCCTGGGTTCTATTTCAATTTCATGACGATGTAGAATAACTTTAGGAACCTCTCAAAATTTGTTATTTTTTAATATAATTTAATTCGTCTTTCACATTCGAGTCAATCCATCAAACGCTTTCTTTCCAAGCAATCTGGTTACACTGTTGCTGTTATCTGTTTGACATTGACAGTATGGACGTAAATAATGTTTTTTTTATTATATTTCATTTAATGAATGAACCAATATTATAAATAAATTTTAGCATTCTGCACTGAAGATCGTCAATTGCTACTAACCAAAATAAAAATAAATAAAATCGGTTGAGAGACAGAGGAGAAAATGGTACCGAACCGTTTTGTCTTTGTCTATTTATATATAGATAAGCAAAAAACAAAAGAAATTTGTATTTTGCGGGTTTACTTCTACGAGTTTGCTGTTAAAATCTTACCAATAATTATCTTTATACCTACTGTTATTGGAGTGATGGTATAAGCAAATAGCTGTTGAATTTTATCTACGGAAATGAGTTAAATTTTGCTCTATAAACTGGTGTATATTCTTCTTTTCTTTACATTTATTAGGTTGATTCTCGTTTTAAAGGGATGATTAGAGTGGAAATTAACAAATTTGTCTGAACTGGTAAGTTTCATGGACTAGCTCAGGCAGATTTTATTATTTTAATGAAAACTTAATTACAGTGCCGTACTTTACCCAGGTCATGTACTACTTACTAAAACTTTTGGAAAACGTCAGTAAAATTGTTGAAATTTGTTTATAGAAATGGTGTGAATAATTCTCAATTTATTTTCTTCAAATACAAGTCAGATTTCTTATCCGACTTTGAATAACAATTGAATTTTCTCTGGAAATTATTTGAAAAATTCTGATAATATTCTAAAAACATAATATACTACATACTCTGTTTTATCGAAACGAATTACTATTCCATTAAAACTTTTATACTTTCAACGTTCTAGATTGAATTTTCCTAATTTTCATCAAGAGTTTTGTATTTCAAGCATCACTTAAGGAAATTATACTCAGATTCACTTCAAATTGTAATGGCCAAAGTTCTCAACACGAAATACGATATAGGCATTTAATTGTGTTCTTTCTAATCTTAATGTTCCAGACATCATTACTGGTTGGTCCAGAACTTCAATTCACTTCTATTGATTTTTCTTAAACAATGGAAACAAAATGAAAGAATATAAAGAAAAGCAGTTATGTTTGTTTCGCGTGATTTGTTAGGTGTCTGCCTTCCATTCTTCAGTTTTCTGAAAAGTTGTACAGATTCATGCCATCTATACTGATTAGAATCTACTTGAGCATAATAGCATAATTCATATCAGTGTGCAGGGTGTTGCAAAACAGTTAAATATCAAAGATAAATTTTTTGAAATCGAAGAAACTTGAACTCTAAATTAAATATATATATATATATATATATATATATATATATATATATATATTATAATTATATAATTGATTTCGTTAATAACGGCTGATAACTTTGAAATATTACAAGAAAATATCGGGACGCAGCCAAACTTCTTGGGTTACAAGGAAATACTCTTTTAACTTATTTTTGAGAGCTTTCGAAATTATTTTATTTCATCGTCAGTCAATATACTACAAATAATACAAATATTAACAATTTGGAAGTAAAAAACTAATCACTTACGTTAGTCGAGGTTGTGTAAGCAGAAAAACATCTATAAACTTTAGAATATTCTTACAAATTTTTTTGGCAATTCAACAACAAAATTGTCACGTTGGCATATTTGATTTGAAGACATGTGATGTATATATTTTTTTAAAGTACAGGTAAACTATATTTATTCTTTGTAACTTACTGATAAATTGAAATATTATCAAGGAAACAAAAATTCATAGGGTAGCAAAAAAGTTGAAATTTATTTAATCAATCTGAGAAATCTGTATTATATTCAGATTGATTATGAGTGTTTGAAAACTTATTCTCCATTTCCAGTAAGTTACAATAAATCACATTTAAATTTTGTAAATCTGTCTTTTTATTTATGGTATTAGACTGACCGTTAATGAAGACCATCTCCAAGAAGCTACGTTTAAAACTGTTACGTTCAATGGCCAGAACTTGCGGATTTTCAATAGTGAATTGCAAAAATCTATTATAAGTGTAAAAAATGTTTAAAAGTTCATCTTTGCCACCAACAGGAACACTACAGACAATATCATCTACGTATTTTTTTAAAAATGGAATTTTAAAAGTAAGTTTAGGTATACATTCAGAGACCAGATCGTCCATAACGTACTGAGCAATAATAGGAGAAAGCTTAGAACCCATTGGTGAGCCAAAAACCTGCTTATAAAACTCAATAAGTTAAAAGAGTATTTCCTTGTAACCCAAGAAGTTTGGCTGCGTCCCGATATTTTCTTGTAATATATATTATTATATATATATATATATATATATATATATATATATATATATATGTCGGAGATAACGAAATAGTTGGTTTCTCAAGTGGCGAAGGTCTAAAGACTATATAGTTTGTATTATCGGAAACAGGATATTTGTGCTTTCGTACTTTTGTTTACGATTATTATATTCTCTTACAAATTTGCCAGCTAGGGACCGGGGGTGAATCACAATCACCCGGCGAGCTGTTGATTACGTGATGGTCGGTGAGTCAGGTGTTATGCACGTTGTTTGTCATGAGAATCATATCGAGATGAACGAGGGCAGTTCTGTTCGAACCTCGAGCGAGGTAAGATCGTAGAAGGCTATCGCGTAATCGGGATTTCGCCGCGGTTCCGAGTAGAATAGCTTGCGTACCAATTTAGATTAATAATATCATATCGCTACGCCGATCGAATTTATGTTATGTGGCACCCAAGATAAATTGATCATCAACATTATCTATTGTTCGTATAGTTTGAAACTCCAGTGGTAGATCATTATGGTGCCTTCGGTCAATTTAGTGTGATTATTATTTGTCGAATAAATGTTTAGCCCACATTTATTCCCTTTTGGATCAAACCCGACATTCCCCCTTGGATCTAAACCCGACATATATAAACGGCTGCCTGTGATTGGCCCTTGGCGTTCAGTGGCCACGCCTCCGGCTTGCTGAATGCTTATTTCGGATTGAGTTATAGGACGGGTCCGGGCCGGTCCGGTGTTTAATAGAATTTTCCAACAATTCGCTAAGTTCTGGATTTCATTGCGTGCGTTTAGACTGTAAGGCCTCTTCGCTATTTCAATTGCCTCTTTTACAAGTCTTGATTTCGGGTGTTCTATATTTGCCAGTAATCTGGTGTTCTCAAAGTCTATTCAGTGGTGGCGTGTTCCGCAATGGATGTTGTTTGTTCCTGTTTTCTTATGGCGTTCTGGTGTTCATCACGTTTAGCTTGAATTCTTCTGTTAGTTTGCCGCAAGTAGGTTTTATAACAGTCTGCACATGGAATCTCGTACACTCCCTGTTGTTCTAAAGGGATCCTCGTTTTCGGAGTCCTCAACACCGTGCTTATTTTTCTGCCTGTATTGAAAATATTATCGATATTGTCTCCGTAGAATTCTTGCAATACTGTCCGTGGTACCCTTGACATACGGTAAATAAGCCTTGGTTATTGGTGTCTCATGCTCCTCGTCTGTTTGTCTCGGTTTTGACTTTAGGGCTCTTTAAATATTTCGGTCTGTAAATCTGAAAAATTACGATTTTGATATTTTTTAAGAAACCTGTTTTAAAATATGTTCACTGTTAAATATTGTAATTACCATAACTTACAAAAACAACTGAATCAACATTTATTAATAATTCTAATACCTCGTATCTAATTATGAAAAAATTTTATAAAGTTAAAAGGCCGTATCTACACGAAAAGTGTCATCCGTTTCGATTTTTTACGATAGTTTACAATTCCGTTTTTTTTTTTTGGTTTGAGAAACGTTATTTTGGTTTAGAATGAGAAACTGTTCAAAATTTTGCTTTTTTATTCCTTTCATTAATACTTAGTTCAAGGTCTGTCCATAAGAACGAAAATTTAGAAGAATTAAACAAGTAAGTTTTAACATAAAATATGACATTTATTTATGTTGTTGATGTGTTAGTTGTGAATAAGTTCCTTTTCTACCTGTTGTTTGGTTATTGTTTCACGTGACATGGAATTAATTAAGAAAAACTATGCAACTGAAGAGGAAATTCCCTGAAAAAGAAATAAAAGTCCCAATCCTGACAAGAGAAACGTTTCCAACAAAAAAAGAAGGCAAGAAGGCAAGGTAACAGGAATTAATCGGAAACAAAGAAAAATATCTCGTGCAAATCAATTTAGCGTAAAAACTCAAAATAGCGCCCTTGTGTCAAGATAAATGTAGAAAAATGCATATTATCCTTTAGTAAATTTTGGAAAGTCATGCATTAGCATGAAAAAAATTATATAATCTCTTCCAGGTGTCATTCTTTTGTACGCAAGACAATATATATATAATATATATTGTTTCTGGTAAGTGAACCTTCATCAGTTCCGCTTCCCACAATTGAATGTCCTCTCGAACACTTGTTTATGTATTTGATACATTTCGTTAAATTTGAAGACGCGAGATGTAAAGACCGACATCTAGGATTTTCGGCGTTCCGAATCTGGAGCCGTTCCATGTAATTGCTGTTACCCGTAATTCCTAGGTTAGAATGTCACGATGAAATTTTCAGGTTACCTTCACCTTTCAGAGATATTGAATACTCTCTTCGAGGTGTCATTCTTTTGTAGGCAAGACAATATATATAATATATATTGTTTCTGATTAGGGAACCTTCATCAGTTGCGCTTCCCACAATTGAATGTCCTCTCGAACACTTCTTTATGTATTTGATACATTTCGTTAAATCTGAAGACGCGAGATGTAAAGAATGACACCTCGAAAAGAGTATTCAATATCTTTGACAGGTGAAGTTAACCTGAAAATTTCATTCTAAACTTGGAATTACGGGTAACAGCAATTACATGGAACGGCTCCAGATTCGGAACCTCTATGTGCTAATTTCCCCGAAAATCCTAGATCTAGGTCTTTACATCTCGCGTCTTCAAAAAAAATATGTTGCAGCACATGTCGAGTATGTTTTGAACAAAAAAGACACAACAGATGGACCTTCTCGACGAAATGGACATACAGGTATTATTTATCAGTACAAGGATAAATTAAAAGTATGCAAGAAAATGTTCTTAAATACACTGGGTGTGGGAGAAAGTATGATACATGGATGGGTTTAAAAGTTTGCTAAACTTACCTTCACAATATTGCTGGAAAGAATCTTAGTAGATAAGCTATACAGGTTCTGGAACAAAATCGACCAAAAATACATGTAAATTCCCATAAGAGATTCTAAGGTCCCAAAACCACGAAATTGAACCAAATTTACCCCCTCCACTCCCACTTCAGTTGGGGGTGGTCTGCTCGCGGCTCCTTCGGGAGGCTCGGCGGGCGTCGGGTCGGGGGCGCTATGTCGGTTGGGAACGGGGGGCGGTCGTACGTCGGGGGTACGCGGGGCCGCGGTGGCTGGCGTAACGCGGTGGTATGCGTTGCGTAGGGAATTCGCTGGCTTTCGGCTGCTTCCGTCGGGGTTGCGTGACGTCATTAGGGAAAAGGACTGGCTCTTGTCGGGTGCTTGTCGCAGGGGTGTATCACAGCCGGGTGCTTTGGCCGCGAGTGGCGAAACACATCTTAAGAACATATGTGATGAACGAAACGTTTGAACAACGAAATAAATTATCATATGCGCGAGAGCGGCAGCTCGTTCGAGTCTCTGCTTTCGTCGGATAAACCAGGGCCACGAGGGCGCCTAGTCCGGGCGTTAGATCTCTTAATATAGATAATTCGGCAATTTTAAGCAAAAAAATGTACCGAAAATGCATCGTAAATAATTAATAGGTTCCCAAATATTCGGTAATTAGCATTTCATTACAAATAATAAAATATATTTCTGCAAAGGCAATAACAAAAGATAAGCGAAACCGCAACTGGTGAACTGATAACCATGCGAAACTCGAGCACTGGTTGAAAGTACAGTGGCTGGTTGAATGTAAACATGGAAACCGTTAATTATAAAAGTAGATGCGGTTTTCATTGAAGAGATAATGGTAGCTAATAATGTAAAAAAATAAATACGTAAATGAGGAATAATAATTGTGACTTGAATCGTTGGATTTTGTATCGAGTGATGGGTAATTCGGAAGGAATACCGTTGGAGAAATGGTTGGAACCACTACAAATGTTGAAAATGACTGGTACGGGAACGTTGCAAATGACTAAAAAAGTATAAATGGTAGAAATGGTAGCAAAGGGCTGGTAGAATGGTTGAAGCCGCTACAAAAGCTAGAAACGTCCCATAGAAACGACTAGAAACTTAGAAATATCTGTTAGAATGGTTGGAGCCGTTACAAATGTTAGAAATGTCCCGTAGAAACGACTAGAAACTTAGAAATGGCTGGTTGAAGCCACTACAAAAGCTAGAAATGTCCCGTAGAAACGACTAGAAACTTAGAAATATCTGGTAGAATGGTTGGAGCCACTACAAAAAACTAGAAATGTCCCGTAGAAACGACTAGAAACTTAGAAAGTGCTGTTGGAAATGGTTGAAGCCGCTACAAATGTTAGAAACGTCCCGTAGAAACGACTGCGTCAGTAGAAACGGCTGGTAGAATGGTTGAAGCCGCTACAAAAGTTAGAAATGTCCCGTAGAAACGACTGGGACAGTAGAAATATCTGGTAGAATGGTTGGGAGACGCTACAAAAGCTAGAAATGTCCCGTAGAAACGACTGGGACATAGAAATATCTGGTAGAAATTGTTGGAGACGCTACAAAAGCTACAAACGTCCCGTAGAAACGACAGGGACAGTAGAAATGCCTGCTGGAAATGGTTGGCGCCTCTATAAAAGTTAGAAACGGCCCGTAAAAACAACTGGAACCATACAAACGATTGAACCCGTTAGAAATTGAATGGTTGAAGTAAAGGTGTTGCAAAGGGTAGCAACAGACTAAAAACGGTACAAAAGATAGAAACGGCACATAGAAACGACAGGAACCGTAGAAATGACTGCTGAGTTTAAACAAAGTCACTACAAATGCTAGAAACTGTTGTTACAAATGGTTTGAAACAAATCTGTTTGCAAAAAGCAGGGAAGAGGAAATCAGAAAGTGTAAGGGGCTCGCAAATGTTTACTTACATCTAACAGGTCCTTATAAATGCTAGAAATGATGGTAACGGGGCTCGTATTAGGAGAAAATTTATGAAAGTTTGCATGGAGACAGTTACTAGTAAAAAGGTATTCAATTATCAGTTTTATCACTGAGAATTTGTCACTGGAGAAGGTTACTAAACGCAACAGTCACGGGCCAACCAAATCAGTGCTTTTGAAATGTCAGAGAAAAAATTGGTTCGTAGTGATGATTGGGGATAGGAGGCCCCTGGTTGGTAGGATCATTACAAGATGGTAGAATTTTTGTAGATAGGTTGTAATATTTTGGAAACGCAAGGAAATAAACATAAATAACTTTCCGCTGATGTATCATATGTTGCTGTAATATAAAATGTTAAATACAATCTCTCCAGCTTCATATATTCAAGAAAGAGATCAGAAATCTGATAAGTAGGTTCAGTAAACCGTACCTTATCTGTGTCATCGTAAGACCTGCTCTCATGATTTATCACCTGCTAACTATGAGTATATGTAACTTATATGTTT
Organism: Octodonta nipae; assembly: GCA_034190945.1. NCBI lineage: Eukaryota > Metazoa > Arthropoda > Insecta > Coleoptera > Chrysomelidae > Octodonta > Octodonta nipae. Next base: position 68,840,611 of record CM067224.1, read on the forward strand.
ATAAAGAATAAAGTTTCCTCAGCCCGATTTCATATTTGACAAGTGAAATGTAATAGCTATGAATTAAAGCAGATAAACGGAACAACTCACCCATATAGAAATTTTTGGAAATAGAACAGGACCTGCTCCCCCCTTACATGACGTCATAAGCTGCACTCTCATTGGTTTATCAGCACACCTGCTAACCATCAGTATATGTAACTTATAAGCTTGTAAAGAATAAAGTGAAAATAATATCTTACAAATGATAAGCATTTGATGTTCTTTAGAAAGATACTATGGATGTGAAGTGGTTGCGGTAGAAAATCACTCGACCTAAGAGAAAACAAATGTGTGCGTAAGATTTTATAATACTAACCATAAAGAGTTCTATTCCACACCGCCCAGGAGGCTGAACTCAAGGCGCGCTTGTTTTTTTATAGTGGAACATCCCCTAAAGGCCTATATAACCACTTTGTGACAATATGAGCAGTGAAATTTTAATCAAAATCAATAAAAGTAGTTCTTTAAGTAATCGTACTATAAGGCTGCATGAATAGTGATCCTAATAAAGATAGTTCTTTAAGTCATCATGCTATAGGGTTGCACGAGCAGTGATCTGTAACTTAATAAAGATAGCTCATTAATTCACCCAGCATGTAATACATGGGAGCATAATCAATGAATATTAGATCAATAAGCGTAATTCTGTAAGTAATCATTCTATAAGGCTGCACCACAGTGATCCTTAACTTAATAAAGATAGTTCTTTAAGTCATCATGCTATAGGGTTGCACGAGCAGTGATCTCTAACTTAATAAAGATAGCTCATTAATTCACCCAGCATGTAATACATGGAAACATAATCAATGATTATTAGATTAACAAGATTAATTCTTTAAGTCATCATGCTATAGGGTTGCACGAGCAGTGATCTCTAACTTAATAAAGATAGCTCATTAATTCACCCAGCGTGTAATACATGGAAACATAATCAATGATTATTAGATTAGCAAGATTAATTCTTTAAGTCATCATGCTATAGGGTTGCACGAGCATGTTCAAGCATAGACTGAATATGAGAAGGTTATGATGTATATAGCTATAATATATTCAAGTATAATGGAGTTTAAGTTTCCATAATAGAATAATGACCCCAAGCCAATGTTTCATAGGAGTCCGAAATCTGATATCGTTTATCATCCTCTGGACTTAGGGCAATTTTCTGTTGAGTAATTGAGTACACTGTATGTTTATTGGCTTTGATGAGATTTTGTTCGACTGATTTGGTTTTAAGTTTCTCCAGGCACTCAATATAATCTTCAAATGTAATTTTAGTCTTAAGGGAGGATTTCTTTACTCCTTTAGCTTTCTTTGTGGGCTTGATATCTTCATCCAACTTGCTGGTATACATTTTAGATTTAAGCCCTATAAAATCAATCAATATCTTACCATTATTCTCATCTTTCCACATACCGAGCACTTTCTTATTTACTAGAGGGATTCCGAATCTGTTGTCTGGAGGATAATCTGAGGTATCAAATCTCTCATGACAGTCCCTTTTCACTATTTCATAAACATCTCTATTCCTTATCTCTGTGAATAAGCTGTCTGTGTCCGTATATGCTACAGAGACATCATCACCGAATTCTTTCTTTAAATAACCATAATAGAAATCATATACTGTTGTTTTAGCCAAGTCCAAAACAGCCATGCCTACGTACATGGGTTTATTAAAGAGGATTTCCAACTTTGCGAGCTCAACTGCAACTAAATTTTCATTGAAGATTGTGCAAGACTTGAATTCTGGTTTGGATATCATTGCCTCTAAGCCGTATCTACCCTGTCATTTGGAAATCAGTCGAACATTGGCCCGTTTTCGTAAATTTTCTAAACATTTTCCAAATACGGCATTATTCATTAATTTGAATAGATTCTTTTCAAATTCAGTCTTCGCTTGACTCCTTAACCTGGTGTTTAAGTCTATGTATGACTTAAGCCAAGGTGATTGGTTAAATTTGAGAGCACGATGAATTTTCGTGAGCTTAAGACCATATTGCAATGCCTGTTTTAAATTTCTATAATGAATGACGTATTTATGTTTATCATATAACGTAGCCAGTAGTTTTCTGTTTTTGGAACCGGGGGAGTTATATGTTGCGGGCAGAATGGCAACTCATTGTGCTCATCATGCAAATGCTTGGGATACTCCAGATCAACTTCCAAAAAATAACCAATGTCTGAATCATCGGGAATTTGAGTGACATCGATGTTAGTGTCAACCCATTCGAACCCTCCATATGGTAAATATTGAGACATTGCGAACCCATATTGGTTATTGCAGTCGTAATATTTTAAGGTCACTGTAGGCTTAGTAGGGTCATAAGCTTTCATATATCTATTATTAGCAACACATCGTCTCTTTGAACATTGTGATAATCCCCCTCGGATTCCTTTTTCAACAAATAATAATTGCTCAATGTCTGTAAGAAGCTCCAATTCCTGTCTGGTCTTGAAAAGCATACAATCCCATGTATAACCAGGTAATGTGAAATAATGACCTGGATCTAGACCATAACTTTCAAGGCTACTGTTTCGAAACTTTTCAAAAACATCAGCCAGCAACATAATATCAGTCTTCATATATAAATCAGTGTACTCACCCAAGTTTTTGATTCCAAACTCAGTCCACACCCGTCTTGCATGAGCGTATTGTTCATCGGTGATGCCAGTATCTTCCAGTTTGTTATAAAATTTATCCTGACTTGGTAAAGATTCATCCGAAAATTTTTCAAAACAGTCAAGATAATCATAGCAGAATACCCCCTTTTTAGTTAATAAAGTGAATTGATTGTCATGTAAACCGGAAAATTGTGAACGTAGTTCAGGAAACTGTGGTAATGAGGAGGCAAGAGTGTCAAGTGATGCAGCAAGAAATCTAAATGAATCGATGAATCGGAATTTAATTAATGAGTCGTTGAAATGTTTGGTGAATGAGATGTACTTTTCCTTAGTAATAGGAAGTATATCAATCTTTCCTTCAGCACACTGCGCAATTTGATCGATAATGAAGTGGCTATCGTATCCTGACAAGTTGTGAAAAACAACGGGTACTATATGCGTGTCCTGATAATTAATATTACAAGATTCATGGGCTGGACCACGATAGTTTGATTTTCTGCTATCACTATTATTAAATCCAGAGGCAAGATGGAAATGGTCACGCACTTTCATGTCTTCAGGAGTGAACGGTTTCTCGCAGATATGACAAAGAGTGGCTATATCATACTGGTGCTGCTCTTCATGTGAAAGTGGATCGATGTCGTACGGACAGAGGAAAATGGTGTTTAGATCTTCTGATAACTGTAGCATTTCTTTAGCAAACCAGTCTATGCAGGATGATCCTCTATAGGAACGGTAGAAAGATAATGAATCGTCATAAAAACACTTCAGGTAATATCCTATAGCTCAAGGGATGTGTTCTTGATATTTGGTTTTATCATTGATAGGCTTCAGAACACTTTCCAAATCAGCATAAATAATGAAGGGAGATCTCTCTTTGTTTTTAAAGTTTCTAAACTTTAAAATCTTGTTGGTATCGTCTGGCAATCTCATCCTACATTTGTTCAGCATACTACAGTCCTCCATATGAATATTAAGTTTGTCTTCGGAACAAAAATAATGCAGACAGCGGTCACAAAAGTATTTTTTATGTTTATCTTTACTGAGTTGAGAAGATACCAGTCTGGACAAATCTTTGATCCATAGAAAATGATAATTTACAGGAGTTGAATCATCTTTATCGTATCGGTCCTGAATCAGCAGAAGGTTTACATGACGATCCCGTTTATCTCTAGTGAAATATGTTGGTAGTACTATAAATTTTTTAGACTTCTTCAGTATGTATACATTGACTGAGATGTTGTTTTGTTTCTCAAATCGTGGGATTTGTGGTGTCGTCATCGGAAACTGGATGCCTTTGAGCTTCAACACCTGTGAGTAGTGTGGGTATTTGGAAAGGCGATGGGGATTTTCTTCAGTAGGAAATAAAGCTGAAACAATACTCCAAGCAAAGCAGGCATTATCTTCGTTCTTAACATTGATGCATGAATGCTTCCTCTTTATTTCACCAGGTAGATCAACATAAGATGACCCAAGTTGGGGAGTATACTTGTTAATGTTTACACCCAAATTATGGATTCTCACTAAAGCCCAACCACTTGAACCTTCTGAAAATTGATCAACATCTTTCATAAACGGTTGTACTACACATTCCTCCCACCATTCATTTAAATCGGTATCTCTCAGTATAGAAGCATTCGATGTGTTGAAATACTTGATTTCAGAGACCACTTGTTCTGCCTTAGACATCTCAAATTCAGCGGCAAATACTGTATTCACTTTCACGGCCTCTTCATACTTCAAAACATTCTGGATACGCCTCATGAAAAGTGATTTGCAGTCGGAGAAAAAAGTTTGAATATCCTTATGCTTGAGATTTGCTATCACTCCAGTCCTAACACGCCTCTTAAATGCAGATATACAGTCAAACCATCGCACTCTGTCACTAGTCCATTCTCTACGCGATGACCCAACTCCAGATCCTTTCTTTTGCAAATATTTTATTTGGGTTCGGAAAGTCTTAATGTTGGCTAACGTTGCCTGGAGGTTCTGTTTTTCACCCACTGTTGTCGCTCTCTTTATCTGATGATGAAGATGTCGGATTGCCTTGGTACATTGCCTAAGTCCATCCTCCGCGGTGGATCCATCAAATTTCTCACGCAGATTCACCAATAGAGCAGTTACTGCAAAGAGAATACTCTTCACCAGTGCAGAGAGAACCATGGTTTCTATAAGAGATTTAAATTAACTAATAAACTTTGAAATCACTGTTTTAGTTAATATGCACTACAAGCACGTCTTGACTCACTGAGTGAAACTCAAAGACTAATGTATTCTCTAGTATGAAAAACTACTTTTATAGTCATATATTCATCATCATTCACCTGAGGGTATGTTCCGAATTATGAGTGAGTTCAGAAACTACTATCATAATTTAATATATTAAGCCTGCAAATGAAATAATGTCCGATGCCGAATAAGTATATACTATATAATCCTTGAAATATACTTCCTGAACACGATCCAACCCCCAACAAATAAAAATAAATTAACAAAAATTTGGAAATAGAACATTGAGTTGAAAGCCAGACAAAGTGGTTGATTCATAAAACAAACTACAAATGTATGATATAACCTGTAATAATTCCAATAATTTTTGAACGACAGGCACAAAATATTGGAAGCTAATTAACAAAAATTTGGAAATAGAACATTGAATTGAAAAGCAGTCAGAAAATACTTGATTCGATAACAAACTGCAAAATTTACGCTAACATTTTTTGAAAAGCAGCCACAAAATACTAGAAGCAAATTAACAAAAAATGAAATTAAGTAAATACTCACATAAAGTTTTTTAGAACAACACAAATACAATCACTAGATACACTTAAAAAGCAATCTCTTTGAAAGTCGAATTAACAGTGAATTTAACACAACACAATCACTAGATACACTTAAGATGTGATCACTTTTGTAGTCGAATTAACAATGAAATAAAAATTCGCGAATTATTTTATTTATCAGCATCGAACTACGTCATTTGCGTATAACGAAATTTCCGTTAGTTCTAGAAAAACAACTAATTAATGCTTATCATATGGGAACTTCCTGCAAAAGTTTGTTGCTGCAAACAACATGATAACCTAATCAAACCACAGCTTCCTGTAAATTTATTTAGCTCGGTTTCAATTAGCGTAAACAAGATATGACAGTTTCCTTTCACTGCGGTCATCATTTCCGGTTTGTGGTTTTGATATCTAAAATACCAGATATAATGTGAATTTATTATCAGGAAATTTCCGGTTTGTGGTTTTGATATCTAAAATACCCGATATAATGTGAATTTATTATCAGGAATTTTTAAATAATCACGGATTCATGATTTATATTATTTTTCGATTTTATTAACATTACATTTAAATAAATACAGATTTATGATTTGAGAATTTATTATCAGGAATTTTTAAATACATTTATGATTTTATTGGCATGAATTTTTAAATAAATACAGGTTTTTATTCATCTCTCAAGACGTAAAAAATTCCTGGTTCCACCAGGAGTAAACTAATCGCATCTGGGAGCCCTTCTATTGCTGGGCGCTGAGTTCTAGCTCCTCCACGGGCGAACTAAGCCTCTATGAAATCAGTACGACCGCCCATACCTGCACGTTTTATCTGTTTCGGTGGCTTCCAAACGGATATTTAGCTTTTCCGGTAATAGCTATGATATCAATAAAATTTACGCTGGTATCTCTACCATATCAACTTTAATAGTACACATTATCGTTGACGGATTGCAGTTTCAAGGGTCTCTGGGTCTTTATCTGCTAATATTTTACAAGCCGCTACAGATGATTTAGAAGCGTACCGAAGAGTGTTGGTGATGACATCAGCACGCCAGAATGCAGCAGGGCATTTGAAAGCTTCAAGTCTGTATGCTATGCCATTTTTCCACCTTTAACCCAGAAGCAATGTTTTACGGGAACCAGGGAACTTAACAAGTCAATGGTGTACTTGGATGATTCCAACGAATTAGTTGAACTGATGATTAAGTTCTAGGAAGCAGGTAATACCTCTCACGACAACGAAATAATTGTCATTTTAAATTAACTTAAGGAAACTAATATTATACAAGATTTCTATAGAAAAATGTTTTTTATATATTAACACTTATTAACAAAGTTATCAGTTACGCAATGAGGCTTAACAAATTTGACAATACCTCCCATCAGCCAGCATTCCACATAGCCTATCTTTTATGACAGTGCCGTTTTCCTTTACCGCAGAGGGAAACATTGATGCTGAGAAACTGAAAATTACTAATGTTGAAGTACCGACGAATGCCATGGATGCCGCCAACAAGCAGTACGTTGATAAGAAAATAGCAAACGGACTGCAACAACTACATAGTGATTTTCCCATAGCTTTCAGCAACTACACTGGTGAAATTCAGCAAACCTTATCTTTGTTTAAGCAAAACCAAAAGGCTAGCGAGGAACGTGGAACCCAAAACTTGGCTGCAATGAATTCTCGTATGTTTAAAACCGAACAAGCTTTGGAAACCCAACTACAAAATATATCGCTTCTCATTTCAAAATTTAATACAATTGAAGCTCAGTTGGAATCTGCTCGGAAAGAATATAAGGAAACCATCACAAAATTTGAAGCCTGTTTTAATGACAACCTTATATCTCAGCAAAAACATATAAATGATCTGGAACTTTCTATGAAACAAGCTTCTAAAGGTGTTGATGCAGCAGAAGTATTAAATATTGTTCGAAAAGATAGGGCTATAGATCTTTCTGATCTAACTGAACTTAGAGACAAGATTACAAAAGTAGTGCCTGACCTATACGGAAATATGCAAAAACTACATGATCATATTGCAAATCAAATGTTGGAACAAAATCAAAAACTTGAAGCAATCGCAGACAGTATTGCCGAAATTAATTACGTCACTAATAAGTTGTCTACTGCCTTAAGTAGTTATTTGTTAGCAACATGGTAGTGTCATATTTAATAGGAAAATTATCATGGAAACTTTGGCCATTAAAAACAATTGTTTACTTTTAGTCAGTAAATGTAATGTCTCCTATGGTGAAACACTCTAAGGAAAAGATCTTGGTTGTTAATGAAATGTGTGAGAAGAAAGTTTGCTCAACGTTGGGTAATAATCATGGGGTTTGATGAAGAGTCTGAATTGAATAAATGCATATAAATTAAATGATTAGATTTTATTTCATCAGTTCAATATCATGGAGTGTCACGATTATTATCAGATATATGAAAATCTAATCGATTTTTACTTTTGAAAACTGGCTGTCGGATTTCTCTCCTGAAAAGTTAGCCAGAGCGTGAATCATTTACCAACAAGAAGCTGTGAGTCACAAAGAGGACGTTGTCATATGTCCGTTTTGTGAAACTGGAGGACACAGCTGGGAAGATAGTGACGATCCTTTGGCTGATCATTTAGACTGGAATTCGTATTGTCGCTTCTTTGATATACATGACACTTACCATATAAATAGACCAATCATTTACGAAAACATGGCAACGGTTGGCAGCAGGCTTGCGACTTTTAAAGACTGACCCATCTGAGATTGAGACAAAAGCCTGAACAGATTGCGAATGCTGGATTCTTTTACACTGGTTATGGCGACCACATAGCCTGCTATTGCTGGGGTACAGAACTTAGGAATCTCTTACGTTACGATAATATCGAAAAGCTTCATGCAAAGGCGTTTGAGCAGTGTTTGCTCCTTAAAACATGTACCCCTCACTGACTCCAACACATAAAATTTGCTTAAGTAATGGCTATTGCATTATAGACACTTGGCGAGCTGCTTAGATTATTCTATTAAATTAGATCACTGTTGTTTATGTAGAACAGCTATAGCTGGTTATTTAAAAATATATGTATGCTAAAAATAAAAATGTTTGAACATATTTTCTTTTATTTAAACATATAATACTTACTGTACAATAACAACAGTAACACCTATTGCTACGATAAATACATAAACTGTTTTATTCTGGGTTGGTAGTTTGTTGGGCATCGTTATAATCAACCAGGTTGGAATTATTCCATTACTCAAGATAATGAAACTGATTTCTCAACCTATAGCGAGCCATTTTAAGTTCCCAAGTCAGAGCGTTACCTATGGGATATGAGCCATTTCTTTAACAAGTTGGGCATTAGGTTTTTGCTACAGCCCTTATAGTTGCATGGAAAGACTTCCGCTGCCTACGTATGAGGTACCATTCACTCTTACTAAGAGTCATTCATCTCTGTTTTTATGGTTAATGGACTTGGGAGCTACTCGATTGAGTACATCATTCCTCAAGCGTGAATGTGTGTTACAACTCTGAAATACAGTGTTATTTAAGTGACTACTGATAGAAATTTCTATATGTAAGCTAATTTTTATTCATCCATTTGTCCATGATTTAAATCAAACCCAATTTTTGATTGCTTCAGCAAAGTTCGAAAACAACCAACATAGTTTTGTAATTTTTTCAAAGTTCCCACACATACATTTCCATGACGAATAGCTCAATTAAAAAATCTCAGATGTCGCTAAGCCACGTTGGTATCTCAGCATAGGAAACAGAGTTATCCAACTCGACTGTTTACATTTTTCAACATAGATCTGTACCAATTTTATTAGTCAACATTTTTGAAAAATCTCTGCCACTGTAATTATTTGTTGATTTTATTGCTTTTGTTTGCTAACAATTCTAAATATAAATTAACGTTTAATTTTTTTAAATATTTTGCTTATACGTATAGGATCATTTATTCACTATAGTATAGGCAATTTGTTACTGCATCCGACTTATGACGTCGCCAATAATCGCTGTTGAATTATTTCGTTTTCCAGCAAAATAGAAATGCTGATAAATCATAAGTTTTGTAAAAACCACAACATCCACATTCCTACCTACATTGGGAGTGGACTATTCAAAATTTATTTGATTAGGTATTTCAAGTTATGCTTACCAATTTTTAAAAATATTGATATTACTCTTTGCAAGGAATTCAAATAAACAAGTGAAATATTTATTTGTAATTAAAATTATTGCTGAAATTATATTACTCTATTCTTCGTAGAACCAGAAGAGGTATCTATATTTAACACTTTGTTGAATGATCACTCTTCTCCGTCCTCTGTTATACAATACTCATACTTCTCCATAAATAACGATTATTATAGCCTCTATATTCAGCAAATTAATAAATTCTTTAAAGTCACTGTAAAATTAATAGATGTCAGTTTATCTTTTGGTAATAGGATTTGTTATTCATGTTGAAGAACACCTTCATAATTGTTTAACTTCACCATTACTGCATCATATTTCCAAAAAATTGGAAAACTTATAGTGTGCTATCAGAGAGTAATTCTTCTCTGGTAGTTGCTTTAGCAGAATTAAACCACGTTGAAAGACATCTTTTTCAGTAATAAGATGTATGTTCATTATTTCTCTCCCATTTCAACCAGATAATAAAATCTAAAGATAGCTGTCGCCTCCTATTTATTAGCAACATTTTTTAATTAAACCAACTATCACCTCTACAGGTTTGATTTCTAAAAACACCTCAAATCTAAACATCAATTTTTTTAAGTCATTTTATGCAAACGAAAATTAAGATTTTCCTAAATAAATATTTTTAACCTTTCTATAAAAATATGAAGTAAATTATTTGTTTTTGTAGGGTGTATCTAAATTGATTTAATGCTTCTACTTGATTATTTCTCTGATTCTACTAGCTTATTACTAATTATATATAAACTAAATATTAAGTCCAAAAACCATCTGATCACTGTATTATAAAGCCAAACAACTATCGCTTCTACAGGTTTGATTTCTAAAAACACCTCAAATCTAAAGACTCCAACAACAATTTTTTTAAGCCAAGCAAGCGAAAATGAAGGTTTTCCTGTATACATATTTTTAACATTTACCTATAAAATATACTATAATAAATTACTTCGAAGACATGTGTTTTTGCAGGATCTAACTAAATTAATTTTATGCTTGTACTTGATTATTTCTTTGATTCTATTCTTTTACTTATATATTTCAAATTGAACACTGCTAATAATTTCGATTACTATCAAAAAAATAATATTCAATTTACCCCGTCTAAACGTTTTCGCGTAAAGATAAATAAATTCCACTGCATTGTTAACCGCAACTTCTTCCGGGTGATATATTATTAATAACTAAACGAATTACATTTTATTTTCCCATGTATATATGCAAAGTAAATTAATTTGAGAATTGGATGGTATTATTCTCGGGTATTTTATCGCAATATGGTGTTTCAGTATGAAAAATAAAATATTTTAATCAGTTATTAAGTAAATTAATTGGAGAATTATATTTGGATAATGTTTAATTCTCGAGTATTTTTTTATGCAATTATTGGTGGTGTTTCAGTGTGTAAAATAGTGAACTGGTTGATAAATATTATTCGTAGAGGATCTGTGTTGGAAAAAATATATGGGTATGTATACGAACATTTTTATATATATATATATATATATATATATATATATATATATATATATTTATTTCATTGCTATTGTTCATTCAACATTGAATCATTTGTACATTACATATTTATGCCATAACATCAAATTTTTATTGGATTTTCTTGGCTGTTTTCTCTTAGAAAAAGTTTATGGCTAAGTACTGAAATTAATTTTATTACCAAAGTTTTTGAGTACCTGTCTTAGAAACAAGTTTATAACTATATACTGAAATTAGTTTTGAAGTTAAAGCTATAAGTACCTGTCTTAGATTTGTTTGGCCCGACTCTGCCTTAGAACAAATTATATAAAGGATCTTTATAGCAGTCATCACATTGCCAACTATCGAACCCTTTGCCTACATTCGTCACTAAGTATAGTAATTAGTTTTAATACTAAAGTTTTTGAGTTCCTGTCTTAGAAAAGATTTGTTTGAATGAGCTATTTAGATTTAGCTGTTTCAAGAATAGAATTACTTTGTACATTTTACTCTCATATCAATAATTCCTTGGGGGAAACACATTCCGTGATATATGATGATGAACCATCAGTGTGTTCGAATCTCTGTGATGTCTTTTTTTCCGCTACCGTTGGTTTTTTGTTTTGGTTGTGACTGTGTCTAATACCGTTCTCCAGCAACAAATTCTTAGCTTTTCCTCTTGCAAGAAATAAAATTGCTTTTAGTTTGTAGGAATAATAAATATAACAGCCTTTCGTTCCAACTTTTTATAGAGCAACACTTGCAACAAATATTAATTTTTTTCTGTATATTGGCTTGCATGATGAGATACAACCAGCAGTGTGTTCGAATTTCAACATGTCGATTTAAGAAACCTGTAATAACTTATGCAGGTTTGTCAAGCGTTACATCCTATTATTTTTCGAAAGTTCTAGGTCTCTGAGGAAGCAAATTGTTGCTACATTTCATATGCATTCTTTGTTATATCTTTTTTGATATAAAAGCTTTGATGAGCCTATGGTGATGACGTAACTTTTTCTAGCATTTATAAGGACCTGTTAGATATAAGTAAACATTTGCGACCTCATTACACTTTCTGATTTCCTCTTCTCTACTTTTTGCAACGGATTTGTTTCAAACCATTTATAGCAACAGTTTCTAGCATTTGTAGTGACTTTGTTTAACCTCACCAGTCATTTCTACGGTTCCTGTCGTTTCTATGGCCCTAGCCTTTGTAACGGTTTCAAACATTTCTACCCTTTGTAGCGGCTCCCACCATTTCTAGTATTTCTAGTGGCATAAAAACACTCCCCAAATATGAAACGGAATCCTACTTTGGATACTTTTAAATCGGGACATATCTATTCTTTACAAGCTTATAAGTTACATATACTGATGGTTAGCAGGTGGTCAGCCAATGAGAGTGCAGCTTATGATGTCATGACCGGAAGGCCCTGTTTACAGGGCGTTCTTATCAGATTTCCGATCTCTTTCTTTAATAAATGAAGCTAGAGAGAGAGAGAGAGAGATAATAATGTTCTAATCAACCATTCTACCAGTCGTTTCTACAGTAGTTTCTACGGGCCATTTCTAGCTTTTGTAGCGGCTCCAACCAGCCATTTTTAAGTTTCTAGTCGTTTCTAACTTTTGTAGAGGTTCCAACCATTTCCAGCAGCGATTTATTCTGTCCCCGTCGTTTCTATGGGCCGTTTCTAGCTTTTGTAGTGGCTCTAACCATTTCTAGCAGCGATTTCTACTGTCCCAGTCGTTTCTACTGATCCAGTAGTTTTACGAGCCGTTTCTAGTTTTTGTAGCGGCTTCAACCATTTCCAACGGTTCCAGTCGTTTCTACAGTCGTTTCTAAGGGTTCTTTTTCATGTTTCTACCATTTGCAATGGATCCAGCCATTTCTACGGTTCGTTCCTGGCATTTTCTTTAACGATTTATCAATTTATACTATTTGCAGCCATTTCTAGCTTTTCCATTTCAGATATTCCTGTTTCCATCATCCTACCATTTTAAGACCCTAATCCCATTCAATAAGTTTTCAGCTAATAAGGGTTCGATTCGCAACAATTTGCTCAACATTCCAACTTTTTATCATTCCAACAATGCTGCTGACTACCCTCCATTCTTCAGCTATTGCCATTCTCGTTTCTGGCATTCCTGTTTCTACCATTCCTCTGTAATTTCTATCATTACCCCATTTGTAGCGTCCCTGTTCCAACGAATATCCACAGTATTCCCAACGGTATTAATTTTTTATAAATTTCCCAATTAGCAAAGTGAAGTTCTATCACACCCTCTTTTTTCGATAACACATTTTCGTGTTACAAATCCTACGAACGGCCAACGGTTCAAAATCAGACACATTTTTTCTAATTTATTTTTTACAATCACCAACACATATTATCTTTTCAATGCAGGCAAACCGCATCTACTTATCGGTTCTGAACAACCAGCGATATTTTATAATATAATTTCCTTGTTTTTGCGTTTAACACTATAATTGCATTGTTTCTTACAAATTATTTAATTTTTATATCACACTGTGCGTATCTATAACATCCGGTCGCTGTGGTTTTGGAATTCCATTATCTTTTGTTATTGCCTTTGCAGAAATATATTTTATTATTTGTAATGAAATGCTAATTACCGAATATTTGGGAACCTATTAATTATTTACTTAAAATTGCCGAATTATCTATATTAAGAGATCTAACGCCCGGACTAGGCGCCCTCGTGGCCCTGGTTTATCCGACGAAAGCAGAGACTCGAACGAGCTGCCGCTCTCGCGCATATGATAATTTATTTCGTTGTTCAAACGTTTCGTTCATCACATATGTTCTTAAGATGTGTTTCGCCACTCGCGGCCAAAGCAAAGACAAGAGCCAGTCCTTTTCCCTAATGACGTCACGCAACCCCGACGGAAGCAGCCGAAAGCCAGCGAATTCCCTACGCAACGCATACCACCGCGTTACGCCAGCCACCGCGGCCCCGCGTACCCCCGACGTACGACCGCCCCCCGTTCCCAACTGACATAGCGCCCCCGACCCGACGCCCGCCGAGCCTCCCGAAGGAGCCGCGAGCAGACCACCCCCAACTGAAGTGGGAGTGGAGGGGGTAAATTTGGTTCAATTTCGTGGTTTTGGGACCTTAGAATCTCTTATGGGAATTTACATGTATTTTTGGTCGATTTTGTTCCAGAACCTGTATAGCTTATCTACTAATCTTCAATTCGATTTTGATTTTGATATTTTCGTCAATATTTTTGATCAGATGAATTTGTCAGTCTATAATCCGGAAAAGGATAAATGTGACACGTGATGTGGATATGGAACGAAAAATATTTGTTTTGCTGAATACGAAAATCATATACGGAGGTAGAATCGAGCAAGAGATGAAAAAATTGGACAAGAAAAAGGGTATTGACGGTTTAGCGTTCACTTTTGTTATGGAAATGTAAGCAGTCAAATTTTGCCTTATTACCAACGCCAGTGCCTTATATTACAAAACCAAATTAAATGTTCATAATTTTACTATCTATAATTCAGCAACCCACCAAGCGATGAACTACTGGTGGAATGAATCTGAGGGAGATCTATCAGCAACCCACTTGATTTTGACGACAATTTAAGACCTTTACCAATAAGAAATGTTAAACCACAACAACTGAATTTGAAACCTTTATTTTCAACACTGCTGGTGATTCCAGTTAGAAAATTTCATCATTTGCAAGAGTTGAAGAAGGTCCTGCAACAAGATTTTCATACTTTTTATGACGATTTGCCCTGTTAATAAGTTTTCTGTTGTTATATTGTTTGATATTTGGTAGTTATAAACTATTACAGTAATGTTTCTGAATGTTTGTTTTATTTTTTAGACCTAGAGAACATTATACCATCAAGACAACCGATAAATTCGGTTGGAATGCAATTGTATTATTATTACAAATTTGTATTAAGTTGGTATCCGCAACTCAATTTAATTTTTTTGAGTCTAATTTACTGTAAGTGCAATATGAAAGAGTAGTGGACCAAGAAAGGTTCTATAAATTCATTGTTAAATTTAAAAAGGTAAGTACATTAATAATCCAAAAATACTCACTCAATCAGAATCGAGGTTCATCAGAGAAGACGACCTAACGACATTCCACATTCCAATGTTGTCGTTCTCTGCAACACTGTAGTCGTAGCCGTGGATGTTCAGCGGTCAGAGGTAGCACAAGATGGGGTCGATAATACTGCAATCAAAAGACCATATACGGCGGTAAACCGTTCGGGCACTTATAGATGCCCTTGTTCTCCTGAGTTAAACTTCGAGTTGTCGAAAATCGGTCTCTAAAGACCATAAGTTTTACACGTCGAACTTCATTTGTGTCCCTTCGACGTCCGGTGCCTACTTTTCTGCTATTTTGGGTATTATCTATGTTTTACCAAAAAAATATTAAATGAAAACATCTCCTTCTCTGGGTGTAGCGATTTCTTTGCGATTGAGTATATTTTTTGAATTTCTGATACCTACTTCAAACATTTTTTGAAATTGTTTTTAAAAAAGACTCAAGAGTCTGCTCTCAGGGTAGTCACATCTTATTCTTTTCATTGAAGACATAGGTGATACTTATAATTTTCACTATGCCAAAATACTTATTTATGCTAAAGCTGGTCACCTCTATTATTGAGTCAGAAATTCTCCGTTAGATTCTTCAAGGTTGCAAAGATTAGAGTTAATAATTTGGAACTTATTTTTAAAAGATGCAAATTCCAACTTTCAAGGAAAAATATGTCAATTTTCCATCTAATCAACAAAAAATCTTACATTAAAACAGAAAATTGTATTTTTTCTACTTCTGGGGCAGGAATAAAATTGTTTTTCTGTAATTTTTACGTTCTACATAAAACAGTGGTCAGAGAATAGAGAACCAAATATATAACACGTCGAGATACATGCATTCCTAAAGAGTGATTTTATCTGGTCAATTAACATCCATATAAAGCTCCATTCCCTTTATTATAATTTGCCTAACTAAATAAATAAATTATCGCAAGTTCCCCAACTAAAATTCTGTAATACTGTAGATTCGCTCTAAAGAAAAACGTGACCTGCACACTAATGAACTGAAAAACGAGGTAAATTTCCTCCGCAATGAACTTTCTAACAAGCTTTTAAATTAAACTCATTCCTTCCATTTGAATCTATGCACATTAGTCTGTCCGTTGTAATTCACACCTAAACCTTGTTTTGGGCTGTTTCCTTTAGAATAAAATATATATAAAAATCTAAACTCATTTGTTTGGCGCCACCTTTTGGAGAAAAGCCGAAACTACATCTAACATTGGTACAGTAATTGCAGGAATTCATAGAAAACAATCGTAAAGCAGTGGCTATTTGTCCGACACTAAAACATTTACTAATTGAACTGTACGTAACATTTTTTGGCTCGAAACATTACTTATTAAACTAAATAATAAAACGTATGTTAGTATTTATTACTTTGCTGATATAATAATTTATGGTAACAAATATAAAATTAATCTAGTTGTTATTATAATTTAAATATAAAATTGGAGATATGTATTAACTAAAATGAATTAGGTATATAAACTTTAAATAAGCAGCTACACCCAGCCACCAAACGCGCTAAAATTGGTGAATTCAAAACTAAAAGGAAGAAAGCTGTTCCTGCAAGACATTCAATTCTATTAGAAAAAATTGTCAATCAACTGTCTCCAAAATCATAGTGGACTCCCCCTTGCTCAAAATTTGTATGAAGTTAGCTAAAGTATTGACAAAAGATCAAATTTGCATAGAAATTAAGTGTCCCTTCGGTTTATATCTCCAAATGTGCCTACTATGATTGCTACTGTAAACGAATGACGTATAGTAGATACTATATATCCTTGGTAGAGTAGTAGGTAAGTTAGTAAGGAATTGTACTAACTTGGTTGGTTGTTGCAGTTCCCAATCGACTGAGATAGCCTCTTGCCCTCACTATTGCCCTCTCTTTCTAGCCTTGGCATTTGTTCATTGCAGGCTGCCTCCAAAAGTATACTTTTTTGGCCCTTCCACCGATCATAAAATTCAAAATGTGAATAATTCATTTGATTCTATATTGAATATCAATTATTTAATTTTGTATTTTATGAGAACATAGACAGGTAAATCGCATAAAATATGAATTATGTGCAAAATCTTATAGACTTTGACGTAATTTTTCTCCATAAATACCAAAAACTAAGTTATTACCTTCTTGAACACAGCATTTTTCACTCCCTTTAAATGGAAATATTTAAAGGTATTCCGGAGAAGGGAATAGAACTAACAGAGTGTCTTTTAAACATTTGGAAAAGTATCTCCCACTTTAAAAATATTTCCAATGTGAATATATTCCAACAATATGTTCTAACTTGGCTCTTGGCTTATATAAGTTATTATTCGTTTTGATTGTTCACCACCAGGTGGAGTGATTCAATTCCTTGGTTCCTAATAATAAAAACAAATGAATATTAAATCTATTTTTAAACAAATTTACCACATAAATCGAGTGAATTCTTTGCTTTAAAACAAAATGACGAAATTTCGCTTTGCGTAAAATGCCTTCATCTCTTTCAGATCATATTATTACGAAAATATTAAATGCAAATAACTAGTGTGATATTTTTTTAATATAATTATTATAGTGGGGAATTCCATTTTCCTGTCAATGGTAAGATAGCCACTACCTCAGTCAGTAAAAATGTCAAAATAAGTTCTTAACCACGTGTGTGTAAATATTGATAAATATTAAATTTTACTTAGATATATAAATTAATAATAAGTGAAAATGACGCGCAAAGGACAAAACAAGCGAACTACTCCAGAATCACAAGTCAAACCGAAACATGAAGAACTCGATGAATTCGTAGATAAGTTACTTAGAATAGGGACCCTGCCAAATGAAACTAACCTCACTAAAGCTTTAGAACACCAAAGAGAAATCAAATTAATTACTGACAAAATTCAATTACTAGAAATGCAAATCAAATCATGTGAAAAACATGGCAGTGATAGCCCAATCGGTAATCGGACAGATGCTGCCATCATCGGTAACTTTACGAAATGGATGACTGAGAATGGCGCGGAAATCAACGGCTGCACAATAAATTATTTCGAAGATTACGATCTCGGATTAAAAGTTAACATGGACATACCAACTTCTTCACTTGTTATAACTGTGCCACGAAATCTCATGCTAACTGTTGAAGCAGCTAAGTTAGGGGATTTTAATGAAATACTGGAAAAAGATCAAATTTTAAATAATATGCCAAATGTCGCTCTGGCCATGTATTTGTTGTACATTAAATTTAAAAAAGATTCGTTTTGGAAACCTTTCTTCGATATTCTTCCGAACATTTACTCAACCGTGTTGTACTTTACTGTAGAAGAGCTAGAAGAACTTAAAGGCAGTCCCACTTTAGAACTAGCTCTGAAGCAAATTAAAAGTATCGCGCGACAGTATGCGTACTTTTACAAACTCTTCCGGACTTCACACGATCGGGTCAGCAAGCTCATGAAGAAACACTTTACCTATGCAGAGTACTGGTAAGTTTATATAATTTTAATAATCTTGGAACTGTAAATTTAGATATGTTAAAGATATTTATGCGCTCTTACAAATAAAACGTCTCTTGCAAATTCTTAAAATGCTGAGCCGATTTCTAGCGATCTACCGGTTATAATTGTTCCTAAGTGGTTTGAACCAAACACATTCTAGCGGTCGTGGTTAATACCAATGACATCACGAAAACGTCATTGTTTGAAATATCTTTAACCGGTAATAACCATAAAGGTATTATTATACGTAGAGTGAATTAGGTATGGGCGTTACTGTAAGTGACAGTGTAATAACAATAGAAAGAGAAAGACAATATCAGCGTGCGCTTGCTATGTCTGTACTCTACCAATAGTAGGGGTCACCACGGACACTGACCAATCAGGAACGAGCCGCTTATTCTCTCTTTCTATTGCTATTACATGAATTTCGCTACTTCACGTGCTCTACAGTATTAACCTCTTTGGTAATAACCCAAAGCAATAGTTGTTTTTGATTGTCTGTCTCTTTCTTAAATGACATTTTAGGTTATGTATTTATTATTATCTTAGACCATTTACCATCTAGATATAGCCTGTCAAGCATAAAATCGTGGCAACTCTAGAAAGAGACGGCAATAGAGACAGGCTATTTCACTTAGTGGGTGGATGGTCGGAAGCAGCTCCCAACCGAGTGAAATAGACTCTTGCCCTCTCTATTGCCCTCTCTCTCCTTAGTCTTACCACGACATTTGTGCCCTGCAGGCTATCTCTAGAAAGTAAATGCTCTAAGATTTTTATTTCTAATACATATAATATTTCAATAAAAGGAAATTAATATTAATTTATATACAATGTTTGGATAGCTATTACAATTGTAATCGACGTTTATATTTAATCTAAATCTACTACATATAAGTTTCATCTTATCACTTGCTTATGCTTATTAAACTATGTTGAGTAGCCATGTACCACAAGAATATCAATATTTGAATACTAATATCAATGGGATGATGTCCTTCACTATATTTTTTATACAACACCTTATTTTTGTCAGTTCTAACAACAGCTCCAATTAAGTGTTCAAAAGTTTTTCTCTGCATTCTAAATAATTTGAAAAAATGATAATCATTATGCCTGAGCAGCCAAGTCTCTGGATACAGTTGTTTTCGAACTATGGACTGTTCTCTTGTAAAAAGACAGGCTATGTATTTATTTAAATTATATGTAAACAAAAAACTATACAGGTAAAAAGTCCAATCTTCATAATCAAAAAATAAGTCACCACAAATATTTAATAATAAATTTCTGTCCATTTTATCAAAATTGTCACTTGAACGATTAAATAACCACAGGAGCTACAAAGTTATTCACATACGTGAATATACTAAAAAAAAAAATAATTAAACATATGATTTTGACGTTTTCTGGTTGAACCAAATTGCATTCTAGCGAATCAGTTTCGGTTCCACTTTCAGTGTTCTAAAGGATTATGTCAAAGTACAACCACTGTCAACCAAGGGCATAACCAAAGTTATAACCGGTAGATCGCTAGAAATCGGCTATAAAGAAATATAAATAGATTAGCTGATTCTTGAGTGATAGAACCCTGGATAAAGTGAATCATTTATTGCCATAGAGCTTATACTTCTAGAGGTAGCATACAATGCATAAATCTCATGACTAGAAAGATAGGGCAATAAAAGAGCAACATGCTATTTCACTCGATTGGGAACTACTCCACCCACCAAGTGCAATAATAACATGTTGCCCTCGTTATTGCCTCTCATTCTAGTCTTGTCACGATATTTGTGCATTGCAGGCTACCTCCAGAAATACATGCTCTAGGCTTGTGGACTACCATACTCTTAAAGCATATACTACTTGAGTAGCATACAAAGCATACATACTGTGACCAGTTTACAAAGAGATCTATTTCCGTCAAATTTCTGGTAATTTTCGATGAATTGCAAATTGCAGTGAGTGTCTAAGTGAAATAGCATGTTGCTCTCTTTCTAAACCTGTCAGGACAGGGGCGGATCCAATGGGAGAGATCGCCCCGTCCGAGAGTCTCAAGGTCAGTGAGTTCGACTCTAAATCGAGAAAATGTTATATTCAAGAGATTAAAATAAAATACTAGATTTATACCTAAGATACTTTTAATGAGGTAGGCGGGGAAATGGTATTCAAACACATAGTGACGTCATCGATTACTTAGGGAAAGTTCATAAGAACCCCATGACCTGGGATCTGCTAGTCCCACGCCCCCGGAAGCTTCTTTGGATCTGCACCCGAGTAACGATTTTTGCGCTCTGTAGGCTATCTGTAGAAAATGAGACCATAATTCGTTATGTGCTTATATCATTAGGATCATGAGCACTCAAAGCCAAACATTTAGGAGGGTCAAAATTAATTTGAATACCTATTTTGCTGAATTCTGAGTATGTTTCATTGACCATACCATATTTCTAAATTCAACAATTATCGAAAAAATTACTATCTAAAATTTCTTTGTTTCAAAATGTCTCTGGTTGTATACAGGAGAGGTTTATTACAATTCAAAAGAACAATATATTAAATTACCGACTTCTATTCAAAAAGTTTTATGTAAACTTATCAAAACATACCTACAATCATCTGTTTATTATTCATATTTAGGTTTTTCTTTCAATTCGGGTAGTTCTGATGAATGACTTGTTACAGGATAGTCACATAGTTCCATGGACACTCTATGTCAATCTTATTAAACATAAGTAATTATCACGGACAGTTTCAAAGCGGGCAATCTAATGAGAGACTACGAAGGTAAATTTTGATTATTATAGGATATGGCGACAGCTCGAACGCAAGCAGCAGTTTGCGAATTGTTATTAATAAATATCCGAACAGTGTAACATAGAAAAATGTTCAGACTTCAGCCACGTAAGAAACAATTACATAATCAACCATCTTAAAATGCAGCCAACACAAAATTTAATGTTCTGATCCATTTTCAAGAAAAATCTCTTAAAGCTGGTCGACAAATGCTAAATAAGTAAATCATCTGTTCTAAAATATTTACAAAAAAACGGCCTCGATACAGAGTAGAGGTAGTTCAAGTTATCTCGACCGCAGATAAGAATAGTGCAAAATATTAGTGAATAGTTGCACTTACATACTACATTTATAAGTAAGATAGTGTTTTCCAAATAGGAAACATTTTGTTTGAATGCTTAACAGGGAATATTATTGATATTGGGCACCAGAAAAGCCACACTGGAAACTTATGGGTTAAACTTGTGGATACCTCAGTGTTGCATCTATTTTTTTATTGAGGGAACGCTTAACTGTAAAAAATATTTACGTTTACTACACAATTACACGTTACCCCGTTTAACTGTACTTTACCCGAATGGTGACCCAAATATAGCAGGAGATTCGATATTGTCGTGAAACGAACACTATTAGCAAACAGTACTAGATTAATTTCACAATACTTTCTCAGATGATGGATCGGGAGTAGATATATCATCAAATAGCCAGCTAGATCTCCAGATTTCACTCCATTGGATTTCCAAATTCTACTTCATTAAACTCGATAATATTTGAAGAATTGCCCAATAGAATTAGAGCTGAAATGCAACAGAATTCGGTGTTAGAATTCGATCAGCTTCATAACAACCCCTAAAGACTCAGCTCTCGGAAAAAGAGCTGATATATTTTCAAGACATTTTGTATCATTTCTGCAATAATTTATGTTTATCTTCATTAAAATGTTAATGAACGTGAAGGAATTGAAAAATACGGAAATTAGATTCACGTACAAAACTAAATATTAATTATATTAATATTCATTTTTCAGAAGATTCTTCAGCGTTTTGCTGAAAATTGAAGGGTGATGGAGCAATTCTGACTCCGGATTCGTGTTCAGCGGGCGAAAATATATCGGAAATCATATATCGCATGTACATTTCAGACAACTATTTTTGTGTGTGGGGGTGTAATCAAACGATGTGAATCGATTTACAAATTGATCTTCCGGATAGAATCAAACATGCCCAAAATCCACTCATTTGCTTTAGTTTCTCTAGTCAAGTAGTAGAGAGGCAACAATCTTCTGGGTGTCGTTTTTGATTACGGGGAATAAAACTCAACTGTATCAGTAATAATTATTTATTGACATACTATTTACAAATTATTTAACATACATAAATAATGGCAGTCGTTTTGAGAAAAAAAAACGAACCTCAGTCAATCATCCTTAGAATTCAATATTGCACACAAAAAATAAATACTATAAATAAAATACTGTCGAGATACTCAGAACGAAAGCTTTCGATCTTTGTCACCTTCCCAGATGTTATCACACATTCTTTGCACGTTATTTTTATAGTAACTCTTTCTCCTTCCCAAAGTTTCGTTGACGAAGGTCTTTATTGCAGCCGTAGGTCTTCCCTCGAGAATAATGGGAGCCCTAAATTTTGACGTTAGGCTATTGCAGTAATTTATCCTTCTGTGTTTCAGCTGTGTCCATTTAAATATCACCAGTATCGTTAGAAACACCAGTATTGACAATCCAATAATCGCTAGACTGACAAATATAGCAGATTTGACTCCAGAAGGTAGTCTTATAAACACCTCGTCTTCAGTGTGGACTTCATCTACATTAAATTTTTCGTTGGAAACTAGCGAAAATAATGGATCGCTAGCTGCATCAAAGTTTTGTATATCTGGACTCTCGGTTTGTATTTCTGTTTTCTGAGTTTGAACCTCTTGAACAGAATTATTTTGCGGGAAATCAATTTTGTTTCCGATGACTTCTTGCACCACAGTTTGATTCTTTACTGTGTACTCTGACTCGAAATTTCGACTTTTCTGCTGACGCTCATTGGACGAACTGAATTGTCCAACATCTATGTGACCAACCAATACTTCTTCCTTGGGTTCTGGTTCTTTAGACTGATTATGGAATATATCAGCTAAGTGAACCTGACTGGACCCACGTTCACGTTGTTGCACCAGTTCATCGATCGTCATATTCCGCATTTCGAGAATTTTGCAAGCTTTTCTCTACTGCTCGGATCTTTCAGCACTTCCATAATTTCTTCACGAGCTGTCACGTAAATGGTGTTCTCTAAAGGAATTTCTGTTGTGGTTTTATCATTTTCGTCTCCAAAGGTTGCGTTCTCCATCATCAATTCTATATCTATTGGAATCCTCAAAGGTTTGTCATTATCATTTTTGGTATCTGCTGCTTCAGTGGTACTTGATTGTCCCATTAGTTGGAAGCCAATTACTTCATTGAGGTTTATCTTAATAGGTTTTGGCATGTCGGTAATATTTTGTTTCTTCGATTTGTTGGTATCCTTGAAGTTTTGTTTTAATTTGGCGTTTGTGGTTTGGTAATTTTCCAGTTATCGTAGAGAATCTGGTGTTGGAAATACTATTATCTAGCAACGGTTTTTTGGTAGTACTAGTTGTTTTTTCAGGAGAATTATCCAAATACTGATTGAAATCTGGTTTAAAACTTATGAAGTATAATATTTAGGATGTGAGGGAACGAAAATCCTTCTTTCTGTTGTTGATTCAACTGTAATATGGTCTCTGACAACTTTAACAAGTTGTTCAATTGGTCTTTTGGATACCACTCGTTTTCTGTTGACATCAACCTGATTTTTCTTCGATTTTGGTACGTTATTGTCTATTTCTACTAATTTTATCAACTGTTTTCTCATGACCTACTACTTCACCATTGATAATTTCATCTTCTTTTGTCTTCAGAGTAATTTTTTCCGTTGTTGCCAAAGGCTTTTCGGTCAAGGCCGAGATTGCTTTTTCGTCTCCGTTCAAAAGTTCTGTAAGCGAAAGATTCTTTTGTTGTAGTATCTCACTAAGGCTCAACGTCCCGGATGACTGTTTCAAAATGGACTTCAAATTTTGAATGGGATTGCGCTGTTCTTGTTTTTGCACTTGTTTTGCAGGCTCGTCGTTTGCTGTACTCAATCGAGTTTTAATTTCGTCGCTAGTTGGTTCGTCTGCAAATTCTATAGTATCGTCGATTGGTAGTCTGGGTGGAATCCTTCGCCTCATATACGGTACAGAGTCTTCTTCTGGTATGTCATCCCATGGTGAATGCTTTTCGTGAATTCGGTGTGGCCGGATTCTCCGTCGTAGTGGGCGCATATATCCTATTTCATCTGTTATTGGGTCATCGGATATGAAAGGTGGTCTTTTCTTTCTTTTTCGTAATCGACGACGAACCAGTTTAAATTCTTGTGTTTATCTTGAGGTACCCATTCGTTGTTACCTTCTGATGCTTTGATTGCTCTCCAACCCTGAAAGTAATAACAGTATTACAATTCGTATAATAAATAATTTGCATAAAAATTTTATACAATTTATTTTAGATTTTCTTGGGAATAATACCACATCAGAGTTCAAACTTGTGTATATTTTAAAACCAAACGTTCAAAATCCTGTCGGATTTCGTTTTCAATGGATATAAATTTATAAAGTAAAATTGAAATATACTTTATAAATTTATATCCATTGAAAACGAAATCCGACAGGATTTTGAAACGTTTGGTTTTAAAATATACACAAGTTTGAACTCTGATGTGGTATTATTCCCAAGAAAATCTAAAATAAACTAGAAGATGCCACAAATAACATTCAGAAAACAATATTATACAACTTCATAAAACTATGCCAAGAGGTAAGATAGAATGTTACTACGCCATTTGATATTTTTGGGAACATTTTCGATGTAATTACTTAGAATAAATCTAAAATTTCGTGTTTTGGTTAACGTCTGTAAATTTAGTATCTACATTTAAATTGCTGCGGTTCAATATCCTAAAGTCGGAAGATATTCAAAGATATCCAATTTCCCAAGCCAAGTGTTTTCTGCTACAGCCATTTTTGAGATTCCTGTTAAAAATTATGCTAAATTTATCAAAAGATGATATTAAACATCTCTTACAATTGCAAAATGCTAGATTAGGGGCCATTCATAAAATACGTGGGGTAAATGTTGCCTTTTCGACGACCTCCTTCCCCCCCTTCGTCACAGTGCGTCACACTTTCTGCGACCACCCTATAAATATTTCATCATACAAGCTAGATCCACAATTCTAAGATGTAATTAAAATATTTTCATTTTACATCTTAGAC